>JBAMYA010000017.1:6832719-6860240 GCA_037176975.1 Arrhamphus sclerolepis
AACTAAAACTTCAGTCTTGTCCCGGTTAAGCTGTAAAAAGTTTTCTGCCATCCAGGATTTGATATCTAAAATGCAGTTAAAAAGGGTCTCAATTGGCCCGGTGTCATCAGGAGACATGGAGATGTACAACTGTGTATCATCGGCATAACTGTGAAAGTTAACCACATGTCTACTGATGACACCCCCAAGGGGACATGTACAAGTTAAACAGAAAAGGGCCTGAAACTGATCCTTGGGGGACACCACATGTAATTTTACGGATATTTGAGGTATTTGTATCCAGACTCACCAGAAAATTACTGTCTGAGAGATAAGAGCTGAACCAGCTAAAACCAGTACCAGAGAGGCCCACCAGGTGCTTCAGTCTATTTAAAAGGATCAGGTGATCTACTGGATCGAAGGCTGCACTAAGATCTAGTAGCACCAAGACTGACAGTTTTTGAGAGTCTGCATTGCACCTGAGATCGTTTAAAAACTCTAAAAGAGCCGTCTCAGTACTATGATTCACTCTAAAACCAGACTGAAACTTCTCTAATACATTACAATTAACTAAAAAATCATTACGTTGAATAAAAACAATTTTCTCTAAAATTTTACTTAAAAATGGTAAGTTGGATACTGTTCTATAGTTATTAAAATCAGCAGTATCCAGATTACTCTTCTTCAGCAGGGGCCTTACCACAGCTGTTTTAAAGGCAGCAGGGAAGACCCCCATCTGAAGAGAGCAATGTAGGATGTTTAAAAGCTCATTTTTTAAAAATCCATTAATTGTTTTTAAAAATTTGATTGGAATTGGATCTAAAATACATGAGGTGGACTTCACTGTGGAGAAAACCTTATCAAGCATCTCAGCATTAACCAGGACAAAACTGTCCAGTGTTTCCTCAGGCAGTGATAAACACTCAGATTGATTAAAAACTGGATTATGTAACGATAAAATGTCACATTTAATGGTGTTTATTTTACCTTCAAAGTGGTCTGCAAACTCTTCACAGAGCGAGTCTGTGGGAGTAGGATGTACACTATTAAAATCAGGATTAAACAAATGATCAATTGTACCAAAAAGGACCTTTGGGTTATTTTTGTGGTCGTTAATGAATGTAGCAAAATACTTATTTCGTGTCATTTTCAATGCATTATTGTAAATATTCTGCTGTTCCCGAAATATTTCATAATTAATCATTAGTTTATTTTTTCTCCATTTCCTTTCCGCCGCCCTGCAGCACCTTTTTAATTTCTTGATTTCCTCATCATTCCTCCAGGGGGATTTAGGTTTGGAATTAAGCGTTTTTGTGGTAAATGGAGCAACAATATCAAGAGTTGATTTGAGTTTATAGTTGAAATTATCAACAATGAAATTGCAGGTTGCAGGTAGAACAATTGGAGGACATTTGTCTAAAACCTTGATAAAATTTGCAGCCACTTCAGAGGTTAGATAGCGCTTCCTCACCGTTCGCACCGAGATCTCCCGCTGAATAAAACCAGTGATATTAAAGAACACACAGTAGTGGTCGGACACAGCCAAATCAACAACAGAGGACACACTGGTGGTCAGGCCATAGGAAATTACCAAATCCAAAGTGTGCCCTCTATTGTGGGTTGGCTGTGCGACATGTTGAGTAAAATCCATAAAATGTAACATGTTTAAAAAGTCCTTTGACATAGTGTCTAAAGGGTCATCTATGTGTAAATTAAAATCACCAGCTAAGATGATCATATCGTATGTTGTGTGGATAACAGATAAAAACTCTGCAAATTCCTTAATAAAAGCAGCACATCTTTTTGGTGGTCTATACACCGTAACACACAAGATTTGAGGGCTGCTAAAAACAAATGCATGATATTCAAAAGTGGTGTAGTAATCAAATAAAACTGATTTGGAGGTAAGGCAATTTGTAGCTATTGATGCTGTGCCCCCTCCCTTCCTACCACTTCTGACTGAAAAAGCAAAATTATAATTTGGTGGAGAGGCCTCGGTGAGAACGACTGGTGCATCTGTACCCAGCCATACTTCAGTTAACGTTTATGATCTATAATCAAGTCATTAACAAGAAATGACTTATTGGGCAGAGAGCGGATATTTAAAAGTGCCATATTAATTTTAGTTTGTGAATATGTTTTTGTAGCTGATGGGTGATATTGTTATACTGTTAGTGATAATGACAGGAATTTGTGAAGTGAAAATGTGGGGTCCAAGTCCAGTATTGTGCACATTACAGGTAAAATCTGAACCAAAACCATAAGGGTTAGGACCCAGGGACCTTCAGTCTATACAGACATGCTGTATGCTGTATGTCAGGTTCGCAGGCAGTATGTGGTGGCCACGTCCGTTGAGGTGAAGCTCGTCAACCCCAAAGAGATGTCTCCTCTCCCAGAAGACATCAAAATTGTCAATAAAACCAATGTTGTGGGAGAAGCAAGATAAACTAGATGAACTACAACTAAACCTTCCACATTGACTTGAAGTCTGAAACCAGATGTTCTTGGTTCTTCATGGAGAGGAAACTTTGACTTCAGTGACATAAAGTTGCAAATGATGATCATAAATTTTCTGTCTTCAGTTCCATCACAAATCTGAGTAGTTTATTTTTCTACTGTCAAGACCTTAAAGACAAATGCTGTTTTTTTTTTTCCTTCCGTAGCTGTTTTGATTCTAGAGTGGAAAAGGGAAAAAAAAGAGTCAGTTTTCTGTAAAAAGCCAAAGAGCAAACGATCCACAGGTTTTTAAATCTGCTTTACATCCAAATCAGAAATGTTTCAGTTTCCATGAGGTTTGCAGCTCTGGTTGTGATTGATTGACAGACGGATCAAATGTCAGAAAAAGAAAATTAAATCATGTTAATGTGGACAGGATCACAAGTGTTCAATGAAATAAAAGTCTGAAACCACCTTTCTGCTTCCGTGAACTCACCTTGGCTCTCCAACATGACCTTTATAAAAGTGATTTTCCCATGCCTGAGGGAAAACAGCCAATCAGAGCCAGGAGGCGGAGCCTAGCCTCTCCAGCATCCAAATGCTGCTTTATTGGTATTTCTGTTTTTTTACCCATCAAAATAAAGACAAACATTCATTACAATATTATTTATTAAATATTATAGATAATTAACATAAATAATTAAATATTGACAGTTGAGGGTGAGCCAGGAGACTATTCCATTTCAAGCCAAAAATTAGTATTTTGTGTCAAAAAGCCACTATTTTACGAGTTTGTAAAATTTAGAAAAAAAAACAAAACAAAAAACAACAAACATTTGAAACTTTAGGAAAAGTTGAAAGTTTTCACAAAAGTTTGACATGAAGTCATGATTTTCAAAAGTTATATTTTTATTACAAAAACACACATTATTTTATAATTAGGTAGAAATTTAGAGGCTCCAGGAAATTAGACAATCAAGTCAATCGAGTCAAGTTAGATGACAACTGTTTTTAATCGATGGCAGGTGGCCTCTAGGATGAGATATTACTGAAGCTACGTGAGCTTTTGTTGTAGTCCTTTATTTGAATAAGTAGAAGGTTAAGAGTGCTTGTGATGCAGCTGTTTTGGCAGATGAACTTGTTCTGACGCTTAAGGAAAATGATAATTGTTAACATGTGAGTGCTTCTGGGAATGTCAACCAGAAGGGAATGTTGCATGCACAGCGGCATTCATCCTTTCAATCTAGATACAGTCAAGAGCAGAGTAAGACATGAGACTGCAGTCTGGGATGAGGCCAGCGGAGTGTCCTGTTTTAAAAGTTAGGGTTTGGTAAACCCTGTTGCCCTGACTGCTGTTTGACCTAGACCAAGAGGTGAGGCTATAGCCGCCGTGCAGATGCATACCAGGCCAAATGTTGTTACTGAGGTCTCTGAGCTGAGTCAAACAGACTCTCAGTTGGCCGGCCCAGGCTACAGGCCATATGGTTCTCGAGGGGTTGCGTCTCTACTGGGGAGTGATCATAAGGTCCCTGTAAACATTCTAAGGGACTCTGGTGCTTCAATGTTTTTCATTTTGGCATCTGTCTGTCCATTACCCTCTGACACAAACACTAGAACTTTCGGTGCAAGTAATGGGCTTGAATGCTTAATTGTCCTTTACAACGTCTGTTTTTGTCTTTGGATCTGGTGCACGGTGAGGTTGTTTTGGTTGTTGCCCTAATTTGTTTGTTCAGAGGATTCATGGTTTTGGATAATGAGTTGGTGCTCAAATGTGGGGAGAACCTCCCTCACCTTTGGTGAAGCGCCCTGGTGAAGAGTGGGTGGGGTTTCTGCTCCATGCATGGTTTCCCGGGCCTGAGGCCATGCAGAAGTGTTCCTGGAGAGAGATCAAGTAAAGATGTTTGATTGTAGAGCTTGAGAACATTTATGTAGCCATGGTGACAAAGTCTTGGCCATCCTCAGTGTAGTCAATTTTCCTTTTCAAGCCTGATTCAAAGGTCCATATTTGGTTGTTGGCCGAGTTTCAGATCAATACTACATGGTTTTAGTCCTGATTGGAGGAGGAAAACACAGCTATGACATGGGACGTTATTAAAGGCTTGCTACATTTGACTACTTGTTAACATTTCCTTTCCTTTCCATATGATTGAATGGGTTAGCCCCTTTGGGTTTCTTTTATGGGAAGGGGTGTGATGGTGCTCCTTTGGTCTCCTGCTTGGTAAGGTTTTCTCCTGGAAGGAACCAGGAGGCTGGAAGGAGGAAGGAGGCTGGGTCATCACAGGAAGTTCTTCTCCTGGGTTGTGATAGTTGCTGCAACTATACAGACAAGCCTTTTTTACAGAGCTCGGTGCTGTTTCCCTCTCTGGGAAGCCTCTTCTGTTCAACATGGCACTGCTCTTTGGAGGGGTTTTTGAAGGGTATTTCATGATACCTCGGTGTGTACTCCTCATTTTGTTGCTAACTACAGCCAAGCTGGCGATACAGGGTAATTCCTGGTTTGTCTTGGGTTCATCACAGGTCGGTCTTGGTAAATATATTGGTGATTTGAAACACGTAAGAGTGACAAAACAGCAGGAACAAGAAATCTGAGGAGGCATTTTTCACAGCTCTGTATGCACATGCACATTTAAGAATTAGTTTGACAGAAAATGAAATTATATTGACAGATGTTGGTGTCTCTTTTGCTGTCTCTCGTCTTGTTACTTTGGACGAGGTCAGAGGTAGGACACGCAGCTTCACTGAGGCTCGTACTGATTTCAGCTCTTTGTAGGACGGATCAATCGCCCGTTATCACTGATCAGGAAAGGAAACTGTGATGTGATTGGTGGAAAAAAGACATTTATTTACAAAACATTAAGTTCCATCAATGAAAAACAAACATGTACAAAAACATCAATTTTCCCGTTCACAACGAGACATCACGACAGCACGACAGCCACATGTTCATCGATCAGCGATCTATGATGCCTCAGATGGGTCATGTGACCTCAGAGAAGTCTGACAGCTGCGGATCCAGACGGTGATTGACCAGCAACCTGATCAATCTGTTGACTGCTTCATTATGATCAGGAATGAAAAGCAGACGGAGGTTCTAAAAAGACATGGAAATTAGTCTGAAATAAAAGTTTGACTTTTACCTGCAGACAGAACGGACCCCAGATGCTTCACCGCTCTTTTCTACGTGCCAGACCGGATCAGCAAGATCAGCAGCTGCTTCAAACAGAAGCTGGGACAGAGTATTTCACGTTCCTGAACGTTCATTATGTTTTCTTCTTCTGAATTAAACTTTTAAAAATGTTTTTGCATCTTTTTAATTTTATACCAAGACCTCAGGAACTAATTTATTTGTCATGTAACTGCGGAACTGAAGGACAACCAAACTCCTGTAAACACCTCTGGGACGGACCGTCACCATGGAAACGTGGAGTGTTCTAACTGAGGGGTACCACAGGGACCTCTGCTGGAAGAGAGGACAGCAATGTAGAGAGATAATGAAGAGGAGATGGTAAAGAATAAGAGAGGATTTAGGAAGGAAGAGATAAAGGAATGAAGAAAGGGAGGAGCTAAGAAAGTAAAGAAAGTCAGCGTTTAGGGCGGCAGTTAGGCTACAGAACTACAGCTGTCACAGGTTCAACTCCCAGCCTGTGACCCTTTGCTACATCTCTGACTCTGCACTAGAGTAAAAAAAAACAAAACATAAAGAATGAATGATATAAAATGAAGCAGGGAAGGAAAGATGGGAGGAAAGGAAGGTAGAAAGCAAGGAAACAAAGAAGAGTGGAAGGAAAGAACGACAGAAAGGAGGAATGTGGTGTTTTGTTGATGGCTGGTTCTGATTGGCCCTCGCGCTCTCTGCTTTCATGGCTGGTCATGTGATCACATGACCATGGTCTGGGTCATATATCACGATGGAAACAACACCTGAGAGTAAGCCTGTGCTAACGGAGCTGAGGTGGGCGGAGCCCAAGATGGCTCTGCTCTCCACAACCCTGCAGGTGATGATGCCATCAAAGGTTCTGTTCACATGTCTTTGGTTCATGGTCTCTGCACACAAACACAAGTTGATCTGCTCACCAATAAGGCCCAGGGTGATTGATTGATCAGATTTGAGGCTGCAACGCCGTCAGAGACGACTGATTATAGGTTATTTTAGCTCCAAGCAACTGTTCATCACTGTAACCATGACGACATACGTGCCAGTTAGAAGCCCTTCATTTCAAAATCATCTGATCACAGCAGGCCCAGGGAGTCAAATACAACCTCAGACTAACCACAACCTGTTATTACTATTTAACAAAAAAATAAAATAAAAAAATCAGTTCAAAGAGAAAAACTAAAATACCTCCTCCCTGCTTCAGGAGATTTAAGGGTTTCAGCATCATCAACAATGAACTGATCATCAGCAGCTGTGCAGATCTCTAGAAAAAGATGTTGCTGGTCTGCAGAATTCAGGTGTATGAAAACACAATGCCAAGGGGGAGAGACATCAGCAATGCTCTTAGAGGAGCAGGAAAGTGTTCTAAAACCATCTCTGAACTACTGAGAGTTTAATGTTGCACAGTAAGCATGATCATTCAAGACAGCTGTCAATCTTCCAGGTGTGTATGTCCAGCAGATTTTTCCCAAAAATACTAAATGTAACCCCAAGAGCTCCATCTGAGAGTCTCCAGACGTCACTGATGTTTTAGATGTTACAGTCCATGGCAGCAGGTGAAGACTGAACCAGTATGATTTGTTTGGAGGAGTTTCCATGGAAGCACGACTGTGATTCACAACACTGAATTTGAACAAACCATCAGACTTCTGGAACAAAGTTGTCTGGACAGATGGGACCAACGTGGAGCCCAGAACCATGTTTAGAGAACAGCAGAAACACCTCAGACCCACTGTCAAGCATGGTGGTGGAGGAGCCATGATCTGGGGACCATGAACTCCTCTGTATACCAGAGTATTCTAGAGACAGATGCGAGTCCATCCAACTGACTTAACTTTAACTCGGTTCCATAAAACGCTTTCTGAAGGGAAACCCTGTTGTAGTGAGTTACTTTTCGGCTGTTCTGGGTTGCCACAGCAGACCAATTCACATCACTGATACATCACGTTTTGCTCCACGTGACCTTCCTGATGAACTGGGAATCCAACCTTGTCATAGCAGGTGAAGCTCCACTACTACTCCACTGGTGGAGGAACTTCTCTGCTGCAGTAACTGTCAATATTTGGGTTTCAGCTCAGACATTCTAGATGGTTCTGGCTGTTTTAGGGAGCATCAGGAATTGGGTCTTGATCTTGAAACTGGGTCATGTGACAGGAAAATGAGCCAAACACAGCAGCAGATCTACATCAGAATGAACAGAATCAAGGTTCTGGAATATTCTAGCCAAAGTCCAGACCTGAGCCTGGTTTAGCGCTGATGTGGTGGACCTTCAGAGAGCTGTGGAGATGTGAACAACCAAAAACCTCAATGATTCGAAACAACAACACAGAGAAGAACAGATCAGAACCTCTCCAGAACCACGAAACAGTCAGGTTAAATCAGTGGTTCTCAACCTTTTTGGAACAAGTTTGTCCTGACCTCATTATGATCTTCTTTCCACACTCCCTAAACCCCCAACTGAACTGAACTGAATTCAAACAAAACCATATCAGAGGTTTTTAGTTCAGTCCTGGTACGGGTTCCTACTGCATCTTCTTCAATGCAGGAGACCGAAACGTCAGCTTGAGCCTGAGGACATCTGAGCTGAACACCTGAGTACATATCCATCACCTCCAGATGACCTCTTTGTTCTGGAGTAGTTTGTTGCAGGTCTTCCAACTGGGACACCGGACTGGGTGCGATGCCACCGGCCAGAGACCATGAAAGTCTGTGATCACCTTGGCTGAGGACTAACTGGCTGTGGTCCATAAACCAGACCAGGGACCACAATAAAAGGAGGTGTGTAAATGAAGACTATCAGCGAGTCAGGTGACCTCAAAAACTCATAATGTCATGAATCTAGCCGAGGAGGCAGCACTCGCAGGTCGTCCACTTTTGAAATGCTCCTGGTGAGAACTATAAAAAAAATAAATAATTAATAACAACAAAAAAACTCAAGTGGACCACAGCTCTGCTGGTTCCTGGGTGACCAGCACTTAATGCAGATATTCAATACTTACTGTGCAATGAATAAATAAAGAGGTGACATGAAAGGGATTTGATGTGATGTTGGATGACAAAAAGAAAAAAGCGCATTTCTCTCCGTCACCAGAACTCTGCAGCCATCATCATCTGTTTCCGGAAACCTCCACCAGGACCAAGACATTATGACACCGTTGCCATGACAACAAGAGTCTGATAGCTGACCCTTTAACAAACACACCCTGAAGATTAAATAAGATAGATGTTCAACGATTAAGATAAACGTGTTATATTTCAAATGTTTAAAACATGATGGTTTTAAATGTGAACTGAGAGAAAAGAAAATGCTTATAAGTATTAAATTTTAAAGTCTGAGACTGGCAGTGATATTTATGTCACTCATTTCTACCAGAATGACCAGTTCGTCCAGAGAAAGTCTGTGAAAACAAACTGGAACTACAAGCTGGAAACTCGAAAGAGAAACTCTGGCAACAATAAATAAAAGCTGTCTGAGGTTGTATTTGCCTCGTACTGAAACCCACTACCTTCAGACGACTGACATCACTGCTTCCTGGATGTTCATGAGTCGTCCAATCAGGGCACAGTTGCCTCTGCTGACATCACATTGGGTGTAAGATCCGGTATCTGATCAGGTGTAGGATCAAGTTTCTGATCAGGTGTAGGATCACATGTAAGGTCAGGTGTGGGATCAGGTGTAAGACCAGGTGTCTGACCAGGTGTATGATCAGATGTCTGATCAGGTGTAGGACCAGGTGTGGGATCAGGTGCAGGATCAGGTCTACGACCAGGTGTCTGATCAGTTGTAGGATCAGGTTTCTGATCAGGTCTTGGATCAGGTGTAGGATGAGGTGCAGGACCATGTGCAGGATCAGGTGCAGGATCAGGTGTAGGATCACGTGAAGGATGAGGTGCGGGATCAGGTGGATGGCTGTCATCCATATCTGCTGGTCATCTTCTAATCCATTATATATCATTCGTGTTGTCAAAGAACAAAGTCCACCAGAAACCCAAACCAGTTAAAACCGGTTACCAATGAGTCAGCATGATCACATGACTGATTTACACACATCAGGACAACATCAGGACAACAAAGTTGTGAGGTCACTGATGACATCACTCGACGGGGACGCCGTCCACGCTCTCCTGGGAGACCTCAGAGTCCAGGGAGTATCCGGAGCTGCCGTTGTCCTGAGCGTCCCTGTTGGCGTCCTCAGAGAGCACCACGGCGGCAGCAGATACTCCACCTGGCTCAGTGCCACCTTCGCAGAAGTGGGCGGCGCCCTGGAAGAGCGGGCTGCAGAGGCGGTTGTAGCGGTGAGGGCGGCCCGGTTTGCCAGTGTGGGTGTACATGTGTTCCTGCAGCTGGCTCTTGTGGGCGAAGCGCAGGCTGCAGACGGCGCAGGCGATCTTCCGTTTGCGTGAGTGGAGGACGGCGGCAGAGATGGGGGCGGGGCTGCCTGTGCCGCCACCCCCCCGGCTCCTCCGCAGCTCGGCTGCTAGCTGGTCAGCGAGGACCCGGCTCTGCCTCAGTGCTTCCTCCAGACAGCCGGCATCTAGCTGCTCCTGGGACCCTGGGGGCCCCTCCTCCACGGCAGTGTCCAGCTCCCCACTCTCTGAGAGCCCCCCCATCAGGCGGGCCGGGTCAAGGGCATGGCTGAACAGGTGGTCCCGCAGTCCCTCTGGGGAGGAGCAGCGCTCCCCACAGCGGGGGCACAGCAAAACCGAGCCCCGGTCCTTGAACAAGGGCCCCTGACCAGGACTACAGTCCTGACCTGGAGATGGAGACCCCGCCCCCGGCCCCTCTTCACCCTCCCCGTCCTCCTCCTCCTCCACGTGTTCCTGCTTGATGCAAGTGGAGACATCCGAGTTGTCTCCAGACGCCACCAAGCACACGTTCCGCAGCGAAGAGGTCTGGTGGTCTGACCGGACCCCCTCCAAGCCCACGGCAAGGGACAGCTGGGAGTGGGACCGCAGCCCTCGCCCCGAGCAGCGCCCATCCTCGGGGGCCCCGCGGGAAACGGTGGTGGTCTTGGGGACACCGGGAGTGTCCTTGTTGGCCAGCTGGGAGGAGATCTGGATACCGTACAGGTTGGACATGCGGACAAAGTCAGCAGCGGCGTCGGGCGGCCCCTCGCCAGGTTTACGGCACAGCTGGTAGGCATGGAGAAACTTGATGCCGTCCTGCAGACGGCTCTGATCCACCGGCTGTTTGGGACACAAACCCGTATACATGATGTGGAGCAGGTAGCTGAAGACGTCTGGCTGGATGTCGGTGGGCTGGATCTTTATACACTCGCTGAGGAAAGAGAGGAGGTTAGTGAACGTGTAGGTGAGTGAACGTGTAGGTGAGTGTACGTGTAGGTTAGTGAACGTGTAGGTGAGTGTACGTGTAGGTTAGTGAACGTGTAGGTGAGTGAACGTGTAGGTTAGTGAACGCGTAGGTGAGTGAACGTGTAGGTGAGTGAACGTGTAGGTTAGTGAACATATAGATGAGTGAACGTGTAGGTTAGTGAACGTGTAGGTGAGTGAACGTGTAGGTTAGTGAACATATAGATGAGTGAATGTGTAGGTGAGTGAACGTGTAGGTTAGTGAACGTGTAGATGAGTGAACGTGTAGGTTAGTGAACATATAGATGAGTGAACGTGTAGGTTAGTGAACGTGTAGATGAGTGAACGTGTGGGTGAGTGAACATGTAGATGAGTGAACGTGTAGGTGAGTGAACGTGTAGGTTAATGAACGTGTAGGTTAGTGAACATATAGATGAGTGAACATGTAGGTTAGTGAACGTGTAGATGAGTGAATGAGTAGGTTAGTGAACGTGTAGGTTAGTGAACATGTAGATGAGTGAACGTGTAGGTGAGTGAACATGTAGATGAGTGAATGTGTAGGTTAGTGAACACGTAGATGAGTGAACGTGTAGGTGAGTGTACGTGTAGGTTAGTGAACGTGTAGCTTAGTGAATGTGTAGGTGAGTGAACATGTAGGTGAGTGAACGTGTAGATGAGTGAACATGTAGATGAGTGAATGAGTAGGTTGGTGAACGTGTAGGTGAGTGAACATGTAGATGAGTGAACGTGTAGGTGAGTGAATGTGTAGGTGAGTGAACATGTAGATGAGTGAACGTGTAGGTGAGTGAATGTGTAGGTTAGTGAACACGTAGATGAGTGAACCTGTAGGTTAGTGAACATGTAGATGAGTGAACGTGTAAGTTAGTGTTCCTGGTTGCCTTGGTTCTCTCACCTGGACTGGTGGATGAAGATCATCTTGAAGTAGTTGGAGAAGGCGGCCAGCACGGCCCGGTGAGCTTTGAAGTAGACGTTTCCGATGGCAACGGTGCAGTCACACAGAAAGCCGAACTCTCTCTGGACATTTAGCTGCTGCAGCAGGAAGAGGCTATGAGAGGACACCTCCATGACCCCTGTAGAACACACACGAGGTCACTGCCTCCCATGATGCACTGGGCCCTTTCACACTGTTTTCTTTACAGTCGTCTGGTACATTTACAGACAGACGTGTACAGGTAGACGCTACATGGCGCTCAAGCTCCTCCCCCTTTCACTTCTGCCTGGCAAGTGTCCTTTCTGCAGACCAGCTGTTGAGCAGCTGGTTTACGATCAGATGTCTTACAAGAAAAAATGTGTAAATTTAGAAATTATACAATACAAAGTTGAGATTTCATATCAAAAAGTTGTGAAATTTTCATTTTTTGACAAAAACTCACTGTAATATTTTAAAAGTTGTGAATATGATCTGGAGACAGAGTAATAATTTTATTTCAGCACTGTATGACAAAAATTTGTGATCTAAAGGTCAAAAGTCGTGACTGCAACATTTGTGATTTCAAATCAAAATGTAGAGATTATAGGACATGAGGAAATTCACAATTTTCATGATGTTATAATTTTATGTCAAATCATTATAATTTTACAACACTTGAGATTTTACAACAAAAATCAGCAAAATTAAAAAAAATTTTGACTTTACAGCAAAAATTCTTGATTTTAGGAAAGGGCTGCAATACAAAAGTCACAATTTTATAACATAAAGTTGTAATTTTAAATCGGAAAGGTTTTGCAAAAACTTAATGATTAATACAACAAAAACTTGCAAATATAAAAAAGTTGCAATTTTGTATATTTGAGGCAGATGTTTTGTCAAAAAGTCCCAAATTTCTTAATTTCATAATTTTACATCAGTCATAATTTGATGTCAAAAAGTCATGACAAATTGTTGCCACGACTCAAAAATTTTCCAAGTTTTCCAAAAATCAATATTTTACAACAAAAAGTTGAAATATAAGGCTAAAATGTTGCAATATTGCAATTCTATGATTGATTTTAAGACAAAATGTTGATATTATAGGACATAAAGTTGGTCAGTCTTGTCTCTATCGCTGTTGTTCAGTGGTGGCGGTTGCTTTTTACTTTCTCTTTCTCCACCTTCACCTTGTTGGTTAAACACTTCTTGCTCTCTGCACTCTCAAACTCTGCTTGCTTAGCTCCGCCTCTACTGCGTTAGGGTTGGTTTATAATAAATAAATGCAAATTAGATTCTAAATAGATATTTTATCAAAAACAATGAGTTTAATTATTTTGTCTTGAAAACTGATTTGATTTAGTTGAAAATATATTACAATAAATCTGTGTTTGTTTGAGAAATGTTACCTCAGAAATGTGGAAATGTTGTATGTTATTAATTTATTGAAAAATCTGGAACAAGGAACAAATGAAACCACATTAAACTGGAGGACCAGATCTCCCAGGAGCATGAAAATGGAAGCCTGGGTCTCCCAGAACCTTCAAACTGGAGGACTGGGTCTTCAAGAATGTTCAAACGGGAGGACCGCATCTCCCACAGCCCTCAAACTGGAGGACTTGGTCTTCCAGGACCATGAAACTGGAAGAACCCTCAAACTGGAGGACTAGGTCTCCCTGAACATCAAAGTGAAGGACTGGGTCTCCCTGAACAATAAAACTGAAGGACTGAATCTCCCACGAACATGAAACTGGAGGTCCAGGTCTCTGAGAGGCATGAAACTAGAGGACCAGGCCTCCCTGAACCATAAAACTGAAGGACTCAATCTCCCACGACCATGAAACTGAAGGACCGGGTCTCCCAGAACCCTCAAACTGGAGGACTAGGTCTTCTAGAGCCATGAAACTTTTAGACTGGGCCCCCCAGAACCTTCAAACTGGAGGACTGGGTCTCCCAGAACCCTCAGACTGGAAGACTGTGCCTCCCAGAACCCTAAAACTGTAGGACTGGGTCTTCCAGAACACTCCAACTAGAGGACCGAGTCATCCAGAATCATCAAACTGAAGGACAGGGTGTCCCAGAACCATGTACCTGAAAGTGTCCCTGAATCCTCAGAGTCTCTGTCAGAACCCAGGAGGACCAGACCTATGACACCTGTCCTGAACTGAAAATCTGTGACGTCACTGCAGGCTCCCTCAGGTGAAAGAAACACCTAACACGTGACCTAAGACCTACATGAAGGTCACATGCAGATTCCACACGCACGCGAAGCCATCGATCTGCAGCGTCGCTCCTCGCGTGCACGCCCCCTGCACGCTCCCGTGGAGCTGCAGCCTCCATCCTCCTCATCTCCATCACCGTCACGCGCCTATACACACACACGCACGCACGCACGCAAGAAGCGCCTGAGCGCTCGCCCCCGCAGCCAACACACACTCCGAGTGTGCACGTGCACCGCACGCGCACCGTTAATGAGCTCGTCTTACCAGAAACGGCGGGTTTTGTCTCCAGGATCCGGTTTGTTGCTGCCAACGAGATCTCGCGAAGAGCCGCTGGAAGGTCTCGCGAGAGGAAGGGTCAAAGGCGCATGTCACGTGATCCGACGCCGCCGCAACATGGAAACATGCAATCAATCATCAATAGTCAATATAAGATATTTGAATGATATTTAAAGTACTTTAGCGGGGAGAGATGTTGCTGTTAAAGCTGTTAACAGAGCCATCAATGAGATCAATAAAACTGATCACTTTGTAACTAAATAAAATCATAAACTGAATATGTTCCACTCACATTAATTCTTCATGCTCTTTTTACTTGTGAGATCTTTTTACTTGTTAAATATTTGTACCTTCCTGGTGTGAACTGAACATTGGTTTTTCATACTATACAAAAACATTTTAACATAAGGAGACTGAATCAAATTAAATAATTCTCTTATTTACCTTCTAAATGTAGGCAGCCTGTTTTTCCATGACCAACACCAGACTTCTGCAGATCAAAGACACATCTTTCCTGCATCACCTATGGGACAATGTACATCTTTCAGAGATTAAAGAGAAGAAAACCAAATATATTTAAACATTTTTAATCCAGAAGTGGGATACAGAATTCAAAACATTTAAAAGTGATTTGGTGCTAAACACTGAAGCATACAGTCTACAGGTCTTTAACTGCCAGAATAAAAAGAATAATAATATATGCTCAACAAATTCAGACTCTTTCAGTTGTTATGAATATAAAATCGAACTAAAGATGTTTGTACCAACCTATAAATATATTTAATTCTGCTTAAAAGTTCACACTTTTAACATGGGAGTCAATGGGGATTTACTCTGTTTTGGAACCAGCACCTAGTGGTCAGTGAAGGAACTACAGAGCCAGAGCTCTCAGAGCCTTCCAGACTCACTGTCAGCAGAAACCCTGAAAGCAACTTCTGAATCCAGGATGACTTCGTTGTCATGACAACTGCATGTAATTTTACACTGCTGGCTGTGTGCAAAACAGCCTAAAAGATTAGACACACTGACATTACTGTAAATGCACATTTGATTATGTCATCGCAGAACGTTCGCGATCAGGGGTGTCAAACTCTACTTCATCCTGGGCTACATCATCACCATGGATACCGTTAAAGGGCCACTTAGTCTTTGTTTTCTCAACCAACTGGGTTGTCAGATTTCCTGCTACTTCCTGGACTCAGCAGGCTAGTTTTAAAAAGAAGGTGAATCTTTGTCATAAAATCTGCAATTTCACAAAATTATCATAAAATTGAGGCTTTGCTACTAGTCTACAATAACACATTTTCTTGGAGGCCTATATTTTCATTAAAAAAAAAAGCATTTTCTTGTAACAAAACAAAAAAACAGCTATTGTTGTACAATAGCAAATTGCACAGTATCACACCCTTTCTCATAAAAAGTGAATTTTTGTCATAAAATTCCAAATTTCACAGAAATTGCGACCTTTATCATAAAATTGATACTTTTGTGCTAAATGTTTTTTTTCTATTTTTTCTGAAAACAACAACAACAACAAAAAAAACAAATCTTGCTGTGAAGATCGAGACTTTTTGCTTCCAACAACCAAGACTTTTTACCATACAGTCACAAATGTTAGATAATTGTAACTTTTTAACTTTAATTTATAATTTCTTGAAAATATCAACATTTTGCAATATATTGAGATAAAATTACAATAGTTAGAATCGCAAATTTTGTATACTTCTCAACTTTTTGTCATAAAATCACAATTAAAAAAAAAGAAAAGAAAAAAGTAAGTTTTTCAAAGATCACGAGTTTTGACACACCAATGAGCAACTTTTTGTTGTCAAATATTTTTCAAACATTTACTAAATCATGCCCTTTTGACATAAACCAGCTGCTCTCCACCTCAGCTGTTCCACTTTTTGATGAATCAAACACGCTATTACAATTCTATTTCCTCAGAAAACTTATAGTTATAAGTATATTATCATCTTTGCACGCTGTGCCTGGATAAATAAAATGAAGTGGCGGGCCAGATGTGGCCCGCGGGCCTTGAGTTTAACGCATTGTGTCAAAGTTGGAAACATAGTCAGCAAAAATGCTGAAGAAATCCAACAATGTATCTTTGACCATCACTGCAAAATCTTCTCTGCTTGTTACACGGCTACAAAATTATATACTGAAATTTGTTTTAAAATCTTATTTGCACCTGCTTAAATTCATCTCAGGTCGTCTTTTTCACAGGTTCTAATTGTAGTGATAATAAACATGTAGAATGTTCACCACTGCTGAAAATTTCTTACAGAAGTGTCCCAATTTCTGTAATTGGGACTTATGACATAAAATATGAGACTGGACATATTTGTATTCTGGTCTAAAATATGTTTGAGACAAAAACTGTCCTGCCTTCTGGATCATTAAATGGAAGATTCATCAACCAAGACTGGGGAGAATTGTTTTATGAAATTAGAAACCTTCACAATTTATCCGTATCTTGTTTTTTTATGATCAAAATTGAATTAATGTGTCACTTCCACTGTGTTTTCCCTTTATTTATATAGCTAGTTAATGTAACTCTGACATGAAAGAGAACACAAAAGTGTTCATGTTGAAGGAAAGCAGGAGTCCCTCTGAAGTGAACTTCTGCATTCACTGTCAACAACACTAAATCACATGGACACCACCTACCTGCAATGAGGGGGATGAAATGAAATGATCCTTATAATTTTACCACAGAAGCAGAAATAGACCAATCAGAAGTGACGTCATCGTTGGTCATCACCTGTCAGATTTACAGGTCCTGCTGTAGACCCAAGTCCTCCTGAACGTCATCAGCTGTGAGCTGCAACAGGAGCTCTGAGAGTTCAAACCCACCCACACACCACAGGAAGCGACACAGGAGGAAAAAAGGTCTGACATCATCTGAGGTGGAGTTTCCCACAGTGCCGCTGAAATGAAGCAGAGTGAGACATCCTCTCTCGGTCTCGTGTCCGACTCAGCTCGAGGAAATCAGCTCAGAGTGAGACCTCCTCAAGGTGGGAACGCGGCCCCGAGTAACCTCACGACAAGTTAGACAGAAAGAAAATATCAATCACTTCCGGTAAAAATTTCAATATAAAGTAAATAATATCCTATTTTTCCCCTTCAATGTGCAGTAGTTTTATTTAAACAAATGACTTTAATGTGATCAACAGTTTATCCACGTGTAACTTCAACCTCTGAAAGATGGCAATAATGTGAAAATAGGAAATTAAGTTTTAGGATATTTTGTTTCAAATTTAGACATTCACTGAAGCTTCATTATGGCAAAAAAAAAAAAAAAAAAAGAGTCAGACACAACAACTAGTGGTTGGTAGAGGAACTACAGTGTAGGCGCCATATATTATGAATAAGTTTGTTTTTTGTTGAAAATTTATGGCTCCTTGAATCTTAGTAACATATGTTTTTTTAGAATGTCAGTGAATATAGTTTCATACATTCAGTGATGTAATTAGTACTTTTTGACATTTGCGAGTATTTCCTTTTGTTCTATGCAGCTTCCGTGTGTTTGCTGCGGTTAAACAGGTAGCAGAGCTTTATTGTGAAAGTTGATATGTGAAATAAACGAGTGGTAGGCTGTGGTTGCATTACCATTAACGTTGGCAAAGCCATGCTGACTCAATGTGTAATGCAGTGACAATGTAGTTGTCAGAAGAGGATCTGCAGCCTCTAGTGGTCAAAAGAGGAACTACATCCTCTAGTTTTCAGTAAAGGAACTGCAACCTCTAGTGGGCAGTAGAGGATCTAGACCCTCTAGTGGTCAGTAGAGGAACTGCACTCTCCAGTGATTGGTAGTGGAACTGCAGCCTCTTGTGGTCAATAGAAAAACTGCAGCCTGTAGTGGTCAGCAGAGGACCTAGAGCCTCTAGAGATGGGACCCCTAGACTGCAGCAAAGATTTTGGATATTACTATGACAGTATAGTAAAATTGATTGAAACTTTTTTTCCTGCTATTGAATAATCAAACAATTATTTATTTAAATTTCATTTGTTTTCGTTTTTCTTAAGGAAATAAATGCAACAAAATATTTCATTTATTCATATATTTGAATAAAAATAGATTTTGAATATGGTATTTATGGTCTCATCTTTGATATCTTTGTTTTTATTTCACGTTTTACTACTTTCATAGAGGGTAGCATCGATATGTTATTGTGAAGGTCCGCCACTGAGCGGAAGTCTTTTATTTTGGCTTCATGACTCGGCGCAGCGGCAGTCTGTCCGGAAGTTCTTTCATCCCGCAGGAGGAGAGGAAGAGGAGCCGCTCTTCGTCTCAACTTTCCGCTTGAACTCCACCGACCGTCCGGGGATCGAAGCTGCGGGGCTCCGGCAACATCCGCTCTCCGCCGCCGAAAGCAGCCGCTCCTCCGTTGGGCCTCCGGTTCCTACGGTAAGAACGCAGGTGTGTGGCTGGCCTCAGAACCTCCTGGCCGGGGAGGAGGCCTGCTGCTCCCCGCTGCTGAATGCGGCGGCAGTGCGGGGGTGGCGGGGCTGTCTGCGGGACAGATGCGGCCCAGGAGCGTCAAGCTCGCGGCTCTCACGTTTGCCGTATCCGCTAGAAGAGCGACTGTTG
The DNA here is from genome assembly GCA_037176975.1 of Arrhamphus sclerolepis. Classification (NCBI taxonomy): domain Eukaryota; kingdom Metazoa; phylum Chordata; class Actinopteri; order Beloniformes; family Hemiramphidae; genus Arrhamphus; species Arrhamphus sclerolepis. Next base: position 6,851,622 of record JBAMYA010000017.1, read on the forward strand.
CACTTGTGGTAATGAGAAGCTCCAGATTCATGGGAAGATTTGACATTCTGTTTAGTTTGCAGTAAACACGAAAGAAAGCGTGTTTGTTTTTAATAAAAAAAAAAACACTGTACACAATATTTACTAATTTATCTTCTTTCACATGTACTGATTTTTCGCCTTTATTCTGGAGGATGAGCCTGTGTTTCCGGTGTGGTTCGCGCTAACGTCGGTGGTCTTGATGCTGTTGTCTGGCGGAGCCGTGAGCTCCATTTTAGCTCGCGTGTGGTGTCCGCGTGAACACGAGCGGCGCTGCCGCGCACGGAGCGTGACTGACGAGTGAGTCCGTTACCGAGCCTCAGGTGACCCCGCGTTGGGAGGGGGTATACGGAGGGAGGGAGAGCTCTTTATTTCAGAGGTTGTTTTTTTTTTTTCTTCTTCAACGCGGAGCCTGGTGGGAGATGGAGGAGCTCCGTGGTGGTTCAGGTTCCCGCTGGTGCTCCTGAGAGCTCCTCAGTACACAGCAGGCGAGTTTCCATTGGGGAGGTTCTGCCAGAGGGAACCCTCTAACAGGGCCGATCTGCTCCTCAGCTCCTCCAGCCGTCTTGTCTCCACTTACGGTGACAGACCCAGTTATAGGTAAAACTACCTCTCTAAACCACCTGGTGGCGGTAGCGCACCTATTTTAGCTCATTTTAAGTCTCAGTAAAAAGGAAAGAAGGTGATGTTAACAAAAACTAAGAAATAAAAGAGGAAAAAAGTATATATAATGATGCAGAAAATATTAAAGGAGCTAAAGATAGTTGTCACGTTTGTATAATGTATAGTAGTAGTGCTGAGTGAGAAAAGACGACTGGTTCCTCCAAACATGGTTCTGGGCTCCACATTGGTCTCTTCTGTCCAGAGGATTTTGTTCCAGAAGTCTGCTGGTTTGTTCAGATGCAGTTTTGTGAACCCCAGTGGTGTTTCTATGGAAACTACTGGTTCTAACTTTAATGTCATGGACATTTAACGTGTCAGTCAGTGTCTGGAGGCTCAGAGATGGAGTTACTGGGATTATATTTGGTGTGTTTTACAGTATATCTGCTGGACGCCCACTCCTGGAAGACTGACAGCTGTCTGGAATGACCTTCCTCAGCTCAGATGGTTTTAGAACACCGTCAGTGGCGCCATGTTCACTCACACCTCAATGCTCCAGACCATTAAAAGCTGGCAGGGTTTAATTATCCTGTATTCGTGTAGATGCTACAATCAGTTGTTTTTAAAATAAAAAGTAAAACCTCAAGTTATTGCCTCTTCATGGTCTTCAGGGCTCCAGACTGTAACCACGTGTGACTAAATAAACTTCATGCAGCGTGAGAATCAATTCCACACCCTCACGTCTAATTAATAGCCTACATTTTCTTTCCTTTTTTCCAGTCTGAGGCTGCAAGTGGCTAGCCAGTGTTAGCGATGGAATGGAAGCTGGAAGCAGCACAGATATCGATGGCTGCTGACAGCTTCCGTTCCCCCTGCTAACATTAGCTAGCCACCTGCAGCCTGACTGAGAGGGGCGTGGTTATTAGCCACACAGTGGAAAAATGCGGGTAGGCTAATGGCTATTAACCAGTTCTTCCTCCCTACCCTGTCTTCTGGGTTAGAGCCAGATACTGGCCTACTAGAGGACGAAGCACATCCTGGCTCAGCTATAGCTGGGAAAAGAAAAAACCCCAAAACGTGATGAATGGCTGTTTAGTTTCCCTAACTTTAGTAGAGCGAAGACAGCAATTAAATGGACTGTAAGTTCAACGTGCAGGGAAGACAAACAGACACAACTTGGATGAAATGCGACACGCTGGCAAAACATGATGCTAGTGCAGAACATTGCCCCTCCCAGAAGCATTTAGAAGGCATCATTTTTGAATGTTTAATGTCTAGGGCTGGGCGCGTTAACGCGCTAGTAAATTAATGCCGACAATCATTTTAACGTGCGTTAACACACTTTTTTTTTTTTACTTTTACTTTGAAAGTCTGTTCCTCTCAATGTGAACACAGACAAGCGTGGTTCACGGAAAAGAACTAGCGAGGACTGAAAAATGGAGAGGTTAATCTATCATAGACAATTTAATTTTAAACTTCTTCTAGACGGTGGAGTTGATAGAAGAAGAGTTATTTGTAGATTCAGTAAAGCTAAATTTTCCTGTCATCGGAGCAGTGTTGCCAACTTGGCGACTCTCTCGCCAAATCTGACTTTCCAAACCGTCTGGGCGACTTTTTTTTGGTCAAAAGCGAAGTAGTAAATCTAGCGACTTTTTCAGGTGTGATCGGAGATTTTTCTGGTGTTTTGGAGACTCTGATGTTCTGCAGTTACGGTGCATTCACGGCGTAAACGCACCGCGTACGCGGAAGCGCTGTGCATGCAGCGTCTGTGTCTGTCCCCGTAGACTTGGCAACAGCGTCGGTTGTCCGTCGCTGACCCATGAGCAGCGGGTGCTGCCGTGAACCCCTCGTCTCAAAACACTCACCGGCGGTCAGTGCCACAGCAGCACCCCAGTACTCCCAGTTACACTCGGATCAGAAACTAATAACTGTTTTGGGTCGCTTTGCTCCCAAACCTGGATGAAGGAAGATGGTTGGATGTAGAGCGAGACGTTCTAGCCCACATGACTCTTAGTTCAACTTGATATTCTAACATGTAACAGTACAGGACACAACTGATCTATGTAACGTGGGTCTAGACAAAGATTTGAAGTTATTTTGAGAAGTGATGGTCTGTTTCGGTAAAACTAGAAAAACAAACCAAGAACCAACAGAAGAAAGTTGATTTGTAGTTCTGAACATGTTCAGGGTGTTTTTTCATCACGTTATTCGTCTCCTACAGCGTCCATGACATGGATTGTAATTACTATTATTATTGAATTTTGCTCACGCCTGTCTGCATTTTCTGCAATTAATTGCAGAAAGTCATGAGATTGATCGCGATTAAAAATTAATTGTTGCCCAGCTTTAATATTTTCTTAATCTGGTGTTGATTATGTTTATGTTGATGCTGGTTCACAATAAAACGTAACACTGATTTTAAAACATCTTCAGGTTAAAGTCAGTTAACATCTCGATGCTGGGGGGTCTTCAGATTAAAGTCAGTTTACATCTTGATGCTGGGGGGTCTTCAGATTAAAGCCCGTTAACGGTCTTGATGCTGGGGGGTCTTCAGATTAAAGCCCGTTAACAGTCTTGATGCTGGGGGGTCTTCAGATTAAAGTCAGTTAACATCTTGATGCTGGGGGGGGTCTTCAGGTTGAAACCTGACCTACATCTGAGGGAAACTTGTAGCATGAGTGAGCAGAGGTGGTTTCCATGGTGATTTCTGCTCCGAATGAGTCATCTCAGCACCGTGGCAGCGCTGACTGTGTCTTCCTGTCGTCTGCAGGGCGATGGCGAGGCCGAGCCACAGCGATCACGTCCTCCAGCAGCTCAACAACCAGAGGGAGTGGGGCTTCCTGTGTGACTGTCTCATCGCCATCGGTGACATCTACTTCCGGGCGCACAAGGCCGTCCTGGCGGCGTGCAGCTCCTACTTCAGGATGATGTTCATCCGCGACCAGCAGGGGGCAGGCCGCCTGGACCTCAGCAACATGCAGATCAGTGCAGAGTGCTTTGACCTTATCCTGCAGCTCATGTACCTGGGCCGAATTGTCGTTGGCAGCTACGAGTTCGACGAGCTCAAGGCGTCCATGGCCTACCTGCAGATGTATTACATCCCAGACTCGCTGGAGGATCTCAGGGACATCCGCAGCTCCAACCTGGCCCCCTCCTCCTCAGCCTCCTCATCCTCCTCATCCAGCTCCTCCACTGGATTCGCCGGTGGGAAGATGATGTTCGGCGTGCGCATGTATGAGCAGCAGAGGCCGGCAGTGCCAGAGGCAGAGTGCCTGACGAAGGCCGTGACAGGCAGTGGACGTCCAGCTGTTCCTGCAGCTGTGAGCAGGCAGGTGGTGGTGGTGGAGGAGGCGGCAACCACGCCTTTGATGGTGGTGCCGCCGGCCGCAGATGGAGCCTCTGAGCAGCCGTGTGACTTGAGGAAGAGGGCCAGCGGCAGGAGCTCGGCCCTCAAAGACCGGCCCCGCTTCGGCCGGACCTTCACCTGCGACGACTGCGGCTTTGTCTTCAGCTGCGAGAAGCTTCTGATTGAACACATCCTCACCTGCACCAACCGCAAGACCTACCACCCGCCACGGGGCACCGCAGAGGCCGACAACGATTCCAGCAAAGCGGAGAGTTCCGCCTCAGAGAGTGTAGAAGAGCACAGAGTTGTCTGCAAAGGTGAGGACGATTGGCCCGAAGGCAGGCCCGACTCCGACCTCCCCATCAGGTCAGTGGCGGCCGGGACGGATGGTGAGCCTGGCTCCACCAGGAGCATAAAGACGGAGCCGGAAGAAGGCCTGTTTCCAGAGATCGAGATGGTCCGGGTTGGGGAAGAGGCTGCCAGGATCGCTGCTCGTACCGAATCACTGCGGGAAAAACCAGGGTCGGACCATGACTCAGGACCCGGTGTCTCTGGTCTGGAGAGTGGCAGCGAGCCAGTGGAAGGTCACCTGTCGAGCAGCAATGATACAGGACCTCCCACTAAGCTGAGGAAGGTCAAAGACGAGCGGCAGGATGCTGACTATACCCCCTGTGAACTGTGTGGCGCCCTGTTGTCTGAGGAGGACAAGTCCGCCCACTACCTGTCCAACCACATGGGCCACATCTGCGCCTGCGGGAGGTGTGGCCAGGTCCTCATCAAAGGCCGGCAGCTGCAGGAACATGCTGAGCGCTGCGGAGAGTCCCACGGGGCAGAGTCCGACTCCCACGGAGAGGATGAGGCTTCGTTGCTGGGGGAGCCTCAGGGCGTGGAGGAGAGGCTGCTGGAGGCCACCGACCTGGCGTGCCCCCACTGCGGCCTTCTCTTCCAGAACGAGAGTCTGGCCCTGGAGCATGCCCTGTCCTGCCACGAGCAGGAGCTGTTCCGCCCCGCCCTGCTGGAGGACGGCGGTGAGCCCGACCACCGCCGCAAACACTTCTGCAGCATCTGCGGTAAGGGCTTCTACCAGCGCTGCCACCTCCGCGAGCACTACACTGTTCACACCAAGGAGAAGCAGTTCACCTGCCAGACCTGCGGCAAGCAGTTTCTACGGGAGCGCCAGCTCCGCCTCCACACTGACATGCACAAGGGCATGGCGCGCTACGTGTGCCCGCTGTGCGACCAGGGCACCTTCCTAAAGCACGACCACGTCAGACACATGATCTCCCACCTGTCGGCTGGAGAAACCATTTGCCAGGTTTGCTTCCAGATTTTCCCCGGCGGCGAGCAGCTGGAGAAGCACATGGACGTGCACCTGTACATCTGCGGCGTCTGCGGTGAGAAGTTCCGGCTGCGCAAAGACATGAGGAGCCACTACAACTCCAAGCACACCAAGAGACTATAAAGCGCTAGATATGCCGTCTGTTACCCAAAAAGCCATAAATGTGAGAACAAATCATGCACTTGAACACCAAAAAGACAACTTTTTACCTGCACTTTTGAATACTTGCATAGCCTGAACTTGTCTTTGTAGTGGGACTGATGATTGGCTGGTTCCTTACTGGTGGGAGGGGCCTCAAGCCATGTTTATGCTTTTTTGTTGAAGCGACGCCGTCAGCCCCTCCGGACCCTGGCGTGGTCCTTTCTTCAAATATTAAAAATGGAACTACCCATCACAGTGGAACGCAACAAATGGGATTGGTTAGCTTGATTGGTTCTTCTTCATCTACATATTTCCGGTTGTTATTTCTTCATTGTTTCCAGTCAGGTAGAACGCTAGTTTGCTGTAATGACTGATGCTCAACACTTATCACTAACATCTACTTTATTTTCTCCATTGTTATTTCTGAACTACAGACAGACAGGAAACTGAATCGAGAAAATAAAACGCACCGCCAACTAGTGGTCGGAGATGGAATTACAGAGCGGCACAAACAACAGCTCAAGTATGAACGGCAAAGATGTAGAGCATGTACGTAGCAGACAAATACGTATGTGCTACGTACGTGTTTCTGACGCAGAAGCACAAGTCAGGCTTTAGATTGCAGCTTTTTACTAACAAAGCTTCCATTTGTACTCGGAAGTCGGAAATTTCAAGTCTGGTTGAGCTCGGGCCCCACGATGTATATGGAAAAGACAAAGAATCTCAACAAATGACGTCCGTTATTCTCCAAGTGCCAAAGATTCACACTATAAATGTGATAAATTTGGTGAAGTTACATGGAGAGTGTTGTTGATGCAGTTGTTAGTGTTTTTTTTTTTTGTTTTGTTTTTCTTTGCAACCATAAAACTGTTATTGGAATCTGGTACGTGCTCAGTTACACTGCAGGTGGTGCTGAAGCTCCTCCCCTTTTGACCTCTGATTGGACAGACTCAACATTAACAGCTGTTTTAGCCTCAGAAGCAGCGGTCTGATGTTAAAAAGATCCACCTTTTACAACAATATGTAACTAAAAAAATAAAAAATAGTCGCAATTTTAGGACAGGGTTTTTTTTGCTAAAATGTCGTAGTTTTATAAAAATTGTGATTTGTTTTTTTCATTTTTTTTTTATGACTACATTTGAGATAAGATGTTTAAAAGTTTTGGTTTAAGTCAGTATTTTACAACAAAACTGCAATTCTACAAAAGTTGGGATTTTTGCGAGACAGTCGCACATTTAATTTCTTTTAAGACAAAGTCGGAATTTTCTGTCAATGTGATTTTGCACATCTATTTTCCAATTAAATTTTTTTTATTTTGAGTCAAAAGTTCTAATTTGGGGAAAATTCATTACAGCTACATTAAAAGAGAAATTATTAAACTTATAAGTCAAAGTTGCAGGTAAAGTTGTAACAAAGTCATTTTGTTAAAAAGTCACAATTTGCCAAAATTTTGGTGTGTGACAATTATTGCAAAACTCTCCGCTTTACACTGAAACAGAAACGGTATGGCGTTTATTAATGACTGTAAAGATCATTAACTGTTCGTCACGTCGTCACCGAGAGTTTTTCTGAGACCCTGCAGTTAAATGTTCTGGCTCAGACTCAAGGCTGGAATCCTAGTTCAGAAGGGTTTGGGTTTCCTCTTTTACACTGGAGCAAAGTCACTCCCAGTTCCGACTTCCGAGCTAAATGGAACACACCGTTAACTCTAGTTCAGAATGTTGGAGGTGTCCTCTTGTCCTCGCTGTCAGATTAAAACTTTAGAAATGATAGCTTCAGATAAATGTCAACCCATGAACCATTCAGGTACCTGAAACCAACCAGACCAGTCTAGAAACATTCTCCAGACCGTTCTGAATCCCGCTGGAGTTTGGTGAGCAGCATTTCCATGGTAGATGTTCCATCAGGTAACGTTAGAATCGCTTGTTGGAGGACACTAGGGTTAGGGTTGAGTGAGGTGGTGGCTCCACCCCCCTCTCTGGTTTCTGGTGGTGATGGTCTCAATGGAAAGTCCAGAAAACGTTACTGAGTGATGCACGAGTCCCACTAGACGTGGAAATTTAGCAACAAGACTTTGAACTTCTAGTCAGTGATTTGTGTTTGCACCTGAGACGCTGGGGAGGAACAGCTTTGGAGCAGATTAGGAATGGTTAAAAGCAGTTTTCAAGCGGCGGTGTAAATGCAGACTTCAGGAACTTCACATTGAGCTTGCTGTATCGACAGGTCCAAAAGACACCTGAGAAGAAGTGTGGAGAAGGTCCCATTGTGGTTGGACAGATTAGCTCTGTTTTGTTGAGGTTCGGTTCATGTGGACATGGACTGGAACCTCCCTGTCCAGCAGGTTTTAGTCCACTTGTTTGGTGTTTAATCAACCTAAACACGTTAATTCTCTGTTGTGATGTAGTTGGTTCTTCCTGGTTCTGTGGTTCCACCGCGTTCTGTTCTGTGATTGGTGACGTTGCTGTCCAGTTGAGGGTTGGGTTTGGGGGGGGGTGATGACTTGTCCAACTGGAAACAGCACCAGACGGAGTCAGAACTGACCCGCTGCAACGACGGTTGGACCAATCATGGTGCCACTGCCTCGTTTCTGCTCAGGTTTTAATAAAACCCACGCTGCTCCATCTGACCCAGTTCACTGGTTCTGGTCCAGGTGCTTCTCCCCACCCAAACTCGTTCAGAACCGGTCCAAACAGTCAGAACTCTCAAACGCTGTTGGTCATTAAACAGCTGTGGTTAGGAGACTTGTTCAAACTAGTTCAGATCTAGAAAACTGGTTCAGGCATTCTGAAACCGATTCAGAACAACAGCACCACTCTGAACCAGTCCAGAACAGTTCTGCTGCTGAAACTCCTCTGAGCCCTGGCTGTTTAATCAAACTATAGAATCCGTCTTCAAACGGGGTCAGAAGCAGACCAGGGCAGACTGCAGAAATAACTGAAACCCACCCTGGATCCTTGTAGTCTGTCGGCTGTTCTTTGTGGTTTCTTCCGTCCACGCTGGGTTCATGGTTGGTCTTCAGCGCTCAGGTTCTGCCTCCACATTGGGTTCGTGGTTGGTCTTCAGCGCTCGGGTTCTGCCTCCACGTTGGGTTCGTGGTGGGTCTTCAGCGCTCGGGTTCTGCCTCCACGTTGGGTTCGTGGTGGGTCTTCAGCGCTCGGGTTCTGCCTCCACGTTG
>JBAMYA010000017.1:6875622-6906492 GCA_037176975.1 Arrhamphus sclerolepis
CTTCACCACGACAGACCGATACAACGACCGCATTACTCCGGCCGCTGCACCGATCCGCCTGTCAATCTCACGCTCCACCCTTCCCTCACTCGTGAACAAGACCCCGAGATACTTAAACTCCTCCACCTGAGGCAGGAACTCTCCACCGATCAAAATCACAACTGAAGCATATCAGTGTTACAAAACAAAAAACAACTATTGCAATAAATGGTAATCTTTTTTTTTTTTTTCTTCTTCAGATTCCAACTTATATACACTTTAAATGTCTAACAATAAAGTCAGGGATCAGTTTTAGCTGCAAACTAGAAAAATATTGACTCCAGTTAAGTATTTGTTTAAACATTGCAAATCATATCGTCATCACAGTTTTCAACTGTGATTTTACATATTGTAGGTTTTTATAAAATTGTGCAGCTAAATTCTGTAATATCTTATCTATCTTATTTAACTGATTCTGGAGTTGAATAATGGAGACAACAAACATTCACAAAGAGATGTGATGAGTCAGAAATATCTAGTAAAGTCCTGTTGAAGCTTAAAATATATGTAAAAACCAAGAAAATGTTAAAAAAAAAACATTCGGTGTCTATTATTTATTTAACCTTCTTATAATCCCCTTTACCCCTTTTATATCCATGTTGTTCTGTTCTATTTTGTGTTTTTACTATACAATTTCTGTATTTTATAAAGTACTAAATAAAGATTATGTAAGAGATATATCTTGACAAATCTCCTGATTCACACAAGTCTAAGGTGGCGCAATGGATGCTATAGCCACGATAATATATTTTTTTTTTTTTGGGGGGGGGGGGGGGTGTTAGGCTTAGGCTTAAAATAGCTATTTTCTTCTGATCATGGTCAATTGCCTTAAGTACTAGGTTAGGCTTAAAATAGCTATTTTATTCTGATCATGGTCAATTGCCTTAAGTACTAAAATTAATTGCCATTTTATTGCAAACACTTATTCAATCAAAACATCTTTTAATTCAGGTCTTATTGGTTTCTAATGACAATTTACACTCTTTAACATCAAATGATGGTTATAGGTAGATTTAACTCCAAAATGTTCCTTAAAATTGCCACTATCATCTTTTCTGATATTCATCATGCTGTCTTTTTCTTCGAGGATAAGAAAAAGAAGTATGAGCCTCCCATTCCTACAAGAGTTGGCAAGAAAAAGAAGAAGACCAAGGGACCAGATGCTGCGAGCAAACTACCACTGGGTAAAGAAATGGAAAAATAAAGAACACATCAGATGTTGAAATTCAGCTGAACTGAAACAATCTCATTTTAGTTTAAATGGCAAAAAAAAAAAAAAAATCTTAAAGTTGGAACAGTGGCAGCAAAAAATGGACAGGTTTTGCAGGTTTATTTTCTGGAAAATAAACACAAATCAAAAACAAATGGAGGAGCATTTGACAACTAATTAGGATAATTGGCAGCATATCTCAGTACCATTCCTTAAGAATCAAATTATTAGTTATGAACTGATTTAATTGTAACATGCAATTTATATGTAATGCATATATGTCCAACTTTCAGTCACACCTCACACTCAGTGCCGCCTGAAGCTGCTAAAGCAGGAACGGATCAAAGACTACCTACTGATGGAGGAGGAGTTCATCAGGAACCAGGAGCAGATGAAGCCCCTAGAAGAGAAACAGGAGGTCCGCCTTTTTTACCACAGTCACCCCACTTTTAATCTTACGTCAAGTGTGGGTAAAATAATTCTATAATAATATTTTTATCTTTTTTTGTTATCTACAGGAGGAGAGATCAAAGGTGGATGACCTGCGGGGAACCCCCATGTCTGTAGGCACTCTGGAGGAGATCATAGATGACAACCATGCCATCGTTTCCACCTCTGTGGGATCAGAGCACTACGTCAGCATCCTGTCCTTTGTGGATAAAGATCTACTGGAACCAGGCTGTTCAGTTTTGCTCAACCACAAGGTATAGTCTGCCGATACATTCTGTTTTAAACGAGTTAGTTTCGCACAATTAAATCATGGTAGTAACTTTATGATGAACAAGCTCTTGAAAACATAATCCACTTCTCTTAACTAACAGAAAAAGAAATCTCACTTGTTTGTGTATCATTGCAGGTTCATGCTGTGATCGGTGTGCTGATGGATGACACTGACCCCTTGGTGACAGTGATGAAAGTAGAAAAGGCTCCACAGGAAACCTACGCTGACATAGGAGGCCTGGACAATCAAATCCAAGAGATTAAGGTGAGGTTTGTCATCCTCCTGTCAAATAAATAGAACCTGATTTTTTTTTTTCTTCACAATCCCCGCATATGTTGGCAAGAGCTTGAAATGGTTATGTTGTTTGCTTATCTTAGTTGCCAGAGAAGGTGACTGTTTGGTTTTCTGCTGTTTTTAATAGGAATCAGTGGAGCTGCCCCTCACACACCCTGAGTATTATGAGGAGATGGGCATTAAACCTCCCAAAGGTGTCATCCTATATGGACCACCTGGCACAGGTAGGTTCCTTAAACAACTCTAATTGAAAAAGCAACATGTTGTTGGAGGGGTGCCTCTTTAGAGTTGAATGAGTCGTATTGCTTTGTTTTGAACCTTTACCATCTTTTAGTTTTATTACATTATGTAAGCATGAATGCCCCAAAGTTTAATTGACAGTGTTGAAAGGGTATACGGATATACCCAAACCATTTTTTTCATTCAGATACAGATTCTGTGGGGGTTCTGTGGGTTTTGAACACCAGCTGATGCTGAGTACCAATTTGATACCAGTCAGACATAGTGTCAGAGGTATAAACATCAGTCATTAAGCTGATAGGCTGTACTTTTTAGCGTGCATGACATACGTTCAAACACTTACAATCTAGAGAGGGCCGTTTTAAATATGTATTTCTGACATATCCTCGACTCCAGCTCTTACTGAAATTTACAAAACATTACATTTCTGACAACAGACACAGGGGCTTTTCTTGTCACGCAGGATAATGGAATCTTTTTTTTTTCCAAATCCCAGTATTGCTGTGACTTTCTGGCTTTTTTTTTTGTTGTTTTTTTTTTGTTTTCCTGGGAATTTCTCGTTCTGCTACTGCTCCTCCATCTTCCCTTTGATGAAACTCTTCCTGCTCTCTCACCTAATGGCTGCTTAAATACTTTATAAGGCTGCTTGTTTTACATTCAGCAACATTTGTACAATCTCCACAAACCACAGTCTGGTATAACAAGCATTCCAGTGTAAAGTAACACCATATTGCTGACATAATCTTAACGTTGCAAGGCAACTTCCTGTGTTGACTCTTCGAGCAATTAAGAAGGATTGGGATTATTTTTGTGAAGACTGTGTGGTATCCGAACGATGAAAGGGTATATTTATACATGCTGGAATGGTTACATTAGGACTAGGATCCAGCAGGACTCCACGCTACACTAATGTTGCTGTGGGTGGTCAATAAATAAACTGCGGCTCCAACGGTGTCACCAGCTTGAGTTTAGAAGATGATAAATGCCAGACCTCACAGTACAATAGTAAAGAGAGTCTGTCTAATAGGTGGAACAAAAGCTGCAGGTTTACTTCAGTTATTTGTTATTTTACTGAGTAAAAATGAATTAGGTGGAAAAAAACATTGCTAATATTTGTTAATTAGAAAGGTAACGGTGTTTTGTTGTTGATTTTTTTTTTAATCGCTGGTTTGCCTTATACCACTTTTTATTGATTGCTCTTACTTTTAGATAATTTATAGGAGGTATAGTATTATTATTATTATTATTATCATCATTATTATTATTACAATTATTATAATTATTATTATCATTGTTATTGTTATTTTTTTCTGTATCCAAGAGGGTGTCAAATGACTACTAAACCAAATGCAGATTGATTCAGAATGGCACCTGTCACTCTGTTTGGGACCTTGTTAGTCTGAATATTTCTCATTCAGTGAGCCAATTCATGTGCAGTCATGTGACATCACAGACCAGAATTATGCAGCGTCACCATCTTCACCTACATAGAACTTCACATCACATCATATTTGTTGTACCCCAGAAATTGCAAAGCTGTTTGACAGATCTGTAAAATGGGAAAAATGTGTGTGTGTGTGTGTGTGTGTGTGTTAGAAAGGAGACTTTGAGTCCAGAACAACTGAACAGAGAAATATGTGTCGACAATATGTTGATCCAAAATCTTAAATTTGCAAAAAAAAACAAAACAATTTGCATTGCTTCCAACTTCTTATATTAAAATAAAAAGATAGTGTGTTCGTACAAGTGCATAGAACTTGTGTTTAACTCTTAGTCCAACTCTCTGTGTTCATGAATTAACTATGATCTTGCCATGAGGAATTGCTTAATTTTTGAAAACAAAAACACTGCTTTGTCTTTCCATCCAAAGCTGGTGAATTAAATTTCATCCATCAGAGGTATTGTGCCACTAGAGGGCAGCAGAGCTAAGGCAGTGATCAGTATGGTCACAGAGTGATTCAACTCTATAATAAATGTAGTTTGTCATTAAAGCAGTAAAACTGACTTTAGACAGAAGAATTAAGATAGAAAAATGGACACCAGATGACTTAGAAAAGTATCAGTACTCTTGTACTTGTGTTTGTGGAAATGTGAAGAACTATCTAAACCCTTGTGCTGAATGTCCCAGGTAAGACTCTACTTGCCAAAGCAGTAGCCAACCAGACATCGGCTACCTTCTTACGTGTGGTGGGCTCAGAGCTGATCCAGAAGTACCTCGGAGACGGACCCAAGCTGGTGCGAGAGCTGTTTAGGGTGGCAGAGGAGCACGCCCCCTCCATCGTCTTCATCGATGAGATTGATGCCATCGGCACCAAGAGGTACGTGAAGCTCTATTTAAAAAAGTTTTCATGCTTGGTCTCTTTCAGCTGTCCAGACAAGCTCAGTGATTTTTTTAGTGAATATGTGAACACTCCAAATGAACTCAGACCCTCTGAAGAACTTTTAAGTCCATGATGCCGTCTGGTGAACCTGTGCCTTTTAAACATAAAGCTCTCTATGTTCACTTTTGATAATTGTGTTCTGGTCCTTAGGCTTGCTGTGGGTAACAACATATGTAACATTCACTAGTTTAAACAGAAAGAGGACTGAGGCCTCATCAGATTTGAAGTATACCAGAAAGATAATTGAGTCCTTTTTTCAAATGAACTCGCAATATGAAAGTGAAAAGGACTGAGCATTTTTCTGTTGGTTCACGTTTTTAAGAGTTCTGAGTTCAGTTCACTTAAAAATGACTTTATGTGAAAACACAATTAGACTGTGAGAGCGAGAGCACCAGACACTGATAATGAGTCACCTGTGGCGTTGAGGAGTCTGGCACTGATTGAAGTTGCTACATTAGGGTCATAACTTATTATGTCTTAATATAGTCGTCTTGGTGCACCACATGGTACTTTACAAATATGTTTTTATCAGCTTTTGAAACTGAGAGCTCAGTCTGCTCATTAGCCCTCAGTGTCTTCTTTACACATGTTGCACAGTTCCATCTTTACTGTTCCTGTGGATCTTTTTCAGTGTCGACAACTAGAGATGTACGTTTTACTTCCTTATATGGAGCAAAATTATCCTGGCCAGCCATACCCATTCACTTTGTGAAAATTGTTTCTTGCCGTGGTTTTTGTGGGGTCTTAAGAAGCCTAAAATTGAAAAATCTAAATTTTAAGCTTTAAAAAGTAGGTCTTGATTTTTTTTTTTTAGAAACAGGTCTTAATTTTCCAATGTCCATGTAACACTACTTCTATAATGCTCATTTCAGTGCTCTCACAACACTTTTTTTGTTTTTGTTTTTGTGGTGTTGTAGTTCTTTCTTTTGTTAGTCCAAAGTAATTCACTGTACTGGGGCTACAAATGAGACCAACATACAACAGCCAACCAGCTTTATGATTTTGACATGGGTCTCTCTCTCCAGTTGTACTATAGATGTAAAATGGATTTGGTTTTTAGCTGTTAGAAAGTGCAAGTTTAGTGATACTTGTGTTGAAAAATAAATGAATTTAGGGCTTGTTTAAGGCCAGTTGCTCACAGCTATTTGAAGCCTACTGGTTAGTATGTAAGAAAGCAATTACCTGGGAAAGGTGATGTAATTATATAGGGTTTAAATTTCCTTCTTAATAGTCTTTAAAAGGTCTTAAAAAGTCTGAAATTTGATTTAGTGAAACCTCCAGAAACCCTGCTTGTATATCCTTCCCTTTCACAGTAATTTCCACTGGTACATAATGTACCAAACAGATCACAGTGGGCTGGAGGTGGGTTTTATGCAGCGACTCATACAGGAGAGAACAAGAGCCTCTGTTCAAAAATAACCAAGATATCTGCTGTCATGTGCTTTGTTTCTCTTATTGGTTTTATGTCTATCCCAATAATGTTCAACCCAGAGGAACCAGAATAATTCTTTCTATCAAAGTGGAAAATAAATAGGATGGTAGGCCAGGCTAGAACAAAATATGAAGACAGCGCTGTTGTTGAGATAGACTGACTAAAGTAATGATGGGAGTGTGAGATGTTTATCTTACTTGAATAAGACATCAGTAGCTCACTTAAATGGGTTTGTGATACTAAAACACTTAAGTCTGCTTCTAAGTTCTTGATTGAGGTTCTAGTCAAAGCCACAGCGAAGCTACTTGTGCTGTTAAGTGTGTTTTTTTTTGTCCTCTTCTTCTTCTTATTGCAGTTACTTGGAAGTGGTTGGTGTAGCAACGTTCAATGTTGTGCAAATCGCTGTCAAGCTGTAAAGTTGTCTACAGTCCATGGGAGCTAAAGTTAGCCGCATGGTTGATTTATTGTAGCATCTTAACTGGGACATGCAGCTGACTGGGAGAACTTTGTTCATGTGTCGTACAAACTGCTGTCCGCTGTAAAGTTTAACCACATTCGCTGGATGCAGTATGACTTAATTTATTCCAGCATCTTAAACAAGTGAGAGAAGAAATTTGTCACTCGCTGTGAGCTGTACAAGACAACAGCAACACCTTTAAAACACCCAGGAAACACTAGCAGTGTCATTTTACCACAGTATCTCATGTGACAAAAACAAGATCTGGTGAAAAGAAAAGAGTTTACATACACTGTCTGATTTAATGTCGCCATCTGATATTAAATCAGACAAAACTTCCTGTTTTTGGTCAGCTAAGATTATCAGGATTATTTCTATTTGCTAAATGCTGGAACAATGAGGATTTTTTTATTGCTTTCTTTAAAGGCAGAAGTTCCTATACACTAAAATTATTATTCCTTTAAACAACATGTTATAGTACAGATGATGATGTTATGGCTTTGGAAGCTTCTGATAGGTAATTTGACAAGTTTTGAGGCAATTAGGGTGAAAACTTGTGGAGGTATTTTAAGGCACACCTCAAACACAGCTTCCTTGTGTGATATCATGGGAAAATCTAAAGAATTCAACCAAGATATCAGGAGGAGAATTGTGGACCACCACAAGTCTGGTTCATACTTCGGTATAATTTCCAGATGATGAAGGTTCCACAACAATCTTTCCAAACAATTATATGCAAAAATATCCAACCATCATGGACTGAAAGACCACTCAGTGATGAAGAAGCCATTACACCAAAATAAAGCCAGATTACAGTTCGTAAATGCACACAAAAACCTTCATTTGTGGAGACATTGAACTATTTAAGAACAACAAAGTCCATAGGAGCTTCTCTTTTTCATCAAGGTTGCACATAAACCACTAATTAAATAAATAAATCAACCAATTAGAAACCTGGTGGAATGGAGGAGTGTGGTCAGAGGAAGACCTGTGAAGTACTCTGAGTAATTTTGTAAAGCATCATACAGTACAATCCCACCTAAGGATTTCCTGCTTGTTGTTGTGCAGGTACGACTCAAACTCTGGTGGTGAGCGGGAGATCCAGAGGACCATGTTGGAGCTGCTCAACCAGCTGGACGGCTTCGACTCGCGGGGTGACGTGAAAGTGATCATGGCTACCAACCGGATAGAGACTCTGGATCCAGCCCTCATCAGACCTGGTCAGTCGCTGGCTTTGCCTCTCAGTCCATGGCTGCACTCACACCTACAACATTGTAAATCTGTCTGGCACTCAGGAAATGGCTGAGTCTGATTCTGCTGAGTCATGGCAGGCAGTGGAAATTGAAATGTCAGGGTTTTTTTTTTCTCTCCTGCTTTTAAAAGTGAATATTTATGTTCTTGTTCACTTTAGTCACTGCTCTTTAAAACAAAGATCCAAGCTGAAGGTTGTTACATTTATAGCAGACATTAACTTCACTTGACATCATGGAATTCTTTCTTTTCTTCTACCAGCTTTCATAAAGAGGATTAAATTTTCCTTTTGTTATTTAAACAAAGCAGTTGTTCAGTTTACAGTCCTGAGTAATAAACAAGTGATTCACCTGAACCAAAAGGTATCATTACCTTATGACTGTACAAGCTCGAGGTTTCACAAAACTAATGTTAGAGCAATGCTGTATATTTAACACATTCGTCAAATGACTCGCACCTACTAGTCTGCTGATGGACAGCCAAGTTTTTTTTTTTTTTTTTAATGTTTCTTTCTCTCCTCTTCAGGGAGAATTGACCGGAAGATCGAGTTCCCTCTGCCAGATGAGAAGACCAAAAGGAGGATTTTTCAGATCCACACCAGCCGTATGACCGTAGCAGATGATGTCACCCTTGATGACCTCATTCTGGCAAAGGATGACTTATCAGGAGCAGACATCAAGGCAAGAGACAGACTGTTCATTCTCTCTTTTTTTTTTTTCTTTCTTCCTTTCTTCTTCCTAATTTCCCAAAATATCACAAAGCCAGTCTGTTTTTAAACTGACCACATTTTTGTCTCACTTGTAGATAAAGTCTTGCCAATTACTTTCTGGAGCCATGCAATGACATTTTCCAAACTTAAAGTTGTTTTTTGTTTGTCTCTAGATACACTATTAATCTGTTAGCATGTAAAGAATTGAATGTATGACTGAGTTAAAACAAACAAAACAAAAAAACAGTGAAAGGATTGCACAGTCCAAGTGTCTCAACACTGGAGCTGTCAATTACCACTTATTGATTTTGAGAGGCCTTGACAGTGAACCAGTTCACTGTGTGGCTCAACAGAATGAGGAAAAGACAAAATTGTCTGAAAAAAGGCACTGGGGCTGATTTTTTTTTTTAATGATTTTATTGTCAACAGATAATTAACCGGCTTATGTTCTCCAATTAAAAATATATTTTCATTGTATATTAGATGACAGCCTGGGCTCTGCTGCCCTCTAGTGACATTAGACAGGATTGCATTTATGTACTGTTCTGTTGTTACTTTGGGGCACATTGGAGAAACAAAAGTGCTGTAAGTGTCTGATTGTCAGACACATTTGTCAACATGACTGAACTGAGGTCAGCTTTAATCAGCCTGTTAGAATTAATGCCAGCAGTGTTGTGTTTTTATAGAGGGATCACGGTGAAAGACATTTAATATGCTTCAACTTTATACAGTATCTACCATTGTTTCTATTAATTATTTAATTAATCTGTTTCCACATTTCACTAGGCTTTTTTTTCTTGAGTTTCATGTGTACCCTGTTAAGCCAGCAGGCTAAACACACAAAGCTGGGCTGCATGACAGCACAAAGCAGAGCTTTGTTCCTGCGGCTTTTCTTATGCACAGCATTTGAATGAGCCACCACAAGCATCGCTGTTCTTGTTCTACAGAGGTCCATACACCCTCCATCCTTCACAGAAACATTCATGAACGCTGAAATCAAGTGTGACACACGTTTCTCTCCTCTGACCCTCCAGGCCATCTGCACAGAAGCCGGCCTCATGGCTCTGCGAGAGCGCCGCATGAAAGTCACCAACGAGGACTTCAAAAAGTCCAAGGAAAACGTCCTTTATAAGAAGCAGGAGGGCACACCAGAGGGGCTTTACCTCTAACCCGCAAACCTTCTCCACCCCCTTCTTGATCTGTCGCTGTGTGAAAGAGACGGGACAGCAGCGGAGCTGTCAGCCCACAGAGAGTTTTGATATATTTTGTGCATGTCATGTCTGGCTTCTCCCACTCCCTTGTTACTCGTATGTGTTAAGACGGTAAATAAAAAAAAGAAAAACCTACAACTATATCCACTCGTGTTCCACTAGTCATCATTTTTCACGGGTTGATTTGTTGCACCAACTTGCGACATCTACATCATGTTACATTTCTGCACATTCAGTTCAACAGCAGTTTACGTCACTACATAAAGGAAAAAAAAAATTGCATTCCATATGAGA
Source organism: Arrhamphus sclerolepis (assembly GCA_037176975.1). NCBI lineage: Eukaryota > Metazoa > Chordata > Actinopteri > Beloniformes > Hemiramphidae > Arrhamphus > Arrhamphus sclerolepis. Next base: position 6,885,862 of record JBAMYA010000017.1, read on the forward strand.
GACTTCATGTGACTGAGATAAAAAGCAAAGACCAGAAACCCAAAGGCATGAAGGAATCACCCTTCCCCTTCAAAAAAACAACCTCCACTAATTATTTTAATATTTTATATGTCTTCCAATGATGCGATGACAGCATAGATGCACATAATTAAAGCTCCCTGACTGTAGCATCTTATTCAAACATCGCCTCCAGGACCTGCATAATGTCAATGCTTTTATGCTTCACTACAAGTGTTGACAGCAAACGCATCATTATAAGCATTTGTGGTCATTGTATGATTTGAAATTATTTATTTTTTCTCTCTTAAATTCAAATCAGCCCTAAAAGGTTGAGTGAAGCCAGCTGAACTACCCTTGCTGCAGTCTTTTGACACGTGGAGAGCGCCAGTGTAGATTTAATTCCTCTTGATGTGGAACCATGTGTAACTTGGTGCTCAGCAGAAAGTGGCCCCATGCAGCAAGCATCAAACCACTTTGCAGGGCCTCGAGTGAGAGCGGAGCTGCTGCTGCGCTGCAGCCCCGCTCCTCGGAAAACACCCTTGCCTTATTAAATCAGTCACGCATTTCAAATGCAGCTCATACATCGCAGCACATTCAGCAAATGAAAAAAGGAAAAACTTTAAATCAAGCATGGCATGTTGGCCCACAGGGGCTGGAGGGCTACATGAGCTGTTTGTCCTGTCGGCTCAAGGAAAACTCTGGGTCTAAATAAGGTAAATTCAAAACATGTTCTTTGAATATCTTGGGATACACTTGTGGGGGTCAATTATTTGTCTTGCAAATCCTTTAGTGGTCTAATGATACAGATATGCCCAAAGAATTGTTTTGATGCTGACTAAAATGCACCAGACACCTTGAGGTTTTTTGTTTGTTTGTTTGTTTTAATTATTTGACCTGTTTAAAAGACAGCAAGTGGATGTGGTCAAACCATCCCTAATTCAAATCTCTTATGTGCAGGGAAATCACCAGCAACACTCATGCTTTCATCTCTGGTGCAGCAAAGAATAAAGTATTAAAAAAGAAGATGTGTGTGCATGTGTGTTATAGAGCCAGAGACTCAAAAAAAAAAAAAAAGCTGCAAGAAAATGTATATCTGCTTATGTAATAGCTGTTTCTCTTGGTAAACAGGGCAACAAAAACAAACATAAAAAAAAAACAGAAAATTCAGCAAAGCAGTTCTGATTAGTTCCAGTGGATTAACAAATAAAACGGCTCAACTTGTTACCAAACCCATGAGAAGGTTGCAGACGACAGACCTACCTTTTCTTTAGTGTTTATGCAGATTCATGACCCTGTCACTGAAGTAACCAGGCTGTTGTGGCAATCGGGTGAAATGTAAAATCAACTACACACAAACAAGCCAATCATAATAACTATGAAACACATGCTACTTGATGTCCTTGAGTGTCTCCAGAATTTATCAGAAATCTTCTACACATCTACATCGCTTTTTGTGTTGCTGTAAATCCTCTCCAGTTCTCCAATTTGGCCGCTGGATGGCGCTTTTGTCAGGTGAGCAGCTTTCACAGCTACAACCAGGCTGAAACTGTTAGTGTGTGTGTACGTGTGTAGATTATTGTGACAACACTATTTTACCAAATTCTGCATCGTCATACTACCAATCCAGGTAACTGCGTTTTTAACCAGTAAAGGCAAACATGTAGTTACTTTTGAGAGGAATGACACTAAAGCTCGGTTTATTGGATGAAAGTTAACACGTTGGAGTTGTGTACTGCCAATCTAAAGCTAACTACCCCGCCGTGTTTTGTAGTTAATTTCACGCAGGCCCTAACAGCCTGTGTGGTAGCCAATGGTAACCGCACTTCCCATATCGAGCCTATCGTGTGGCTTTTCTGTCTAGACAAAAAAAATAATGATTAATCTATTAAAAAATAGTATTAAAACGCAATAACGAGTCAACCACGGCGCTGAAACGCCATTGTTTTCTCAGATTCACGTATTTATATGTATTACTTTCCATCAAGTGCCACTGCCTGGTGCATTGCAGGTCCCGTGTAGCCAATCAGCGCCGCCGACACATCCAGTATAATATTGCAGGTCTGCCTTGGCCAATCAGAAACGACATCACACATGCACGGGCACCGCAAATTCTCCAGTGTGAGCCAGGCTTCCTGCACTTTATGTATCCTTCCGCGTTCAAAGCTAGTACCATCTACCAGGAAATTGTACCTATACTGGAATTATGACTTCTTTTTTTAAAGCCTGGTGTATTATAAGGAAACTAATGTAACTGTATGAAAGTAAAATGTGTACTCTGTGTGTAAAAACCCAAATTTAGTGGAACTGTAAGAGTTTTTTAGTTACCTGTTTCAATTTGAAGGCATAGGTCTTGATTTTTGCCACAAACTTTAGTTCCAAGGAGTTTCAAACACTGTCACAATAAAGCAACAAATAAACACATGATGATGGCTCGAAGAGCCTGTGTTTTTAATATGAATGAAAAGTGATGCAAATTTATGCAACTTGTTACTTCACACATAGGATTGTATTCCCCTTGAGGAAGAAGTATTTTTAATGACCCCCACAACTAACTTGGGATTCACTTTCACTTTTTTCTTTATTGTAACTGCTTCATTTGACCTGACCTAAAAGCTCTAAAGAGCTAATAATAATAATAAGAGGAAGAATAACAACAACAATAATAGTAATAATGATGGTGGGATCTTGCAAGCTCATATAGTGAAAGGAAAAAAGAGACATGTGGAAGCATTTTCGGTGTTGCATGTAAAGCTCATCATCAGTTGTGCAGTTAAAATGAGCACGAGGATGCCCTGTATGCACTGCAGACGTTTGAGCCTCAGTGATTGGCGTGCGGACTGCAACAGCTCTGAATTGAAATAAGGAAGTGAGTGATAAGTGCTAGCGTGGCGGAGGAATACACAGACAATCCCCCCCATTCTGGCCGCGGCTGATATACACACTCCAACCCCGCCAGTGGAACTCCATCTAAGGAACGAGCACACTCACAGTCTGCATCTACAGACCGACAAGCACACAACCCAACCGACATGGTATGTATAGTCATTCATTCTTTCTAGCTAGGATTTTTTTTCTTTTTTTTTATATATAAAAAAGTTTATTTTGTAACGGAATTCTTTAGGTTTTTCTCCCCGTTTCTGGTTTTGTTGAACAGCCGTTGAGTCCTCGTTACGCATAGAGACTGAAAACGCCCGCAAGGCGGCATTTCATAGGTTTTCGATGGAATGCAGGAAGGCATACTGTGTGTTGTTTGTGCCCCTTTTTAAATCGTCTTTATGACTGAAAACGTGTTCGCTGTCATATCAGGGCTGTATATGCTTCATAACTGCGCAATTAGTGGCATTATTTGCCGTTTGGCTCCACCGGATCAAGTAGCTGCTTCGTGGCTGCAGCTCGAATTAAAACCTTGGCTACATTCAGACGTATCGGAATAACTGTCAAAGCTATTCTGGGTTATTACGGCATAATTAAACATTTGGCTACATTCTAGGTCCGTTTTAGGAGCAGAGGCGTGTTTTACGTTGGTATTTGCTTCCTAACTTGATATATATTTGTCTTCTGTTCACACACACACACGTATGATCGTTATGGAGGAAACGGGCTGCGTTCGGTTTCCTTTTTTCCCCCCCTGAGTTGCACCATCTTGCCTCTCGAGCTGTGCCGCGCCATGCCATGCCGCGATGGCTCTTGTCTCTGGGAGGGGGGGTGGGGATCCGCAACGAAAACTGATGTGTTCCGTCATTAAAAAAAGGTGACAGGAATGGCTCAAAAGAGCTCCAGACAGCGGTATCTGAAGGAGCCAAACCTCTCTCGCAGTGTCCGAGGGTTTCTTTCTTTTCTTTTCTTCTTTATCGTAGGTTGGGGTTTATCTATTTATGTTATGTCGCCTGATTTGCTTGCCTCTTTGCAAATTTTTTGATGTTAAACAAATGTGACACCAGTGTGAAATGTCTTAGAAGCTTTGTGTGTGTGGTGTCACTGGTGACCACAAAATGTTGACTGGAGGCCGATTGAGTCAACTTTTTGTAAACTAAAATGTATTTTTTGCGAGGCTGTCCTGCATCTCAGTGGTCATTTCTGTTTTTTTTCCTACATAGTATGTTGCACCTCAACTTTCTTATTGTCTTGCATAGTATTTTTTGTAGCATAATGACCAATTTCACATTGACATCTGCAGCCTCTCCACCAGCTACGTCACATAAGCAGAAGTTATCAAGTGGAAATGATCTGAATATGGCAAAGAAGCTTGTCGGCCTGAGGGAGTCGAGAAGCTCTAGAACTTTCCTCCCCCCCTTGTCGCTATCAAATATCCCACATATGGCATCGAGCTACGATTCAGTGTCACGTTACAACCCAGCGCAGTAATTGGAGTGTTAAGTGGAACCGTTGTGGATTTGAACCTCGCATCAGCATCCCTCAAAAGTTTTTAATCCCTGGACGTAAGCCCCTTGTCTGCTGCAATAGGCCCACTGAGGTGGAAACAGGCTCCCTCACTGAGGTGGAAGTATCGAATAAGGCCGTATCCTGTTCCTATTACGCTCTTGTTTGCTGATGCATGTTTGGTAACTTGAAGCACATTTGATCTGCTGCAGTGAATAATTTATATGCTTGGCGGAAACACTCGGCTGCATCGCATGTTCCCAGGGTCTTGGAGCGATAAAAGTCCTGCCTGTGGCGTGGAGGAGTACCCGCTCACCTGCCACCACCAGCCATATGGCGTACTGGCCCTGTTGCTGGGTGTTATGAGCGTGATGTTGTTTACACTTCCCTCCTCCTCCCCCATCCAGACACAGCTTGGTCCCCGAGGCCTTACCGTCTTTTGTGCGGCCTCAAAGAGGCCCTGCATAGAGAGTGAGGGCGTGTGTGTGTCACATCGACTCTTTGTGCTCATGTTAGAGTGGATGAACGTGTTTATGAGAGTGTGTCTGTCACAGTAACAGCTGGTTCTTACACCTTTTGCATGATGACTATCGAAGTCCTCAGAGTGCTGGATAAACAACACAAGAAGCACATTAAACATTTATAGAGCATTTCCATTCGCTTAGTAGGGATGAACATATTTCGGTTGTAAAAGAGTGGTATGGCATCAAGCAAACTGCCTCCTGCCTCCCACAGTCATGCTCAGAGAGCTGAGGGCCTGCTGCCCGGGCAACAGTGGGAGCGGTTGACCCTCATGTGCCAGCAGAGACGCCCCACTATCCCCAAACACCTACACACGCAGACTCCTGTTCCCCTACAAGCTGCTATTCAGACAGGGAGCCAAGCAGCGAACAACCCTCCCCAGAAGACATGGGGATGGTGAATCACAGGGAGTTTCCTCTCGCAAGTATGTCGCATATTGAGTTATAAAAAAAGACACACGGATGGGGAAAGGTCTGGATAAGGAGGAGTAAAAAGGGCTGCAGCACCAGAAGGCTCCAGCCACTTGGGTCGAAGCCAAGGGAGGATCCATAGCACTGAGTCACCAAACCCCACACCCTGTCCGCTAGGAGGGGGGGGGCAGCAAAGATACACCAGGAGCCACTGAATGGAAAAACGATGACTCAGGGAAGATAGGCAGGAAGATAGAGGCACAGGGTAATTGAGGAAAGCAAAAGTAGGAAAATGTTAACAGATTAAACAGAGAGGATCTGATGAGCTTGATTGGCATTAATGGCGTAAAGAGGCTCAAAGACAGAAAAGAAAGGCAAGCATCGCGGTGTGTGGTGCAGGTTATTCAATCAGGTCAGTGACTCATATGAGGCCCACTGAAGCTCTGCATGAAGACCCCTCTCGCATGATCTGACCAATGGCCGCTGCTACTCGAGCCTCTCGGTTTGTTAAAGGTCAGCTCAGAATGTTGTCATGTGCACATCTGCTAAATCTTATCCAGTCTAAACTAATATACTCCTTATGCAACAAATTAAATTTACTGGCTTGATTTACAAAATGGAATAGCCTCACCTCCAAACATGGACTTATAATGAGGCTCAGGTCTTCACAGTCACAGGATTCAGGGATGACTCTGTTATTGCATGTTTGCTCGGTTGTATCCAAAGCAAGATTTCTTGCACAAACATAAACATAATAATGTGCAGGAGGAACTCACTGTGAACCGCAACTGGCCACTCTGACTAATTCACAGGAACCATGGGGATGGAAAGTAATGGTGTAGAGGAAGAATGCCATTAAGGGGGACTGAGTGCATGTGTGTGTGTGAGCATATGTGACTGCTCATGTTTGTCTGCGTGTGTTCCTTCTCTGTTGCCAAGTACAATGATGTCAGATTGGTCCGTTAACGATGATAATAAAAATACCTTTTTTTTTTCTTTTTTTTTTAATAAGGCAGGAGTGGGAGGATAAATGAGGGAATTATTTCCACTAGTAGCTTTGTATTAACACTTTGCAGGTTTGAACTCCGATGCTCTTTATAAAATACTTGGCTGTGATACTTGCTTGTAAGCCACTGAAAGCATGTATGAGGAGAACCAAACCAATCCAGCGTTGTTTTCCACTTGGTTCAACTTTACTGATATGTCCTGATAAAACCTTGCCTAAGCATTCACTTCTGGCCTGGAGACTGCTCCTAATCCATTTTATGGTGTAGCCTAATTTTTTTTTCTTTTTAAACTTGGCATGAGTCAGTCCCATGAAACCACTCATCAGTTGGGAACTAAAGTTCAAGAACTGCCTTCGTAGATCTTATCTTTCTAGCAGCCTGTCAAACAAGAGCAACATTTCTAAACTACTCAGATAAGTCATTGCAGTCATGTTGAGCCAAGTCTGATAACACATTTCCAGCATCATTTATTATTTTATGGCAGTGAGAGAGTGAAGGCTCCACAGACTTGCAAAAGCTTTTCTGAGCGCAGTGATGCTGTTTAGATTAAAATACAAGATTAAAGTGATGTCTAGGGCACATTCAGGATCTCCAAAGAGGAGATCCCAGTTGGTCCTGAACACTGGTCAGTGTGTATCTGCTGACAAGGAATGTAATGACCAACCAGTCTGATATTTGGGATGTTTGCCTTGTTGAGTAACTTATTGAAATCGTTTCTCCTTCTTCCCCTCTACAGGCTGATCAGCTAACAGAAGAGCAGATTGCAGGTAATAATACTCCCCACTCCACTCCCTACCTTCTTTTAAGTTGCTCTTTGTAAGATTGTTTACTGGTCACCAGTGGATGAGTTCCATCCTGCATTATTCAATAACTTCTACAGTCGTGTAAGGTAATGTCTCTCATTAGCTGTTCTGGCCGCTTTAACGTCACATGCAGTGAAACATAAAATTGAAGGATTTGGCAGCCACTCTCAGTTGGCAGATCATTTCCTTTCAAATCTGAGCCGTAGTTAAGGAGAATAAGTGCTCGCAGCCGCCATGAGTCAGGTCTGAAACCTACACTGAATAGACAGTTTTCCAGCCAAGCTTACAAGTTGTTTCAATCAGTTTCATATTCATATTATTCATTCATAAATGATGTGGCTTTGTTCTAAAATAGAAAGTTGCAGTTTCTCCTCACTCAACCCTCTATGTGGTTAATTAGCTTGTGCTAAGACCTCAAGGCTAATACTCAGCGTTGCCTCTGGATGGGTTCATAAACTTGGTAGTATAGAGGAGGGGGAATGCACGTTTGCTTCAGTTCAGCTTCCAGTCTTCTCCTTTAGTCTGTTGCGTTATTCACAGCATTCAGTAAATTTCCTGGTCAGAAATCAGCACATTTAAAACTCTGGGTTATTTTTTTCCCAGACAAGCCCAAATGTAGTTAATACAGTCCCTGTGGTCACATGTCTTACAGGAATCGATTAAGCCTGTGGACAGGGCTGAAGTTCCCTGACATAACCCATTTCTGTGGCTGCACAGCAGTGGCTACCTAACTCTAAAATTGTCCCTCCTCCCCTGCAGAGTTCAAGGAGGCTTTCTCCTTATTCGACAAGGATGGAGATGGTACCATCACCACCAAAGAGCTTGGCACCGTCATGAGGTCGCTGGGCCAGAACCCCACAGAGGCCGAACTGCAGGACATGATCAATGAGGTGGATGCTGACGGTCAGTATGTCACGCAGGGTTGCAAGTCCCTCATTACAATTTAATATGCAGTTATGTTTTCCTGCTTGTTTAAAATTTCTTTTAGACAGAGCAGAGGGCTGGTGCAAAAACCGCCTTACAAATCCTTAGATTTATTCATAATTAAAATTTACTTAATGGTTTTACTATTTAGGTTAATAGTATCCTCTCTCAACACCCCCATTTTTAATCAACAGATTGACAAACATCAGTCTCTTTGACCTGCAGAACTTCAAAACTTATACTTAAGCCACTTTTGTTTCATAATCATTTCAGTCATTGGGGTTGAATAAGACTGATTTTGTTCCACTGCATGACTTTGGTGTCAAAGCAACCGTTAACATGGAACGTGGATTACATGAAGCATCCATTACTGCCTCAGCTCCAAACTTAACCAGTCCCATTGTTGCCCCCCCCCCCCTTTTTTTTTTCTTCTTTTTTTTTCTACCAACTGTCCAAGCCAACTGCCTGGACAGCTTTACTGTCAGATGACATATCCCTGTGTGTCAGCAGTTTAGTCAGTATGTGTTAGGCTCCATCATAGTTGGCGATGTCCTGAAGAGTTTTCAAAACAGTCAATGTGTTAAAGGCGCAGTGTTGCTGGCCCGTCATGTGGCGATCAATTGCCATATCATCCTCATTTTTCCCGTCCTAGCGTCTCCAACAGGCTTTGTGGCTGAGACATAGCACCAGAGTAATCCAAGAAGTTCACTGAATACTCACAAGCTCACTGTCCTTGAGAAGAAAAGGATGCTGGCTGTCAATGATGCATTTATCTCCAACGCTGCTCCGTCAGCTTATAGGAATTAGTAATAGAACCACATTGATCAGCAGAAATCAATTGCACTGCAGCTTTGGCTGCCCCCTTTAGTGAAATGTCCTCCCACCATCCTCAGTGCCCCCCCTCAACCAAGAGCAAGCACACACATACATTCACCATCACTAACATCCCCTTGTTCTGCCTCTGCCTCCCTTGGCTGATGCAATCTAGGTCAGACAGCAATGAAGCTAGTAATGGAAAATAAAAGTGGTTACATAAGGCCTCTCTGTGCTCTGCACATCCAGTACCCGCATCAGCAGCCATGGCATGTCAGCTGGCCCATTGAAAATCAGCTTTATTTACCAAACAAGGAGGCTGTGGCAGAGAATTACAATGAATGCAAGAGAGGATGGATGGTTTTCACTAGACACTGGGCCGCCGAAAGACATAATCTCTTGGCCATTTGATCGGGAAGCCAAGAAACAATTTATAGAGAATGTGGAGGATACTGTAAGACCATACTGCTGCGCTACACGTAGCAAACACACAGGTAACACAAGGTAAAAAGCTAGGGACACCTGATGTGTTGGGTTTTTTTTTCTCATCACCACTATTATTTTGTGTAGATGATAAAATTATAGATACAATGTATAGAACACAGGATGAACCTGTTTTAACTGTAAATCTAGCCTCCAAAAATCACTCATCATTACACAATCCTTCTTTCTCAGTTCAAAGATGGACATTGGCTTTATGATGCAAGTTTTAAAAAAATGACCACATATAAGTATGCTGAGATGCCTCAGCCCTCTATAGTTTGCGTCAGCTCCTCTTATGTGTAATCGCACAATCTCCCACTCGGTTCACTCCTTATATTCTCTCCTCTTCACATCTCCCTCATCTCCTTCTCTGCCGCCCACTCACTTCCTTCCTCCCTCTCTTTTTTTCTCTCTCTCTTTTTACCTCCCACCATTTTCTCTCTCTCTTCCCATCTGCTGTCTTCCCTGTCTTCGTCCTGCTTCGCTTCCATTCCTTCTCTGGTCTGAAGTGCAGCTGAGAAGATATCACTTGAGGGCTACCTTGAGTTGCAGTTTTGCTGTGGCCAAGTCAGGGACCCCCTCCCGGTGGCAGCATGTGTTCCCTATTGCTGCTGGATGTCTCTCTGTGTTAGATAACTGGTCCTTAGATTGTTACCCTGGGCCATGGGCTCACCATCTATCCCATCACATTACAACCTCCATTTTTGCGACGCACACACACACACACATCCACTGTCCTGTTGGATCTTTATCTGTCTCTTAGAGGCGTGCTCTCTCTCATTGGTTAATCTGCCTACAATCCCACCCCAGGGCTAATCTCTTTGGGTCCTACACCCTTGGTGTCCCTGACCTTCACTTCAATCCTTCCACACATTATTACATTCATGTCAGTTGTTCAGGGAAATGTACTTTGTGGTGGTCTTACAATAGTTCCAGGGTTTACATAAACTAAGTCCAGCACCCCTCCCCCTCCATTAGTTTCACTCTCCCATCATGCCTCCTGTGGTGTAGCTGGTGAGCTGCTGAGCTCCTCATAGATCCTCCCACTGTCGAGAGGATCTCATCCCCTATTAATCCTGTTTTGACAACAGCTACACGGATATTGATCCCACTGCATGCATACATGGCGCTGCCAGCACAGCAGCTGCTATTAGTGTCACCTGAAACGGCAGCAGGGAATCATCTGTTAGGATTGTTAAACTACTGGATGAGGCAGGAAATGAGGACAATAAGAGAGAAGCTCAAGGACAGATGAGTGAAAATGCAAAGCATCCCTCCAGCTTCGGTGTCTGACTGGGCCACCAGAAGAGATGAGCTGATGATTTATCCAGGCTCCTCGAAGGCCAGTCTGCACAGTATACTAAATGTCTACAATATAGATGGCCGGCCATGGTCCCCCGTCTCCCCTGCAGAGCTTCTCTGCTGCATATAATTTGTGCAGCACTTTCCCTGAGGAAAAAGGGGAAATACACATACCCTCTCCCACCTCCTGCTCTCAGCCTGCAGCTTCCGTGTTTATCACAGGAAGGAAGGTAGATACAAAAATGTCTGAGGGTTCCTCCCCTTCCAGCGATTAGTCGGTCCCCAAGTTGCTGCCTCACAATCAGAATTGTCGACTGAAAAAGACAAAGTCATAGTGCTCATGGTAATGAAAATGCAACTGTCATACACGGGGATGGGTGGGGGCCACTAAAGCAAAAATTTAATATTTTCAGTTGGGTGCATTCAATCAGCTAAATGCTGGGTTATATTATCTCTACTTAGCTTTCAACTGATTGCAATTTCTGTTGATTAAATGTGGTCCATTGATCACCCGTTCCAGGTAATGGAACCATCGACTTCCCGGAGTTCCTGACCATGATGGCCAGAAAAATGAAGGACACAGACAGCGAGGAGGAGATCCGCGAGGCTTTCCGAGTATTTGACAAGGTAAATAAGATTTTACCCACACCACTAAGAAATATCTTCCATTCGTGGAAACAAACAACAACTACATTTTAGTTTGATTTAATCTAGAGCAAATTGTTAAATCTTTTCATTGCGCCTTATTATTCACAGGTGAGAGAAATCAAGTTTAGGTCGTGTCAGGCCATATTCAAATAACACCATATCTGTTCATTGATCAGGAACTTGCTGGTTGTTATTCCTTGGGGACTTTACGGTATGTAACTAATTTGATTACCTGCTTCCAGGATGGAAATGGCTACATCAGCGCTGCAGAGCTCCGTCACGTCATGACGAACCTGGGAGAGAAGCTAACGGACGAGGAGGTGGACGAAATGATCAGAGAAGCAGACATCGACGGAGACGGACAGGTCAACTACGAAGGTAAAAGTCAAAAGTTTGTCTCCGTTAGCTTTAGTTTTGAGGCCAGAGCGTTAGTTTTTATTAGACAGGGCGTCCAAGGCGCCTCATTTTCCAAGCTTTGTATTTCTCTGAGGGCGAGACAAGCTAGCCACACACTATTTGTTATTAGAAAGGGATTATAGATGGAGGCTGCTGAAACAGAGTCCTTCTGAATTACCATCACTCTTTCTTCCTCTTTTGTCCCTTCCCCCTACTCCCTTGGCACATTACTTTAGAGACTGCACTCATTTTCTAGAAGGCTGTTGATATGTTATGAGCAGTCCTAAAGTCTTGGCTGGAAAGTGCCCTACTTCTACATCATCGTCAAATCACAAACTGAATATGCACTCAGCAGACAAAACAAAGTATAAATTTGTGTGCGCGCACGCATATTGTCGCACTGCTGTAAGCACAATGCACAAGATTTTTAATCAAACGGGTTTAATGAGATGAACATGGAAGCTGTTTGAAAAAGGGGGCAGTAATTAGGATGTGTGTTCTGAACCTGCTCAAGTTGATTAAAAAATTAATAAAGCATTTAACTATTTAGCAGGTGACTGCTCTTGCTGGCAACAGGCTGTGCCAAAGCCATAAACCTGATGACCTCATTGTCCTCTCTCTTTTTCTCTCTTCTCTGTTTGCAGAGTTTGTACAGATGATGACCGCAAAGTGAAGCTTGCCCGCCCCATCCTGCCCCCTCTTAGAAGAAAAGAAAAAAAAAAACCTTAAAAAAAAAAAATCAAAATGTTTTACTTACCTCTTCGAAAAAAGTTCATTTATTCATACTGTTTCTGTATAGAAAATAATTGAATGTTGAAATAAAATATCCTTATGTCCACACAGGAAAAATATACAAAAAATGTCTGCATGAAAATGATGGTTAGTGATCCTGTCCCCTCCCCTCCAAAGATCAGTCTAGCATCAGTACTTGACGAGTAAAAATAATAATAACAACGAACCCTGTAACTACTACCTTCAGACTAAAGCAAAAGCATTTGGTGAACTTCTTCCAGTTGCATTTGCTCGTGGTAAATGTCTGGGCTGGCCATCTCTTCTTTCTGTTTTCTGTTCTTCATGCATGCAGCTTGAGACCGGAGCACTAACCCCTCTCCCCCCCTTCCCCACCCCCACCCCCTCCTCTCCGGGCTACCAGAGCGTGCTGATTCCACTATAAGCGGTCCTCTTGTTGGTTTGGTACAGTTTTTTGTATTTGGAGAGGAACCCTGTACTGTTGAGATGAGAGAATATACCAGGTTCTAATTTAAGCGTTTAAAGTGGAATGGGACTTAATTGTATGCTAGAGAAAAAAAAGAAAAAAATGTACAAAAAAAAATACATTTTCAAATGTTTGGCATGTTACTTTGTTTTTGTTATGTTATTTGGACGGCCATCTTAGTAGTTGTTTGTCCTTCCCTTTTTTAAAAGAGGGGGGACTTTAAAAGTCTTACGGTGAGCTTTGTTTTTGTTTTTTTGTTTTTTTTCCTTTTTTTGCTAAGATGGAGTGTCTGTCCTCTTTTCTTGCAAGAGAGACTCACTGGCCTTCACTTTTCTTTTTCTTCTTCTGTTTCTCGACTCAGACGAGAGCATAGTGAGGGGTGTTCTGTGTTCGCAGCGCATGCTGTTAGGAGCGTCAGCACATCAGTCTTCGCAACTGTTCATCTGAGTTCAGTTTACATTCATTCCAAGTTGTACATGCTAGTTTTTTTTTCTTTTTTTTTTTTTTTCAAATAAAAGACCATGAACTTTATTATGTCTTATGTCATTCTTATGCTTTAATTGTGGAAAATTATCTATAAAGACAGCATAACAAGTCTGTATGTTGTTTACCGACTAGATAAATGTGTCAACAATAAATCCCTATAATCATCTCCATGTGCCGTGTCTGGATGATGTTGAGCAGAACTGTGTAAAAACTGTACACCATTACATGGCGGTGAGCTGCTCACAGGGGAGGGAGAGGCAGCAGAGTTGTGTTTGCTCTCCTGCTCTGCCAAGGATATACATACACATCCATGACGCCTCTTTCCTCTCAAGACGACCCAGCTGGTTGCTAGGAAACAGGAGCATGCTGTAACTGGGATGTAGGTTTTTTTTTTTTTTTCTTTTTTCTGAAAAGGCAAGTGGGAGTTCCAATAAACCCTGCTCTTCTGCTGACGACTCCATGTTGGCTTGTCCCAGTAAATGCAAACCAGGCCACAATACTACCGTGGTGTGCATTTCTCACACAGAGGGCTGGCAGATACAAAGATCTCTACTGTCACAGAGTTGCATCACTTTACTGTATTTGGACTGGAATGTGTGCATGAAAGAACAGGGGCAGAGACAGCTCTCCACCCACCAGCACATAACGAAGCATTTACCTTATACGCATAGACCATATATATTAAAAAATAACAACAAACATAAACCCCACTGATGGGTGGGATTTACTTCAAAGAGAAAAAGAACATTCTCCGCATACCTACTACACCCATTATCTTGCGTAGATTTGCTTTAAAACAGGTGTTTTAAGCTCCTGTGGAGTGAGCCTTGCTGACATTAACCAGATAAACAGTTTGGGTGAAGGGAAAGGAGGAAAACAGGATAAAGAAAGAAAAGAAAAAAAAAGAAGCCCAACTGTTTTCCTCAAATTTCAGCTGTGATGTATTTTGAAGAACACAAGGCAAACAGTCAAAGCTCTCCCTCTTGGCTCCTCCCTGCAGCACCACATGAGCGAATAGCGACCAGCACAGTTTTGACGGACAACTGGGATTGGAGTTGGTCTGTTCCAAGCTACTTGAGCTGGTCGGATAGTCAAAGCCTTCATGAGCAAACAGTGAACTGTAAGGACATTAACCAGTGTTCTGCATTTAATGATAAATGCTGTTATATGCATATTTTGCATTTATTCATGCTGTCAGTGTGCTGCTGACGATTAATTCTCTCTGAGTTTTTGTATGAAAATTGCCAGTTTAGTGTCAGAATGTTTGAAAGATGAATGCTGTGTGTAAAACAGATCCTTCAGAGACTATGGAGGGAGGAAAAAACACGCTTTCAGTCTCCATAGCTAGATTTGACATTCATGACAGCTGTACAGGGGGTGAAATTTTACAGCGCTCAGCAACACTTGTAATGAGAATGTTTGATCATAATAAATTTAAACATAAAGTAAGATTACCACAGCATGGCCATTAACACGGCATCGCTCAGTAAATGAAAAAGTATTGGTGACATCCCGTGGGGTTTTGTCCAGTTTTTCTGTGCTTTGCTTAGCGCCTGTTCAGGCAGATTTCTATGCGTCGGCGTCAAAGCGACAGCATACCAACACAATAGGTGCTCTCCCTGAGCACCTCCCAGAATGTAACTGCACATCGTGTGCAGCAAGAAATGTGAAATTAGTGCCTTCTGAATTAGTGGGAGTACTGTATTCTCTCTTTCTTTTTTTTCTAAAACTGTAAGTTTTCTAATCTTCCAAAATCCCTCAATTCAACGGTAAAAACTAGTTTTGACTGGTGCTGCCACCTATAGGATGCTATTTTTGTGTTACTCAGGTAGCCCATATTACAGAGCAACACAAATATCAACACACGAGTATAAATGCTAAAACCTACATGTGTTTGTGCTACATAGGAGCACAAATCAGACTTTACTGGTCTCCTCAAGTGAAAAGCTCTTCTGTATCAAATATGGCTTCCACTCGCATCAACAAAACAAACACTTTGCCAGTTTTACTGTCCTGTCTTGTTTTACTCACACTAATAGACACTGCTCACTATTTATTGGTGGACCTGTTACCACAAATAGTGGCAAATTTAAATTCTGTCAGGGTAAACAAGATTTCTCTGACTTTTTGACTTCTGGAGGCCTTTTAGTTTAGTTTGGAACTCAAAAATTCCTACTTCCAGGTACAAATGGAACAGTAAACTTTTAGGAATCAAAGCAATTTATGCAACCACCATAGTAAGATTTAACAGTTTTGTTTTAAACACTTTCTGATAAAAAATACATCACTACAGTTAGAAGAATGTACAGGGAAAAACATTTTCTCAGAGGGGATTTGCTCTGGTTTTGGAGCCAGCACCTAGTGGTCATTTGAGGAACTGTAACAAAACGTACTTCCTGGATGAGCTTCAACTGAAAAGTTGTACAGTTGCCGCTTGTTTGAAAACAGTGCCGGCCCCTTATGCAAATTGGTTGGCTAGCTCTTGCTGTGTAGCTGCAATTTGATTGGCAGATGTGTGAAAAATTGGGTATTCAGCAAACTTTTGGCAGCAGCTACGCTGCCTCTGCAACGCATGGAATTCACAGTGGGTCTTCCAGAGCAGTTTTTGTACCACAGCTCTGCCTAAATGCCACCAAACTCCACTTTGTGCTTCAGGCTTTTGCAGTCAAATTACAGCCAAGCATAGCCCTGTTGACCAATCATGGCACAGGAAGGGTGTGATCTCAGTGTCACAGCTGCAGGTTCCCTGGAAAAGGACTCATCTCAGTGTAGGAAGGGACACCTGAGCGCCCTGGGGGTTAAATTAAGCACATCAATATTTCATGTGTAAATGAAGCGGCATACTGTGGAGGCAGTAACATGAGTGGGATTGACCGGGCATGGATATCACATATCAGCGCTCCCCCCAACTCCCGCCCCCCGGAAAGAACAAGTACACTTTTGAAATGAGCCTATGAAAAACAGCAGGAGTGCATGAGTGTGTGAGGGCAGGGTGCAGACAGGACATGTGTGCAGTGACATGGTTTGTTTACGTAGCATCAGGGTGTATTAGCAAGTTAAGGAAGTAAATGTGATGTGAGCCAGTCAGAACATCAATACAGAAAAGCTTTGTGGCACTTTCTGCCAAACACACTCTGCTGAAGTCCTCTCGGACCAGCTTAATGTGTTTTGGACGTTGTTGCGCTGAGTTACGTGAGCATATTTCTCTTTTTGGTGGCTGTAAAGGTGGTGACACTTTAAATACTCTGTAGAGTTAAAGGGGACCAGGACTTGAATGCTGCAATAAAGAAAGGTGGATGCAATCTTTAATAACGGCTATATCTTTACATATTTCTATCGTGCGTGCACACGCACTAATCTACAAACCTTGAAACTTTTTTTCATTTTTTTCCTGCATGTGCAAACTTTACCTGCTGTCTCAAAAGAACTTTACTGTACAGAATCAATTCTTTCTTTTTTTTTACGACCCTGCATTATTTATGTCAAAAAAAAACAAAAAAAAAAAAACAGAAGGTGGCGACACCTACAGTAATTAGCTTGTATGGATTTAGCTTGTGTGAATTAGTTTGTATGGATTTAGTCATAATGCTTCTCGCGGGCCACAGAGGGTCATTCTCAGCATGTTGCGCTAATCTCCAGAGTTGGTGGAGCAAAGATCCGCAGGGGTTTGGCAGTTCTTGCTCCTCATACTCTGCAATGCAGCGTGCCCCTTCCCCCCTCCTCCTCCCACCTACACCCACTCGCCATCACCCAACAAACTCAGCTAAGCTGAACTCTAAATCAGTCCGGGTGCCTTTTCAATTACTGGGAGCAGCGTGGCTCTCTCCCTAACTCTTTCTCACAACCTCTAATAGCTCCATCTCTTGTTTTTCTTTTTTTCTTTTTCTCCCCTAACCCTGTCATTCCGTTCGTCTTGATTTCTTGCTCTGTCTTGCTCTCCTGTCCTCTTCCCTCCCTCTTTCCTCTTCATTTACCTTGCTCTCTCATCTCTGCTTGCTCCATTTGTCTTACAGTGCATTTTTATTTTTATGGACTCCAATCACTCTTGTTTTTTTTTTTTTTGTTTTTTTTACCCTCTCTTTCTTGATACCCCCTCCCCTTCCCCCCATGGTGCGTCAGTGTCACCGTCACCATCTTTGGGCTCTTCCTCACTGGTGCCAGACCTCCCTCCATTTACCTAGAAGAATAGGCTCATCCATCTTTGATTGTTGTGAAATATTACAGCAGTGTCAAGACAACCAGGCCTCCCTGAACCTCATACAATATTCAGTGGCAATGATATAAGATTCCTGCTAATGAAAAAAACAGCAGGCAATACAAACAGCCCTTTAATAACGGCCCAGCAGAACAACCTGCTCCCTGTCGAAGCCGGTCGTGGCCGGAGTCTGATGGCCCTTCCACACAACGACGGCACCGCAGCGCTCTGAAAAACATTTCAACTACCTCCGCTGAGCCATGACTCGCCCGGCCAAAAGACATGAGGCATCCGTCCCTGATCAGAAGGGAGGATTGAAAAACTCTGTTCTTTTTCACCCAGGCAGGGCCAGCTCTGTCATTTGCTTTTTAAATGTAACTTATAAACAGATTTTCCTCCCTAGAGATGCTCCACCAGCTCTTCACTTAAGTCGCCTTCAGTTGCTACTCGTTAGTGACCCTTTCTATCTCCAGGTTTGTCTTTAGGAACTAAAAAGCATGCTCTAGAGATGAATGACCTGATCCCTGAAGAATCAATGAAGAATCATCAGGCACTATGTTTAGGGTCATTATTTTATTTATTTTTTATCTATATAGCGCCTATTTATGACAAGTCATTTCACTGTGAAGAATTTTTCTGTTTTGTAGGAATTTTCTGAGTGTGAGCAGACAGTACAGACCTATACATCTCTGACAACAGCTGCAGCTTTAATAATCACCAGTGAGACCTTTTCATTAACAGCCATACATGCACATATCATAACTTTACCTCCACCATGTTTGACCCATTATCTAATAAGCTTTGGATCATGAGCTGTTCCTTTCCTTCTTCATACTTTTCCCTTCCATCACTCTGCTATAAGTTTATATTAGTTTCAACTGTCCAAAGAATCTGATTCCAGAATATCTTTTTTTCTTTTTTTTTTTCTTTTTTACTGTCAAAGTGTAATGTGGTTTTATTTGTTCTTGAACTCTACCAGTTGTTTACACTTTGTTGTAAATCCTTCAAGAAGATGTCGTTTGATTGTAGATTTAGAGAGTATTCTTGACTTCTGCTGATGCTGTGGAGGGTTTTTCTTCACTGAAGAAAGGATTGTACAAACATCCCTTTTCATTGTCTTCTGTGGTCATCAGTGTTTTCTTTCTCTTTGATCCCAGCTGAGGATTGTGCTGTCTTATAGTATAATTATGTTAGCGATCTCACTAGTACTGAGATCTCTTGGGATTTTATGTTGGCAGCTCCGGTCAATCAGCTGGCATCAACTCCAGACCTTTTATTTTCTCTCGTATTTGTCCCGAAATCATTTTGGAATGACCACATCTGGCAAAATAACTTCTTCTCAGTCAATTGTCCAACTACTTTTGAGGCAATTTGCTTAAAATGAGTGTAATTCCAAAATCTAACCGTATTTTTGTGAAAACATTTAAATGTGAATTAAAGTTGAAAGTCTGCACTTTGATCAGATCTTTTTCAAATCCAATGTGTTGGTGTGCGAAAGCAAAACTAATATATAAGCATTGTCCGAAGCCCAAAACCCGTACTAGTTTTCTCTATTAAGCCTATTTGTACCAACTAGGTACAAATAGGCTTAAAGGAATTATTACACTTTTTAAGAAAATCTGTTCAGTTGTCCCTATTTATGTCTTAGCTATAGACAAGAAAAGTTTGAATAACAATGCTAAGATGCAACAGTAGTGGGTTTGTGTGTGTGTGTTTTCATGTCTTTATCAAATAAATATAACATATAACAAATTTGATAATTTCATATTCTAGGCTGTAATAGTATGTGAATCCCTGTCAAACCAACTAATCCTGAAGTTACTTGGAGCCACATGTTTCAATTAAAGGATACCAATTATGCCATATTTTTTATTATTTCTTTTTAACACAATGTACTGAGGCGTTCATGAAATTCCTGCTACACATTTGGGTCAAAATGCTACATAGATATAAAAGAAAAGCACACAGTGCGTGCCTCTTTATAAATGAGCCTTACCGCTTTGCGTTGCCCACTTCTGAGATGCACAAAATGCAGCATGATGTGAAGATCTTAGATTGAGAGGAGATTTTAACTTATTTTTGCCCCAAACAAAGTGACAAAGTTGTGGAGGTTTTGGTTTATTAGTTCATTTGAAATACATCTACAGCACAGGGGGAAAAAAAGTATTTTAATCATAAAATGCCCTCTTTAGGGAGGTTGAATTGGATGTTTGGCTTGTGAAGATGATGTTTTCTATAAATAAATACCTACAAAGTCTCATTATTGTTTTCGGGAAAGATTGGATCATACTTCAAATTTGATCACAACAAGGAATTTCCAAAGAAATGTTTTCTTTCTTTAACTCTGCGGTGTTTGTGTTTTTCCCATGAATTTCAGGTTGCTGGTCCAAATCTCTTCCTCATTTTTGTACAAGGTAAGCAGCTGCTGGGAACTATGTAGTCACTAATTTCAAGATACCATTACATGTGTCAACCTGCAGTGATCATGTTTGCCTCATAACTTCAGTGAAAGGATTTTTTTTTCTTTTCTTTTTTTGTGACAGTAACTGTGATACATTAGTTGATATGGCAGGAAAATCCTTGACAGCTTGCATCACGGCAACCAGACTTCCTTTTCTGAAAAACTTGCACTGAACAAAACATCCAGGATGAAAAGATTGTTGATGAGTTAAAGTCTTCACCAGCACAATACAGAAGAAGGTAAAAACCAGCAGTGATGAATTAAAAGGACAACAAGAAGTATCATTTTTAAAATGAGAATAACTATCCTCTGATAGGTCTTTATTCACAGTTCAGATACCAAGACAAGTAAGTGTGTTTTTGTGTTTATTACATAAACACCAGAGTGACCAGGTACTTTGTCTAGCTATATACACATATATAGTGTCTTGGTTAGTCCTATGAGTCCTACTATTAGCTAGGGTGTGATTGTTATAGGAAATACGGTATTTTTGCTGCAAAGTTGGACATTTTAACATGGGAGACAACGGAAATTAGCTTTGTTTTGTTGCTAGCACCTAGTGGTCAGTTGAGGAACTGCAACGAA
>JBAMYA010000017.1:6906592-6945878 GCA_037176975.1 Arrhamphus sclerolepis
TAGGGAAGAAACAGTCACGAGTCTAGAAATGTCTTTGGAAGGTCGAAAAAAACCATGGACGTATATATGTATATATACACACATATATGTTTCTTTTTTAATGTGACTTTAATAGGTAAATATTTTAGTATTTAAACAATAAAGGTGTACCAACAATCAGAAAACACAGATTTCAAAAAGATGCATTTAGATAAATTTAAGAAACAGTAGTACTTTATTGACAAACAGGAGCACCCAGAGAAAACCCTTTTAGGGTGTTGTTGATGGATGCTGATGAAAGGATTACTGTCCAATCATATTAAGGTGGCTCGCATTGCAACACCACTGAAAGACAGAATCTGGAGAAAAGTTTCAGCGTAACCACATGCTGCTGGCCATGAGTTATCACAGCCTTGATGATGGCTTCCTGCATCACTGTGTCCGTCAGTAAAGTCTTTGATTCTTGCTGAACCAGATCCTTTTGTTTTTCACGTTCTCTTCTGGAGAGTTTCCTCTTTTTTCTTTGTATTAAGGCTATGACACACACACAGCAGGGAACAAAGGAGCATGAGCGCATGCTTCAATCAAGTGTTAATGGAAAACGTGTTATTAATGGAGCTTCTGTATCTTCAGTGTCCCAATCTGAGCATACAAAGGTCTACTGCTCTGAGACCAGTGTCTTGCTGGAAGGTCAGATAGTTAAGCACAAAGAGGCAGTATGCTGAACTAAAAATATACTTTGGCTCTACTGTCCTCTAGTTCATGTAGAGTTTTCCATCTGAAATCTGCCACAATCGTGCCCCATACAGCATGCATTCTAGTGCAAGTTTAGGGTACGATACATCCCCAGTTACCATGGAGACCTGCAGCAGACTTTAAAGATGAAAACTTGAGATGATTGCCAGTGGCCTGCTGAAATTAGCCACCACCAACTCAGGCATCTTCAGTTTCCACTGCAGCATCTTGTCTTCAGTGAGGACTAATCACAACAGTTCACAGGCACCAGCTGACAAATGACAGGCAGCAGAGGATCAGCCCATCAGGTGGAGGCAGCTGGCGGCAGCCCGCTGAAGTGCAATATATGTGAGGAAGCTGAATGGGCCGCTAATGAGACACTGGATCCTAAATGGCCACCGAGTGTTTATGAGAGGTCACCTGAGATGGCGGATGAATAATTGAGAGGCAGTAGCCCGGTGAGAACAGGTGAACTCGCTGGCCTGTGGTCAGAACTCGGCTCAGTAGCAGAGCAGCCCCAGGTCAACATTTACAGGCTCGTGCTTCTCTAAAGAGAGGGGGAACAAGTGAGAGGGGCAAACAGAGGCCAACAGGTACAGTGCCAGGAAGAGTGAGAGGTGATGAGCTGCACTTGAGTCACTGCAAGAGAACAATGGTAATGAGAGCTAACTGTCTAGTAAGAAGAAGCTACCAGTGAGTATCTCAGCTGAACAAATGTTTATACTGATCATTCTTTAAAAAAATAAAAAATAAAAATATTTGTTTCATGAGGTTAAAACTACTTTTTCAATGGCTAATGATTATTATTATGACATCATCACCTGGGCTTTTACAAATCGCTTAAAGGTATAACAATCTTAGTGAATGTAAAATTCTGACTTTGAAGAAAATAATTTTGCTAATCCTAACTGAACAAAAACAGGAAAAGTTTAGTCTGATTTAATTTCAGACAGTAAGGAAAAAAAATGTTATGTATTTTTATAAATTGTATATCTTGTGGGTTCAACTGTGTCTCTATGTGTGTCCTAATGTGAATAAAAATAACAAAACTGCTATAAAAAGTCAAATTAGTTGAGTGATTACTTTGTTGACGTGAGAAGCAGCGATGCTGGTTTCTGAAGTGAGTGTCTTCCAACTTTCCCACTTAAGCACGTGTTCAAGCACAAAGTTCTGACGTGAAGCATTAAAATTATGACTTCCAAGTCCAAATAGAAGGCACTGCTAAGCTGAGAACTCACACTAGCACACACAAGAAATATCAAAACCCTTAGATGGAAATGTGTTAGTAGTTACCCTTCTGAAAACAGATTCCTTTAAGACAGAGTTGTCCCAGTTCCAACTCCAGACAAAAATATCCACTGATCCTGCTAAAAGAAAGGTGCAGTCTATTGGTATCTGCGAGTATTTACATCTATGCGCCATCCAATACCATGTCTTTTTTAAACACACTGTCATATTAGGTTGTAATATTCACATTTTAGAAAAAGAGTTTAACCTGAATACATCAATAACAGTACTAATAACAAATAATAACAAAAAGGTAAATAAAAGGTAAATAAATAAAAAGCAGAATCAGAAACAGAAAAATGGTTCAGGAACATCTATACTTTGAGATCGTCCCAACAGTGCAAACAACAAAGTTCACAAGTTAACGACAAACTGAAAATCACATCACATCTAATTGTAGGTTGCTGATCATGCTGACTTTGCCTTCAGTTAGCCTGTCGAAGTTTTGGGTTGGTCCAGAAACAACACACCTGCACTTCTTGTTAGTCAATAACTTAATGATGTAGAAGTAGTGCCATGTAGCTGCTCTTCTTGTGAAGAAAGAGGAGAAAATTTCAAATTTTTCAGATAATTTGTCTTGTTGTTTTTCTAAATCCCAAACCATTATTGAATTTCCAATTTCAGATCGCTGTGTAACAAGCCCATTGAATTCCCACCCAACTATTCAAATTTATTTTATCTCAAGACATTTTTTTTTTTGCTAAGTAGACAAAGCTGCAACCCAAAAGCCAAAGTGACCTCTTAAACTTGTGACCTCCTAAACTTGCTTGTTTTTTGCTCAGGCAACAGACTAACAACGCCCGGGGCTGTCACTTTCTGGCACTGCTGCTGTTAGTCCTGATGCAACAAAATATTAATGAGGGCTGGTGTAATCTTCATAATCATGCTGGAAAATCCAACTCAAGCCATTTCTGAAGTGCTCAATCATATAATTGTCTTGCCGGGGTAAGGCATACTTACATCCCTCTCTGCACAGTTATAATCGCCCCAGAAGCAGAGATGATTTGTGGCAATTAAAAACCTATTGAAATTATTTGAACTTCACAATTATTGGATGGTGGTGAATTCCATTAGTGCATCCTCTCTATTCACCGCATTTCTCTGCTTATGTAGTCTTACGCAGTCACTGTAATCCATTAAAGGATGCATCCACTTCACAATAAAAGCTTGTTTTTTTTCCCCAGCCTTCCCCCAGCTCCCTGCATTAGTCTATGAACAGATAAAAGGAAAATACATCTCCTTATAAAGAAAACACAGACACATCATCATCAGCCTATTCATTTCCACTTTAAACATGTATGTGGATGGATGGATGGATGCGCCAGGAAGCTGCACTTTTGCTTTGAGGGCCCTCTGTCTTTATGTATGTTCCAGTGCGCAGTCTGTGGGGTTTAACTTGCAGCTGTGGGCATCACCGAGGCTCAATGAAGCCAGCGCATAAAAACAGAGCAAGCCTGCTCCACTGCCTGCCCTCCTTCTGGGGGTTACATAAGAGTGGAAGATGCTAGCATACTGGCGCTGTTGCAGCCAGGGGTAAAAGTAGGCCTGCTGCCAAAGGGGTGATAGATGCATGACTGTGTAGCATGTGAAGAGCGAGGGAAAAAAAAGCAAAAAAACAAACAAACAAACAAAAAATGATGGGCTGGGCTGCAGTGCATATACACACTGCCAGGTGGGAAAATATATTTACTTATTCATGTTCATGTGAGTGCGTGTACGCTATTTCTGTGCTAAACAAATGCAATTAGATTACGAAAAGAAGAAACGGGTGAAATCCAGGTCACATGAATTGACATTCTTGGTTTGTGAGCGTCACAATAAAACCAAACACGGGTGCAAAAAGCTTCATCACAGCTTTTACTGTTATGAACCCCCGTAGGAGCCAAAAGACTAGCCTGCAGTGGCACAGCTGGCCTCTGTGGATCAGAACGAGGCTTTTACCAAAAACAAGAACTCCTCATGAATATTGAAGTTTCCAGCACTGCTGGAGATGCAACAGAATTCGCTGAGATCAGCGCAGAGAAATCCCCGCTGTGTAAAAGCACTCAAGTTCACTCGTGCTGTACTGTACAGCATGCATGCATCGCGGGGCTCTCTCTCTCTCTCTCCGTCTTGCTCTAACATCCCACCCACCCACACACATCCAAATGTTGAAACTGCACGCTCAAACTGAACCCTCCTACGAGCTTTCATGTTTACAGGCTCAGGCTGCTGGAGACTGAGGTTCACATCTTCTCTTTTACTCCATGGATGTCTTGGACCAATAAATCATACAAAAGTCAGCGTCCAGCTCTAATCAAATTGGATTATTTGTGATAAATCCATACCTGGGCTCTTTGACACTTTTTTGCCAAACAAGCCGACATGCTGAGGTTGCATTTAGCATCTCTACACTTGGATAATTTTCACACCCTGTTCTCCCACGTGTTAATGAGTCAGTGCTTCCCAACAAGTCTTTAGATGGCTCCGTATCAGATGCTTAACACACTTTCAGATCCCTATTTTGGGTTGCTACAGTAGATCAGGCAGTGGAGAAGCAGAGTCCTGATCATAAATGAACATGACAGCTAACCTAATGTGCGCTTTGAGAGTTGCGGTGAGGCCACGTCTGTGAGCCTCCGACAATGACAAGTAACCTTGTAACGGCACTGTGCTCTGTAATCCCCACTAGCATTGGTTCAGCTTACAAACGTTTGAGTGTGGAAGTCAATTTTCACTAAAACTGCTGAAAGCTTTCACACCTGCCATTCTAAACACTTGTTTTGTCTTGCTGAAGGAAATCCTCTGGACTTAATTTATTTTCAGGAGTTATTAATCCTGATGAAATCTACTGCCATCCATGGAGATTTGCACTGCTGCGCTTAGACCTTGGTTTGCCGTCGTGACCACATATTTAAATCCTTCACAGGTGTGACGCTCTTCATTTTCGACATCTTAGAATAGTGTGTTAGCATGCTAACAGCTGCATGCTCAACCAAAGCCGACAAGAGGATCATTAATATTGCAAGTGGTGTTCTGATGATCTGAATCCAAATGATGATTAAAAACTCACAGGGTATTACGCTGCCAGTAAACTCCCTCAGAACTCTGCTGGATGTTCAGATATCTTTGGACACCCCAACTCATACACTGTTCTGATGTAAGAGTTGCCTGGCCGTGTCCCACTAATTTATTCACCTCTTTCATTACTCTTTATTCAGCCTTTTCTGCTACTCTTCGTTTGAATAAATACATGCAGCAGTGTGAATGTCTTCCACAAAATGTGTGCTTGTGTCCACATTTTGTAGGTATTTCTCCATTAGTCTGGTGAGACATGCAAATTATTTTTCTCTTTGATACAAAGATTTATTCTGGTTCCTCTGGATTTAGCTTTGATCTCCAGTGACCAGTACCAATGGTTGCAGTGGAAATTGACACTGGACGGGTATGCAACCAATCAGAGAAACGAGAACCAGACTAGTGTCAACAAAAGACATCCAAGTCAGCAAGCAGTGGAATAGTAATACTGGTGACTGACTGTTGTCAGTTTTGAAGTAAAAACTATCCAAAGTGGTATTAGAAATTCTGAAAACACCTTAATTGTTTTGAGAGGCATGACTGCTGCATTGTAGTTGGTTCAGTTTGTTCTGTACCGGTGGACATCGCTGTGAATGGGACGGGTACCAGACCCATTTCATGGTGCTGAGTATTCTCACACAAACTTATCTGGTTTAATATGACACCTAAAGACCAGTATCTGACCCAAGAAAAAACAGAGGAAAAAAGTAATGCTGTCATTATTTTTAACAATGTAATAGAAACCATTTTAATATTGTGCCAGATCAATTATCACTCTGCTGTGGCAAACACAAACAGTTGAAAAGGAAGTATAAGTCATGGAAATGTATGATTAAGAATGATGAAGAATCATCCTGCACGTGGAGGTTTATATTCATTTTAAATATGAATCTCCGACTGCAGGAGGTTGCAGCAGTTGCTGTGTGAATCATGCATTTCACTCTGCAGCAGTTACACCTCTGCAGTGTTTTGGGAGGTAGTAACAGAGCTGTAATGGGGAAACGTGAGTGCTGTGCTAAATGGCATTGAAGAAAGGCGTAACAGGGGTGTTGTGGGCTGCAAACTGGCTGGTTTTGTGTCTGACAGAAGTGTTCAGACCACCAAGTCAATTGACTTGCTGAAAAAAAAGCGCTGGAAAAGAACATTAAAAAGACCACTGACTGACTATAGCAGTGACTGACAGAGACATTATGGACTTGTTGCTGACTGACTGCAGATTGTGAGACGCTGAAAAGTTTTGTGAAAGCACAAATTGGGGAGTGGAGGCTGAATGAATAGGGGATAACTAGTGCATCTTTATACAACAATGTCTATGTGAAACTGGCTCTGGGCACCAAATTTCATGGCACTTTGCACAAGCTATGTAAACATGTTCCTTGGATTTTGAACTATACAGTAGCTCTTTTGGTGATAAAAATGAAAAACTTTTTGAGGAATCGTGTTTCATACGAATCCATCCTACTGATTCAGATAGAATACTGAGGGACTTTCTAGGACACAAACACTGACACCCTCCAACCGAGTGGATAAAACCAGGTCTTAGGTTTAATGATGCAGAGACGTTATTGGTCTTTTGGGACATTAAATTAAATATTTGTGTACATATTTGGACAGCCCACTGGAAAACATAAATTATCAAAAAGAAAAAAAAAAGACATCCAATTGTAACATTTCTCTGATGTATTTTCAGTCTCTTACTAGTTCCACTTCTTTTTCAATACAGCACAATGGTCATTTGCCAAATTATGGCCACATTTGGAGTATAACAGACAACAGAGCAGAGTATTTTTATGGGTTGAGGGTTTCCTGTGATTGACCTGTCAATACTGTGGATGTTAGCTGTTTCTACAGGTCTGCAGGTTTACGCAGGTAAAAACTTGACTTTGTTATTTCATGCCTTGTCTTGCAGACAAGAAAATTACATATTAAATTCAGAAACACTGAACAATAGATTCTGATAGTCAGCAGTGGGATTATGAGCCATTGCGTCACTATTTTCCAGAACACAGTAGTCTTTCTTTCATGTTCTTTTGGCTGTGAGATGGCAGGAAGAGGCCAGGATGACAATAGAGGTGGAACTAATTTCAACATTGACATCTGAGCAGAGCAAAGAAAAAATGTAGTTACGGCTCAAACCAGGGGTGCTAAACTCGATTTAATCCCTGGTCACATCAAAACCATGGTTACCCTTAAAGGGCCAAAAGTACATTTTGTGAGATTTAAAAAAAAAAAAAAAAAAAAAAGACTTTTTATTGTAGAATCACAAGTGTCACCAAATTTTGACTTTTTAGCTTAAAATTTAAATTTTTGTTGGCAAAAATCAACTTTTTACAATAGGCTGCTTTTACATTAAATTGCAAGATGTAAAATTGCAAATTTTGTATAATTTCAGCTTTTTGTCCTAGAACCAAAAATTCACCAACTTTTGACAAAAGTGAGGTTTTTTTTTTTTTTTTTTTTAATCTTTTGCAAATGTTTTCTACATCATGACTTTTGGACATAAACCAGCTACTCACCTCACCCCCCACTATTCCACTTGTCAGTATCGAATCAAACAGGCAGTCACATTGAAATTTCTTCATAAATGTTCTTGTTATAAGCTTATGACTGTGTTTGTAGACTGCAGTGGAGACTGTGTAACAATCTGTTGTGATGAATAAAACGTTGAGCCAAAAAGGAACAACTATCTTGAGTGGTCAATCTGCATTCCCACCCTCCCCTGTGGTCACGAATTGTGGATAGTGATGGAAAGAACAGGATTGTGGGTACAAGCAGCTAAAATTAGTTTCCTCCCACAGCTGGCTGGACTCTCCCCTAGAGATACAGTGAGAAGTTTAGTCATTTGAGTAGAGCTGCAGCTCCTCTACATTGAGTGGAGCTCGATCGCATCCCGCTGCCCTCGATAACCCAGGGGAATGCTCAGTCTCTCTGGAATATAATGGACAAACTTCAGGGAAATGTCTGCTTTCTGAAGGACTTCAGAGACTGCAGGATCATGGTGTTCACTCAAACATGGCTCACTGAACGCGACAAGGGTGCTGACCTGCTCACTGATGGCTTTGGAGTTTCACTCTGCCTGGAAGGGGACACTGAAGTAACAGGGAAATGTCAGGGGTGTGGAGCATGCCTGTATGTGATCCAATGATACTGAGATACATGAAATGCATCTGCACCCTGGACACTGAACTTTTATCCGTATCATTGCATCCTTTTTACCTTTCACCTGTTTACCCATGAGTTTCCTCAACTTTTTGCTATAACTGTTTAGATCCACCCAAAAGCCAACGCCCCCTCTCCCTGCAGTGCTACCTTTGAGGTGGTGCAAATGCAATCTCTCTCACCTGATGCAGCAATCTTTATAGTGGGTAACTTTAACCATGTCACCCTGAAAAAGACACTTCATAACTTTTATCAGTATGTATCCTGTCCAACCAGGTGGGATAAAACTATTGATTTCCGCTATGGGTGAGTAAAGGAGGCCTGTAAACCTCCATTACCGCTCTTGGGTTTGGGGAATCACAATAGTTTACATCAGGGGTAGGGAACCCTGGTCCTGGAGAGCCGTAGTCCTACATGTTTTAGGTGCATCCCTGTTTCACTACCCCTGGTTTACATCTTCTGCATACATACAGAAGATGTGCTAAACAGGGAAAAGGTCCTCACAAGAGACATTAAAGACTGGACAAAGGAAGCGATGTCTTGCTTGCAGGAATTCCATGACTGCACTGACTGGGACACATTCAAAGATTACGGCATTTAAACAGGGGACCACAACTGAGCTGCACCCACAAAGGAAATTAAAATTGGGATCATAAAAGCAAAGCAAAACTATAAAGCAAAGTTAGAGAACATGATGGCCATGAAAAACATTGGTTCTGCCTGGTCAAGCATGAAAGCCATCGCAGGCACAAAACAATCAAAACCCAGCAGTATTATCACTTTTAATGGTTTTAAGTCAGATTGTGAGTTCGCAAATACCCGTAATTGTTTATATGCTCATTTTGATACCTTTGATTTTAGTCAGGAGACACAGGAAGTGAGACATAAAGTGACTGACAATGAGCACTTTTTTATTACCCAAAAACGTGTTGAGAAATTCATTCATCCATTATCTATACTTGCTATTTCCAGTACAGGGTTACGGGGGTCTGATGGAGTCTATCCTAGCTCACTGCGAGTAAAAGGCAGGGGTACACCCTAGACAGGTCTCCAGTCCATCACAGGGCCACATGAAGACATACAACCATTCACACCTAAGGCCAATTTAGGAACACCAATTAACCTAACAAGCACATGTTTGGACTGTGGGAGGAAGCCGGAAACTCCCCTGTGGAGGTTCAAACCAGGAACCTTCTAGCTGTGAGGCAACAGTGCTAACCACCAAGCCACCATGCAGCCATGTTGAAAAATCATTTTCATTTCATTTTCACTAAAAATAAATAAGGCTCATGGTCCAGATCTGTGGCCACATGCTAAAATCTTGTGAAAAAGGACTGAGCTCTATCTTTCAGTACATTTTTAATCACTCCCTAAAGCTGCAGCATGTGTCAAAAAACCTAGAAGGATTCAGTTCTCCCAAAATCCTTCTAGGTTCACTGACTTTAGACCAATAGCACTGACACTGATTATGAAAACCTTTGAGAAAATGGTGAGATTTGAAATGCTTAATGAGCACAACCTTGATCCTAAGTAGTTTGCATGTTGGCCCAATAGAGGAGTAGAGGAAGATATGGTCACATTATTAAATCTGCTCTTTAAACATCTGGAGGGAACACATAACTAGACTTCTATTTATTTATTGACAATGTAATCTAAGTAATAATATTGTGGGTTGGACTCTGAACTTTTTAACCAACAGGACATAAAGAGTGAAAGTGAATGGAGCTCTCTCCGACCAGGTGACTTCTTCCACCGGCTCTCTGAAGGGATGTGTGCTCTCCTCTCTTGTTCGTCGTCTACAGCAACATGGGCTTCAACAGGGAGGATAGAACCATTTTCAAGCATGCAGACAATACGGCTACTGTCAGTCTGCTACAGAACAATGAGACGAGCCATGGTCCAGTAGTTCATGACTTCCTGGACTGGTGCAGTATCCAGCGTCCCCATATACTTACAGTTACAGAGGATGGCTGGATCCATGTTTAAGGATGACTACCATCCCCTGAATGGTGAGTTCTGCTGCTGCTATCAGGATAGAGAATAGTAGTACCAGCTTGTAGAACAAATTGATACAAGAAAAGTTTTGCCTTGTTTGCTTGTTAGCCTGAGCACTGTTGTTTCCATTACGCGCCCTGTTGAATGTCCTGCTTTTTAATTTTTCTAATGAGGTTGACTCACTGTAAACTGATTGTACCTGATGGTACTAATAAAGTAACCATGGAAACCTTGAGTGGAGCCAGATGATGTGGTTCAGGCATGGGTTTTGGGCATGTCCAACCAGGAGTTCAGACCCAGGATACACTGGAGAGATTATATCTCTTGGTTGGTGTGGAAACACCTTGGTATGGATAGTTAAATGTTTTTTTTTTTATTAGGATGGATCAGAAGATGACTTTCAAAATCATCAAACAACGATATGAATATATTGTATATTGATGTGAAGTTCAGCCCCTTATTTGTAGCTGCGGTAGGCAGGACAAAAAGTGATTTTATTTTAAATTTGTCCTCTGTGTTAGTCTCAATCAGGGTTATAAAGATGAATTAACTTTTTTTCTACTTTCTTCCAAATACATCCTAGAATTCATGTGCATCCAGACACATTGAAGGCTGCTACACATCCCTTCAAAAACTCTATAAACACAAATGTGAAAAAAATAAAGAGAGAAAAAAGCAAAGGATCACACATGTCATCTGGAATTTGCTGAACTGGTATTATTAGTACTTGTGGCAGAGCTTTATGAGTAGCAACAAGAGGTGAAGCAAGCATATGAAACTGCAAACCTGTGTCCTCAAAGTCTCTCTAATTATTCCATCCCTTTCAGTCAGAACCATCTGATAGAGCAGGAAGAAAACACCAATAAAAGCTTTAAATCAATGAGCAGCTTTATGTCATTGCTGCATCTTGAGTCATTAAAAGCTTTGGGACATGAAGGTGATTTTGGGAAAGATGAAGGTGTATCTTACCACAAAAGCTAAAGCTAAAGTCCTCATCAGGGAAGAAAAATACATTTAGGGGGATGACAAACTGGGCATAAAAGAGGGTGCAGGGCCACTTTTATGGTTTCTGGACTGTAAAAATGCCTTTGCTCATAAAAATTTATGAATGCAACACAACAAGAGAAAGCCCCTGTTTGATTCAGGGGAGGAGTGGCTTATGGCTCCAGACAAGTCTCGTACTGTTCCTCGAGTTTATCTGGCATTTTAGCCAACTTAAAAAAAGAGTTTCCATTTTTTTCATGACTTCAGAGAACTTTCCCAGATCCTGTGACATTAATCCAGGCAAAAATATTTTTACTGGCGTAAAATAACAAGTCATTTGCGTAAAATTACTACAACACTTCACAGTTTGATATTCACAGTCTTCAGCTCTTCGGCCATCTGCTAGAACATTCACTTGCTGTGAATTATCCAGACACTTAAATGCTTTTTTTGTAAAAATTAGCCATGCCCTGATTTGGGTGCTGTATCTTTTACAAGGCTATATTTGAAGGCTGTAAGTTTGGTTGCACGCTGAATGCAGCACAGCCTAGCATATCAAAACAGCAAATCAAGTTTCATTCCTTAGTTAACTGGTATGATAGATGTACCAGAAAAATCAAAAATATATGCAGAATTAGAATTTCTGCCTCAATCTTGTGAGACAGATGAGAAATCCCTGCCATAAACGAAGCTAGTTGATAGAAGTTGCACCACAGACTGTATATGAAGAAAGGTTCAAGACCTTTATTTGTCATTGTGCAGTTTTCTGACAATAAAATTTGTCAGAGCAATAGCTGTTAATGAACAGTTAAATAAAAATAAGAAATAAAAAGCAGAATATATGCAACATACTGCTGTAAACACAAGTATTGCACATCATGAGGTATGGATGTTATAATGTTAGACATCAAGAATAATACTGAAAATGTTGTATGTTAAGTAAGCAGTGTTATTGTACTTGTGTATTGAGAGTTCTGACTGCCCAGGGGAAGAAGCTATTTCTGAGCCAGCTTGTTTTGCTCCTAATAGTCCTGTACCTCCTCCCTAAGGGCAGCATGCTGAACGGGTGGTGGTTAGAATGGAAGTAGTCGTTGGTGAAGACTTTAACTATGGAGAGTGATAGAGTCCACGGAGGGGAGTGGACAGTTGATCACTTTTTCTGCAGTCTTTTCCTCTCCACCGCTGAGATGGTGTAACACCAGCACGCTCTTGTCGTCCGACAGAAGAATAAAGGTCAGTTTTGCAGCTTCTGAAGTCCATGACCACTTCATTTGCTTTCCTGATGTTCAGGGTCAAACGGTTTTAGTCACACCACCCTGTCTGCACCTCGTCCCTGTAGGCCACTTATGCCACGCTTCCACCAGGCAGTACAGTAACGGTTTGGTTTTGTATGGTTCGGTACGGTTTGTGTACTCACTGCAAAAGGCACCTTTTTGACATTTTATCACTAATCTGTGTGCTGTATGAAAAAAAAAATAGCGTCTCTGTGCTTGCATTGTAGACTTTTATCACACGCTCACAATGGCGACATCTGTCATCCAATCATTGAACCACACACTGGTACCCCAATGCAAGGGTGCTCCAAAACAGTACAGTTCAGTACGTTTATTTAGGTACGCTTTTGAACTTCTTACCATGGAAACACAAATAATTGCGAACTGAACCGAACTGTACTGTACTGCTTGGTGGCTCTGAGAGACCTGAAATGACCTGAGGCAGTTCTGTACGCAAACCTGAAGGATGCTTCCCCTGAATTGGGATATTGCAAACATTTCACATTTGGGCGAAATGTTAAAATATTCCTGCCCATTCGGACAATCAGCTGACATAGCCTTATTGCTACCAGTTTATTTTGTATGTGTTTTGACACATTGACAGAGAATGCTTTTAGTCCCCCCCTGCCCACCAATAAAACACAAACACTACAACAACCAGCATGGACAACTGAGTCTTCATCCTTAGACTGAGTAAAATTTCAGATGTGCGATTCAAAAAGAGAGAAAACTCCCAGGATAAAGAAAATGATGTAACGTTAAAGAGCACAACAGTGAAAAAGAAGACAGTCTGTACTTTTAAAACGTTGGGTCATTCCCTGACGGGCCTAAGATTTATTCATTTCTCCCTTTTTCTGCACTTAGCCAAACTGCATTTTCACCTTTTAAACTCTCCCTCAAGTTTTAGGGAATTAAGAACGCCTCAGCTGCTTTCAAAGAGAAGCTTCCTCTTGGCTTCAAGCATCAGTCTCTTGCTTTTTCTAGAATAATTCAAAAATGTGCAGTTTACAATCATTCCCGGGTCATAACACATACTACCATAATTTATCAAATCAATTGTCAATCACTGTTGCATGAACACACATGGAGGTGACAAACTGATTCAGACTGCTGAGACATCGCTTTAAAACCTGGGATGAAAGGTCAGTTGAGCAATCACTGAAGAAGATTATACTCATTGAAATCTGTGCAGTCATTAAGAACAGATTTGATGTGCGTTTCATGGTGTATTAAATTCGTCCAGTGGACACCACCGCTTGTACAGCTGATTTATCGATGGGACAGGCAGCACCCAAAAACGAGACACATACTCTGAAGCAGTACAATCTGTTTTTCTTTCTATCATCCTGAGTGAAAGCATGAAAATGTAGATATTGTGTTATACTTAATGATCAATTATGGGTCTTCATGACCAAACAGAGAAATATGAAGGCTCCGGCCTAAAGGGAGACGAGATGTCTCTCTCACAACTCCAGGGCTTTGCCATGTGTTAATAACATACTCTTGTCATTTGGGATCTTTCCAGCACCTTCTGCATTTTTTGAGCTTGTGTTTAAATTCATTGGGGTATCTTGATCTGCAGTTTGATGTCTGACCTTTTGCCCTGCAATGGAAGTAAAACTTCATGAAAGCTTCAAGTCTTTCCTTTCACAGCCACAGACACATGGATAACTGCCATTCCTGCAGCATGAACCGTTTATGACGTGTTAAAGACAGGAAGTGCAGGAATTCATCAGGTCATGTGCCGTATAAAGTAACAGTCAGTGAACACATTCAGATGAAACTGATGGTTTATGATGGCTGATGGACACCCTTGTTTACATGGATAATGTTTCATTTCAACATATTATAGCTTTAAAAATAATGCAAAACAATACAAATGAGAGGTGGCTCTGGATTTTTATCCAGACATAAACACATTTAAGCATTGTAATTTCAATGCCATAAAACAAGAAGTGACCCATCTACTGAGTTCTTGATCGAGCCGTTTTTCCTGCTCTCCTCCCTCCATTGTGGTCCAGACTGCTTAGAATAATTTTTGAAAGTTTGCAACCTTGAGTCTTTACTAGTTCTGTTCTCACTAGTTAGATTTCCACACCATATTTGATGGTTTCAGATGTTCTCCCGCTCCATTTCCTGGTGACTTCTTTGCGTCATTATCCCTCGCTTTTGTTGTTATTTTTTACAGAAAACAATTACCTCTGTCAAGTCTCAGAGTCAGAATCTCATCACTTACAAAATGTCACAAACAGGAGTTTACCACTTACATGTTCTTTTGGTCTTGCAATACACCACAGGAAGTGCAGGTGGCAGTATAGCTTCCACGTAGCTCACTAAAGATGCCGCCAAGAGTTTGTAGTACCCGTCTATCTTCTATCTTCTAAATCATTTCATGGTGTGGTCCTATTGGTTAGCTGACGAAGATCATAGAGGTAGTGAGAGGCCCGGCAGTGACAAACTGAGATGATTCCTCCAAATTTCTGACACTGCTTGATATTCCTTTGAACCATGAGCCATTCACTTTTGTTAGATAGTACAATTATCAGGACAATAAGCCAAAAATATCTTTCAAATAAGAGTGATTCTACTCTATTAGCTCTTAGGTCACAACTCATGTGTCAAGTTCACTCAGTTGTTAAAGTGATGACAGTCATTTGGTACCATATCCCTCCTCCAAACCATCTCAATCTAGCCTCTCTTTCATGGTCTCTAAGACCTGCCCTGACTGTTCCTCTTATGTGCCTGGTTTTAATCCTATCCATCTTCATCACTTCCAAACTAAATCTTCATATCTTCAAGTCTGACATCTCCAGCTCTGCTTCCCGTCTCTTGGCCGGTGCTGCCGTCTCCAAGTCATACAGACTGATGTCATCAAATATCCTTTAGACATTCTGTTCATTACTGACCACTAGTATCGAAACATAACTTGTGTGCCAAGTAGAAGGAACATGAAACTAAAACGGCCGCAGTGATGGTTTTTCCAAAGATGATGAAATTTTGCTTGTGCAACATAAGTGTAATAGAGACAA
This sequence comes from Arrhamphus sclerolepis, assembly GCA_037176975.1. NCBI lineage: Eukaryota > Metazoa > Chordata > Actinopteri > Beloniformes > Hemiramphidae > Arrhamphus > Arrhamphus sclerolepis. The sequence continues at coordinate 6,922,092 of JBAMYA010000017.1, forward strand.
GGAGTCATCAAATCAGAGAAGATATTCTAAATGTGAAGTCCAGCTTTTCACAACCCAAAAGATCCTGATCACAAAAGGAAAACATCCTTGGGCCAAGACTGACAAACACGATAATGCCATGTTATTCTCTCTGCCTGATTGAGTCCAGCATTGCTACACTGCTGAAAACCATGCAGAAAATGACATATAACCTTACATAAACTGCACACAATGTGAAAGGACTCCTGAAGGGGTTACTGCTTGTTTTATCAATGGAAGAAGAAAGTGCATTCATATGATATCATTAGGACTCATCAGAGTAAAGTGTTGGGTAAAAGCAGCCTGAGGTAGGAGGCTTTCTTCTCATTGGACGTGGTTCATTTCAAATGTTTTGTGTCCCCTCCCACTCTTTCATCTCAGAGGTTGAGAGCAAATCCAGTGAAAACCTTTACATTGTGAACACTCACCAGCCACTTTATTAGGCACACCTTGTTAGTACCTGGTGGGCAGCTGTGTTGTCAGATTTCCTGATAGTTCTTGGGCTCGGATGTTAAAAAAAATAAAAAATAAAAATAAAAAATGAAAAATTTCACAAAATTTGCAACTTCTATCAAACAATTGATGCTTTTGTACTAATATCACAAATCTTTCTTGTATAATCACAATATCACATATTTGTTTTCAGTTGAAAAAAAAGTCAACCTTTTTCATAAAATCGAGTCTTTTGTACTAAAATCAGTTTTTCTGAACCAAATACTTCTTATCATACAATCACAAATATCTAGTTTTTGCAACACTTTGACACAATTCCAAGTACTGAAACTGAAAAACAGCATTTCTATAATTTAAATTTTTTGTCCTGAAATATGTGTATATACATATATATATATATATACACATACATACATACACAACAGATTTTTGTTATATAAAAATAGTAAATTTTACAAAACTCCCAATTTTTTTTGTTGTAAAATTCTTCGTAAACATTTGTTAAATCACATAAACCGGCTGCTCTCCACCTCAGTTATTCCCCTTGTTGATGTCAACACCAAATCAAACAGGCAGCTGCACTGAAGATTCCTGAGAAAAGTTCTAGTTAAAAGTATATGATTGTCTTTGTACACTTTCTTGGCCCACGGGCCTTGAGATTGACACATGCCCTGCACCACTGCATCACCACCAGTCTGAACCATTGACATGACATAGACGGATCCACACTTTGTTGTTTGTATCAAACTCTGACTCTACCATCCAAATGTTGCGGCAGCAACATTTTTCTTATATTCAGCTGTCCATTTTTTAAAATTGCAGCCTTGGTTTCTCATCTTACCCAACAGCAATGGGAACACCTTTTTTCCTCGAACACTCGGTTTGAATTTCAGCAGGTCATCTTGTCAGTGATCAACTGATTACATATTTGCATCAACAAGCGGTCGAACAAGTGTACCTTACGAAGTGACTGGTGTGTGTAAATGTGCTTATCTACTTTTTGCAAGCTTATGTCACAGGTCAAAAGGATTTCCAGTGTGTTTATATGAATGCTACATGTCTATGAAAATGTGCAGGTGTGTCTTTGTGTGTTATAGTGTTTCTCTGTGTATACAAAAATACTTAGATGCCAAACATTAAACCAGCCAGGCAAACAGTCTCATTAAGGCTGGCCTATCTCCAGCCTCCACCCTGGAAGAACAACAAGCTTCGTAACTTGTCAAAGAGCGCCACTTTTAAGCCTGAAAATGAGTGGAGCTGGGAATTCCTCTGAGGAACTTTGTTTTTTTCTTTTCCTTTTTTTTTTTTAAACAAACCCTCAAGATGAAATGGAGAGAAACGGAGTACCTGTCTGCGAGATGTGCTCTGTCAGCATCCTGTCAACAGCACACAGCCAATTAGGACTGCAGCCACATGTTTGGGTGTGTTCTTCTCCCCTGCTGATTTTACATGAAGCACAAACATTCTCACTATGATCTCTATATACCTCCATGCAAACCAGGCCGACGCACGTTAAAAAACATGTACGTATGTACACATTTATGCACGTGCTCTTTAACACAAACAAACACCAAATTAAACTGACTGAAAAGAAGTTCGCTCTGACTTTACAGTGTCTGTAGTCTCCTATCTCAGATGCCAGTTCCCCATTTGACTACATTTTCATACTGGTTCGGCACTGGACATGTGAGGCAGAGCCTGCCAGAGGTGGATAAGACGTGCGTGCTTATCAGTTTTGGGAGACGATGTGGAACTTGATACCTACTGGATGTTAAAACCTTCGCTGGAGCCTCGTCACTGGCTTGGGAACAAATCAGAAAACAACAACAACAAAACATAAAAAAACATATACACAAGGAGGGAAGGGCATGAAGACACATCTTTTCTTATGCTCACACACGCACAAAAACAAAACTGTTGACCATGCCTGCTCCTGCCATGCTACAGTGGTTCCAGAGGCTGCTTTGCATATCAGAGCAGGAATAATGCGGAGATACGGCGTGGTGTCTGAGGAAGGTGGGTGTGGAGCTGGAAGGTAATACTCCAACCTCTTCTGACACACAAACAGAGGCTGGCCAGCTTTTAACCCTTAGTTAAAAACCTTTCAAGTCAGAAAGAGTTGTAATTCTAAAAAACAAAAACAAAATAAACAAAAGCAAAACAGTGATCACTGCACTTTCACTGGACAAAAATAGCTGCTGACGGGAGGATGAGCTCAAAACCTGTTACCAGGAAAAGGTCAGCGTCAAATGCCACCAATATTTGCAAACAGAAAGAACAACCCGCATAAATTAAAGTCAGTGTTTAATTATGAAAAATCTGCAGAATTTTAACTTCTCACAATGGAAGTACTTAAGATTGATCCAGATTAGGTTCAAAAGGAAGTGAGTAGTAACACTTAACACAGGGGGTTCTGTGGTGTACTGGCTAGAGAACTGGCAACCGGAAGGTCACCAGTTCAATCCCAAGCTGGTACCAATGATGTGGGAGTGCCTGAACAAGTGCTTCCCCACGTCCACATCTATGGATAAGGTGCCCCTGAGCAAGGCACCTGAAACCCCCACCCGCTCCCCGGGCGCCACACCATAGCAGCCCACCGCTCTGGGTCCAACAGCCCAGATGGGTCAAATGCGGAGAATGAGTTTCCCCTCGGGGATCAAAAATAGTATATCAAAAATAAAAGCCAGGTCTTCTGGGAAAAGTCCAGGTGACAAAGATGCATCAGCAGTTAATCACTGAAAACTTTTTTTTTCTAAGGGCACATATTTAGGTCTTAGATTACTTTGAGGCTACAGAGGTCTGAAAATCTGTCATTCAGTGAGTTGTTCAGATTTACAGGATGCAGTGACATCACAGACTCAGATCAAAGCTGAATTATACAGCTTGTTACTACCTTTGTTGTGAGTAGTGCAAAGATGTAACACTGATTTTAAAAGAAGCAAAACCCACAGAAGAGGAGGGTGGAAGAAGAGGGTCTGTGTAGGACTTTGAACAAAGTATGTCACAGGCACTTTACTCAGACTTCTTTTTTTTTTCTTTCAACTTGTGGATAAAGAGCATAATATTTCCCTTGAAGTGCTGGGCGATGTTGGAGGATTGACTAACAGCAGTTAGTTTAAGTTTTTTTTTTTTCAGAGTTACGAGGGACATCAGGTTGGCATAAACTGACTCCACCCGACTCCAGTTAATTCAGTACATGTCTCCTCATGTTAACCTATTATTCCAAAAGAAGTATCTTTATGACCACTGAAATATCTTTCTAATTAAAGGTGATGTGTAATTATCTGTGAAAAGTGAAGTTTTTTTTATTTATTTTTATGGTTGTTACTGAATATTTCAAACAACTGAAATAATTTAAATATCTGACATTGGCAGGATTATGGGTTGTGAATGTCAGTTTTGATTCATTGCCAGGCCCTGTCACATCACTGTGTACCAACACAACCTTTTATTATCAGTAGGTTAGAAGGAGTTTGGCTGGTACAAACAGATATACTACTTATTTGTGCTAATAGCTGTTGACATAGCACCTGCTGCCAGAATAAACCAGAAATTTCTGCAGAGGGCAGACAAGGAAACCGAAGGATACTCAGTCAAGCCGCCTCAGTCAAATTCAGTGGAGGGTGGTTAAAAATAAACTCTCTTCAAGCCCCACATGACCAGAGGAAGTCAGTGATGCATACACCTGAACAGTAAAATGTGGAAGACAGGAGAGGGAGCACAGACCAGACAGATTTCCTTTCCTCACCTCACAGCGTCTCTGAAAGCCCAACCTTCTTATGTTGTAATCAGAAATGACTGAGGGAAATGTTTTTCTGTCAGCCAGTTTTGACATCACAGAGCATCTTTTTTGTTGCGTGTGTGTGTGGGAGTCAGGATTTCTGTGACCTCTAACACTACTCTACTAGTGGGTCAGTACCCAAATACGGTCCATCTATACCCAGTCTGCTGGTAAACATCAAGCAAAAAATAAAAGTTGCAGTTCCTCTACAAACCACCAGGGGCTGTCTCTCAAACAGAATTAATTGCCACTGAAAATCATGTTAAAATGTCCAGCAAGATTTCACATCATAACAACAGTCATTCTTGTTAACTTTACAAAGAGGCTTCTGCGACTGGTTTTGGGCTGGATCCTCCAGTCACTGAGGTTGCCTAGGGTGCTGGCTCTTAGCGGATGACCAAAAGTCCCAGGGGAGCTCTGGTGGCCCTCATTTCAGCTCTGTCAGCTCTCAATTTGGAAATCTTTTGCTAGCGACATTTGAAATGAGGATGTTTGGACAAATTCTGCTTGCTACACCCATTTCCTCATTTTTGGATCAATCAGGGTTAGGCGCTGCAAGTTCCCACCAACATGGAGCCATGCAACAAGTAGAAAAAGAAGCTCCAGAATACCAATGGGTGGCATAAAATGTGGTATTCCAGTTCTTTCTATGAGGTCTATCTATGCCAAATGTTGGATCATTCAGAGGTGACAGGAAACACATGCAGAACCCTCAGAGATGGAAAACAAGGAAGGTGTTGTTATCCAGTTCTTTGCTGAAATGAAGACCTTGCTTGCTGCTAATATGATGAGGTGAAGGTGTCAGATACTGTTTTTAATCTGTCGACTTTGGCTCTTTAGCTGAAGAGTACAGTTTAGGTCCGAGCAGACTGAAGCTATGGGATTTTCAGCCTCTGGTCATAACGTTGAGTCTAGGAAGCTCAAGTGGTGAATGGCGTGATCTTTTGCAAGGTCGGGAAAAAACTTACGCTATAAAAGCAACTGTGGCTTTTTTCCTCCATCACAAATGGACTTCCATTATATGAGCAAACCTGGAAACAACCACATAATCGATTGCTCTTCACTGGAAAGACATCAGCTGACAGAGAAAACCCGGCTGAGAAGAGCTGAGGAAAGAAACACTCATCCACTGAGTCACTATTACAGCCCAGTGATGACGACTGTAAACACTTATGACATTTCTAGAAAGATCAATGAACCCTGAATGTGGTATTTGGAATTTCAACATGCATAAACACATCCCTTTTAAACCCACATGTAAGTCCATAAAGTCATACAAAAGGAAACTGAACTCTGTTCCTCTCTTGACTATTTTACATTCTTATGGGCATTTAGAGGCCAAATAGCAGCCAAGTGTTGCTCATCAAATGAGCTTGAATAATTGATCATCAGCAAGAGTGAGCGCTGCTATAAACACACTGTTTTGGGCAGTTTGCCGGTCATTCAGGTGTGTGTTAACATAATGTGAAGGAGGAAAAACATCAGCAACAATCTTAGAGAAACAACTGCCGCTGCCCATTAGGCTAAAAATCATCGTACTTGTGAAGGATTAGTCACAAGTGGAAACCATTTAAGCCAATCTTCCCAGGACAGGACACACTAGGATGCTTGTGCAATGCTCACCTGACCATGAACTCCCTTTATATACCGATTTATTAAGCTTCACCAAAACCAGGTCATGGAGCTGGACAACCAATGTGGAGCAAAATGGCTGAAAAGGGGACAGAATAGCCCCGTGAATAGACAGGTCTGAGAACAGCTCAGTTAACGTTCACTAATGGCTGAAAAACTCAATTAACTGCAGATTTATTTCAAAGGAGAATGAGCCAAATTTCCTTCACAATGATGTAACAGACCAATAACATCATACAGAAAACCATTACATCAATTTATTATTGCAAAATGTGGTTCTACACACTTTTGAAACATGAGGTTTACATCATTTTTTCCACCTCACTGCTTCTGCTCAGCTTCTCCTGAAATATACAGTGCCTTGCAACATGCTCATGTTGGTTTATGTGAGGTTTTAGTTGCTTAATGTTAAAACCTGGTAGAGACTAGATGACTTTTTGCTATCATACAGTACAGGACACCTTTGAATAGAATGAGTATGAGAATGCTATTTTGTTCAGATCACTCTGTTTGTTTGCTGGAGGACAGAAACTGTTTTTTGTTTTAAAAGTTTGGTTTAAAAAAAACCAAAACATGTTCATCCATAAAATACAGGCTTTAAAAGACCTGGAAATTCCTCACAAATATTACTTTTTGAGCAAGTGGAATTGATACCAGGCTGTACTCTCCCCCCACCGTCTCAGATATGTTCAGTTCTGAGTATCTGTTACTGGTAATTCCTGGTATTGGGCAGGGTGGAATAATACTTGACTTTACTCATCATGTTGGTGCTTGAAGATGTTTCGTTTCTCGTCTGAAAGGTTCTTTCAGTTCCAACTAGGCACAAAAAAAAAAAAATCCCCATTTCTGAGCTGAAGCCAAACCAGTAATAACAGAAATTGCAATTCCTCGACTGACCATTAGGTGCTGACAAAAACAAAGCAAATGCGAAACCATCCAACTCTGCAACTAAAGTAAGCATACTTACAAAAATTAGTTTTGGTCACGATAGTTAAGATTTTATGGCTAAACTTACATAAAAGCATAAAAAGACATGACATCCAACCAATCTAATGCCAGGTTCACTGCAACCTCTATGAGGTGTACCACTGTTGAAATTGTTATAAATGCTTTGCGCTACCCACTTTTGACATACAGCAGATGCAGCATGATGTGATGGTGAGATAGAAATAAAGATGGGGAGGTTGGTTAAATCTATTCATAGCTGGGTCTGTGACGTCATCATTTCAGCGCAAATGTCAATAGCTCGCTGAAAGAGAAGTTTTCAGACTGATGCCACAACAAAAAAAGTGACAAGGTTAAGCCATGTCAGTCTTTGAGTAAGTAGTAACTTTAAATGCCCAAATAAATTTTCTTAACTGGTTTCTTAACAGGTTTTTCCGTTGCAGAAGGTATTCATTTTTTATTTATTTTTTTTAATACCTAATTACCCCATTTAGGCTCCCTGCTGGGCTGGGGGCCATCCCAGCTGTCATCAGGCAAGAGGCGGGTCATCAGGCAAGAGGCGGGGCCAACCCTCATCTATCAAATGACCTCTGAGGCAAATAAGAAACAACCAGGCACGCTCACAACTTAACATGCTTGTGTCTAGAGTGAAATAAAAAGCAGGAATACTTGTAGAAACCCCATGCAGAACAGGAAGAGCATGCAAACTCCACAGAGAAAACCCCAGCTGAGATTCAAATCTGGAATCCTCCTGCCGCAAGGCTACAGTCCAACAAAAATACCTTCCTGACGCCTCCTTTCTCCTCAAATCACAATACATGTCGTCTTTCAGGATGCACTGTTGACTTTCAGTCAACTTAAACATGGAATTTGTCATGGTGGTAGAGAATCTTTTACGAGAAAAAAATGGATCTTTGCCCGTGCGAACCACATTCGGACAAAAATGGGAAGTTGATGGATGGATCTGAAAAGAAAATAAGACATTTTGTTGAAGAGCAGTATGTGCAATATAAATTCCATTAACACTCAAAAGGTTAAGGCGTATTATTTGTGGTCATCTTTGTACCACATTGTCCCACTGGTACCATATCTGCAGGCATGTAGTGGGTAGGAAGAAAAATAATTATATTTTAAAAATAGTCTATAAAAATGACACATCAAACCATCCGCATCCAAACTTGCACATTCGCAATAAATAAAAAAAGGGACTTTGAAAATGATACCTCTCTTTAAAGAGGCAAAAATCACAGGGAAGATCAGTTAAAACAGCAGAAAATGAAGCAGCAGCTGCACCCTGGGTACTGGTGAATTATGGGGCGCTAACATGTCATCTGAATCCTCCTCACTCTCCCGTCTCCTCATCCATCCTGATGAAGAGCAGCTCGCCTCGTCCCTTTGATGGTAACTTATGAATGTGTGCATATAACATTCTCTTACACAATCAGCATCAAAGCTGCACACCCACGCGCAGGCCCATCACACAGCACATGCATGCATGCACAAAGTGATCCACATGCAGGGTCTCACTCTACTGAAGACACATAATGATAACCGTGCACACGCCCCGCACACAGGGGCAGGGACATAAGTAATTCAGCACAGTGAAACACTTTCACGGTCTAATTAGCCCCAGTGTTGCAGTAAACACGCCCCGATGACCCTACAGTTCTGGTTACTCATTAAGAATGGATGGAGCTGAAGATGGCCAGCCTCTCTCATCCATCAGGACCCAACTTATTGCGGGAGGGGCTCAACCAGAACCATCCAGAACCTCAGGATGAGTCAGTTCAACAAGCACAGATAGAGTTAGAATAAAAAACCAAACAAGGAGCGCCTGTTTCTCTCAGTAGTAGATGGCATGTTATATTCACTGCTGAACATATTTAACCATGCTGAGGTGCACACTAACGGGAGAGTGAAAAGCTGACTGAAAGAAGACTCTAGAGGGATGCAGCGTCTCCCGTAGAGAGAAGCAGGCGGGATGATTGCTTGTCGCCGCTTCTGCCTTTGACGTGATGATGGGGATTTTCCTCTGTCTCCCTCTCTCTGTTGCAGCAGCAAGCGTGGCCAGCGAGCTGTGATCAAACTCAGCCCTCTGCTCTCTCTCTTCATCAGCTGGAAGGCTTCAGCAGCAGGGTGCCCCAGATTAACAAAACACCTCCCTCCTCCCAGCTAGTGCAGATGCTGCCTCCTCTGTGTCATGGAGCTCTACTGACACCTTCTGTCCAGAGGATGGGCATCACAACGTAAAGGTCCAAGAGTGAGGGCACCATTTAGTATTTTAGTTTCTAAGATGTCAAGGCTTTGATATAGTAGAACCCAGTCCAAATAAATTACACCACAGTACGCTGACTTTGAGAAATTGAGTTTGATTCTATTAAGAGGAAAATTTCAACCAATTACCCCCTCCAAATGATTCCCTCAAATTTCAGATGACGCTGCCAGATTAGATCAATAATCCTGTAAAATCAATCAAATGTTGCTGTGGTTCTCTGTGAGTCATGTGCATAAGTCAAAGAGAGCGGGCAGATGGGTCAAGAAAGTGGTACATCAGCATAGATCCTGAATCAATAGCAGAACCTGGTGTTTAATCTAGCGAGTGGCCTTCTGGCAGGAGTTAGCGACCGAGACGCTGAACAGCACAGCACACTACGAGAGCCATTAAGCAGCACACAACTTCAGCAATTTTCTTCCAAATGAGCAACTCTTTTTTATTATTATTATACAGAAGTGTAATCAGTCCAGGATGATTATGATTTGAGCAGTGCTGCAGATTTCCTGTATAACTTTCATTTGGAGTGTTGGTTATAATGATCAGGAGAACTTCAAACATCAAAATCACCTGCTTGTTTAGGCTGCCATCATGCCACCAGAACCTCTCTGACCCTCGAGGGGAGGGGTCACGGTTACATCACCTTTGGGGGCATCCTGTAGTGTCTGACACTGCGACGCTGGCTGCAGATTCGTTGGGTCCTGCAGGTTTTGGGATGGGTCCTCAGAGGATCAGACTCCTTCCACTTTATCCTGCAGATGTTAAATTGGATGGGGATCTTGAGACTTTGGAGGCTGGGCCAAAGCCTCGGGCTCTTCGTAGCGTTCCTCGGTCCATTCCTGAGCAGTATTTTCACCGTAGTGGGGCACGCTGCCCTACCGAATGAGGCCGCCATCTCTGAGTGCTCGGTACTGTCTGGAGCTTCAGGTTTCATAACTGTTTGTCGTGAGAAGATGCTCAATGATAGTGGCGCAAATTGATGATGATTTGTACACATTATGCTTTACTCTCACAAAAAAAAAAAAACGTTAACTACTCGTACATGACTTGGCAAAATGTCAGCTTTTTATTTTTAGTTACGTGTAAAAAGAAACATGGTGCATATAAAGATTAAAAAAAAAAAGTAAAAATGACAAGACTTTAACAGTTTTTCTCAGGTAATGACATAAGGCTTTAACGTTGCTCCCCCCATGATATAGATATTGCAAACATTATCTCCACAATACTGTTGGCAGATAACACCTTGTATGTGTACAATGCTAGAAATATAAAGCTCCTTTAATACAACGCAAAGCAAGATCTGTCTCATTCACTTATAATGTAACTTAGATGTACAGAGACAGGATGACTGGACAGATTTTACATAGAAAAATGAATCTTTGCTTCTTATTTTTCTTTGTATGGTTAATATATCATAATTGAAGAGAAAATAACATACAAGGTGATATAGAAGCTATTAAAATACTGAGAAATGGCACTAGACTTTACAGATTTGAAGCTTTTGTGAGTTTGCCTTCAAAAAGAAAGAGAGAGAAAAAAATGCATTAAAAACCATTTTAAAGCCACTTTAAGTAACACCACCACTTCTCACATAAATCTGCTCTGTTGACACTGATAATCTTGTTGAGTAGGGACGGTTCAGCATGTCATGCGATTCCACTGGAGGTGTCCCGCATCAGGATATGACACCTGACCTTCTCATGCTGCCCCCATGAGGTGGGAAGAGGCACTGTTACATAGAGCGGCTTTAAACTACTAACTCTTCACTAAACTAAATCCCTCATTTCAGACACAATCACACAAATGGCAACATGACAGGAGAAAAAAAAATCGTAAAAGACACCAAATGTTTCTATATACAGGAGCTCCCATTACTGTATGCTGAAAACACAGACTGAAACTTATATTTTGCTCAATACATTAGAGTAAGCCTTATTTTTAACATAGGTGTAGTGCTGAAAGGTTAACTAAAACATAGAACACTGGAGTTTGCCTCCAATTCTTATCTTCGGATATGGCAGAACTGCCATTTGGAGCGGTGAGGCCTCCTTAGACCAGGTTCAGTTTAAAAACTGAAGTACTTACACTACTGAGACCTGGTTTAAATTACCTTTAGGACAGTAAAAACTACATAAAACACTGTTTTGTGTTTGGGAAACCCTTATCCTAATAATGAAAATTAAAGAAAAGGTAACTTTCTGTTTTCCCTAGTTAGATCACTTTAGAAACAGATCCAGTTAGAAACCATTTCTAGACAGGTTTGGACCTAAGTTTGTGGTATTGCCTAACATGATTCACAATTTTTATTGTCATCTCTGAAATGAATGAATCCATGTTTTGACTTCTCTAAGTACCTTGATTTTTGACTGGGAACTTGTCAAAGGTGACTCAAACTCCTTTTTTGGATTTTGACAAAGAGAATAAAAGTTTCACAGATCACAAACTTAAATTTTATATTTTTTACTCTCTAAAAGATCATTGTTTTAGTGGTTTTTGAATTGAATCTGGTCTAAGGTGGTCTAAAAGGGCCCTTTTGAAAACTTTCAAATTTCTAAATGATCAAGACCACAAAGTGGATTTTGACAACAAAAACAAAAAAACAAAACAACCAAACATTGAAGAAAAGTTTAATCTCATTATTCTCACAATGTCACCGCCAACTCAAAACTGATTCATCACTCTCTTTCTCTAGATTGATGCTTTCTAACTAGGTTGTTCTGGGGTCCCTGGGGATTTAAGAGGTATCAGCATTAAGTTCAAGTGTAACTGACGTCCCCAGAGAGACGAACGGTAACAGACGCACCGCTGGCATCCTCACCTGGATCAGCGTTTCTCATTCACACACTCACTGACCCGCTTCAGTCCTCCTGGTACTGACCCACTACTGAGTAAGGCTTCACCGCACTGATAGTTCAAGAATCTCCGTTCAATCCCATCAGCTGAAGCATTGTCTCGTTTCAGAAAGGCACGCGACTGAGCACTGCGCTTCACAGTTTCACTTGTTTTGTTTTTTTACCCTCCCGTGTTTCTTTTTTTTTAGCAGCAGTTCACATTAATCTCCGTTCCAGAGAAGTTGACACTTAGTGACCATGTTGATAATATGAACATCCATATACATATATACAGAGGGGCTAGTCTCCTCATACAGGAAGCTGATATCAGTCCATTTCTACACAGCATGAGAGTGTGTTTTCTTTGTGTATAATTGTAGTAGAGAGTAAAGGAATACCACATGGAAGCAAAGAGATGAGAAGAGACACAAGTGTATATGGGCATGTGTGTTGGAAGTATTTTTCTTGCTTTTTATGAGTGCTTGATGGTGTATTTGCCTTTCTGCAGCTGGGAGATGTAGAGCTTGGACTTGGTACCATCCAGTCGTTTGAACCACACCTCATCGCTGTTGATGGTGGTGATCACAGCACTGCAAGACAAACATACACACAAACAAGGACATAAAGGTTTCAGCACAAAGTTGAGCAGCAGTCCTCACAGATGTCACAGGCACGTCATGCCACACTTCCTTCCCTACTGAGCGAGCACTTGCAAGGGAAATGGGAAACTTTGCTTAAGTGTAAAGATATTGTGAAGCTGAGTACATGAAACAGAGCAGCATGTCACAACAAGAGCTGCAGTACCCTGAACAAGTTATACACATTTGATGAAAACACACATGATGAAATGTGTGTTTGCTGAATTAACAACAACCAATGCACACTTGTTGCTTTTTGTTTACAGGTAGGATCTAAAACAAAAGTTTTAGTATTCCTATCTTAAAAAAAGAAAGAAATAAGGATGCAGACTGCACATCATTATTATTACTAGAAGCGACGGTTCAGTTTTGAGGCCTTGGTCATTCTCTTATCACCATCACTGGTCTTCGTGGGGCCAGAAATTGTCATATTTGGATTAAAAAATGGAAATTTGGGAAAGATCCTTGAAAGCTAATTGAACAGAAAAGAAAACTCACACTATGAAAGAATAATATCCTCTTAATGTCTTTGATAATTAAAGTAAGAAAAATTTGTTTTTCATGTTAGAATATTAGTACTCGTAACTAAACAATGTAGCTGTTGGTGACCAAAGTCAAGCAGCAGTAAACTACCAGGGAGACCGTCTTCTTACACTGACACCAGCGGTGCAAGAGCAACTCCAAATGTCTCAAGATCAGAAATGTTTTTGAACGATGCCGGCATCACTCGCCGACATGAAGAGATCAGATTAAAAGCAGCATATCTAAATCCTGTATACAGCAGCAGTCAAATACCAGTCAGCATTTAGATTCAGCGGTTGTAAATGTTGCCCCAAACACTGCAGAAAACAGTGTTGAGCACTGCTCTGTTAAACTGAATTTAAAAAGAGTGATTGGATCTTCATTATGTAACATTTCTGGATGTTTCAGGATAACACAGGTGTTGACGGATCCGACTCCTAACAGCGGGAGTAAACCCTCAGTCAGAGCTTAGAAAAGTGATTCATAGAGAATTCAAAACACCAGTCGCTGTTTACTAAAACCTTTATAAAGGCAGACTGGAAATATTAAGACACGGGTTTTGATGGGAAAACACTAATTTGTCTTTTGAGAGTTCACTAAAGGGAGTTTCAACATCGGAAGACATATAATGACATGGCTCTGTTTATGGAAAACTGGTTCAAGGTGACTGGAAAGAGGTACTTGATGACTTTTAGAGAAAATGTACCATTTCATGGACAGAATTAACATTTTTCCAAATGGAGTCTTCTTAAATGTTATGCTGAAGGAAAAAATAGGCACTTCTACATCATCTTTACATGTTAGAGCAAAACCTGTGGTTTCTTCATGAACCACTTAAGCATTTTTGTCATCAACTCATCTGGCTACAGTCATGCTCTTAAAGCACTTTAATGAATAAAACTGATGACAGAACTAGCTAGAGGTGTGCTACATCATTGTTTTAACTTCTGCAGAAGATATTTTTACTTTGTGGGACTATTCCCATTTCAGTGCATTATGTAGTTTGTTTTGTTTTTGCATATTTAAAACATGTTTATGATGCACAGTAGATCACTGTTCAGTGATCAGTTGATCACCCAGTTTTTCATGTGTCACATAATAATTTTTTTTTTGGACCTTTCAGCAGACTAATCAAAGCACTGAGGAGTTCTGAGAAGTCTTAGACCTGGGATACTTGCAGTCAACAAGTATTCACATCCGTTTGTGTATATGAACAGCTGTATGTGTCATATCGGTGGTCTCTGCATGGAGGCAGAATACATAACAGGAGTCAAAAATACAACCATATGCAGGAAGGCTACACAGTGGAAGTCAGTGTTTTGTTTTTGCTGCTTTCACAACAGAGAAAACCACTGCAAACATGCTCTAGTAGTCCACAAATTAAAATGAATAACTTGTGGAAAAGTGTAGCATGGGCTCTTTAAATAAGCTGTTTTCAGTATCTCTTTGTATAAAAGTGTTTCAGTGTGTGCACTAAGTGTTGAATGATTCAGCACCCAGGTAATGAATTAATATATGAATCTGAATGATGCATAATCACTGATTTATAAACATAACAAGGAGACCTCTACTATGTATGCATTCCTATCTGCAGTGCTTTTACACATCTCGCCAGTCAAGCGTGTAAAACTCACAAAGCTTTGCCCTGTCGGCCACTTCTGCCATCGTACATGGTTACACATCAAAAAGCATGGACCTTTTAGCATCAGCTGTACAGATATAACAGGGCTTCACAGTAAAGCTCTTCAAGCTGAAGAGTTTAACTTGTCAGAGGGCCAAATGTGCCTGCTCAAACAGAAAATGTCAAAATAAATAACTGAATTAAACATAATAATAAAAACATTTATATAAGAAGGATTTGAACTACTTTGTGTTAACTTTCAGGTGGCAGTTACAACACTGTCTGCAGTCTGCTATTAAATATCATAACCAAGTAGTTTTTTCATCAATGCCTATTTGGTACAGTTTTCTTTTTGTTTCTTATTTTTCCAGGATTTTGCCTCTCTTTTTTTTTTTTGGTATTTGGAAAATAATAAATGAAAAATTATACTATATTTGCAAATAGTTGATGCATGCTCAAGATCTAAGTTGCAGCAACACGTCTCTGACTGGCTGATGAGTCTGGAATAAAATTTCTGATGGGTCGGCACAGTGCAAAGTATCAGGGGCAAGCATTTTCACTGACTACAGGAAAATGGGCGACTGATCTAGCTGAGGAGGCCCTCACATTACAATCTCTTTAACATATCTAAGCAGAATACAGACCTACGATCCCTCAAACAAATATTCTCCCTGTTGTTCTCTGTGGAGATCATTTAAACACATACAGACTCACAGAATGCTAAGGATGCATGTAATATTGTGCTACAAATCTTAATATGAACGATAAACCTTCCTGGCACACATACCTACTCGGGTACTCGTCCTTCCTGTTAATACAGATGGCCTGTCCCCTGCAGTACCACTGGTTGTCATAGAAAAGTCGACCATCCTCAGAGCGCGCCACATGGTGATGTCTGTCAGGCTTCACTGCGGGAACTGGAGTGAGAGAAGAGTAGAGGATGACTAGAAGACAGATGGTTAAAGTAATACAACACAAAGCACTAAAAAAAAAGGAAAGAAAAAAAAAAAGGGAGAGAAAGTGTCCTTTTAGTCGATGAGCTTCAGTGCTTTTAAACAGAGAGTATTCGATCAACTCCTCTTTGCTTAAGTCGATCGCTGCACTCTTGCCAGATATTGACTGTAATGAAACAAGAGGAAACTCACCATCCACCTTCACCCGGTGCGGCCCCAGAGATGCCATCGCCTGTGAGTGAGGAGCAAACAAAAACATGTTGGAAGGTCAAATCACTACATAGATGCAGGTGACTTTCTCTGTCTGCTTTCAGATAAACACCTTTCTTATTGCAGTCCAGTCTTCAAGAATGTCCAGATCCTGCAGCATGTAAACAATATACGGCCGTGAAAAAGGCTAAGGAACAACATGCAAGTGCAGAGGCGGGAAAAATCTGTCTAAACAGCATGTCAGTGAGGTGCTTGTCACAGCCAAGATGAAAGATGGGAGAATCAAGATGAGGGCAAAGCAATGAGAAAGGATATCGGAAACAACAACGGGCTTCTTCTTCTTGACGGGACAGAACAGGTCTTTTTTCTTGTTTTTCCGTGCGTGCAATCCATCATTCCACAATTCTGGAAAGTCGAGACGAGAGATTGGTGAGACATGAAATGCTGTGCTTCCAGTATGAGGTTTGCCCCACTCTAACTCATTTATAGATGATCTGTGCAAACCTTTATGATGACCTCATATATTTTCTGCATCATTTATTCACCTATTTTTTTTTAAACATTAATTGTACACCAGTAAAGCCATTAAACCTCCACTTTTTTTTTCAATTTATGCTATTATAAACAGTAGTAAAAAAAAGCCCAATTTCTTTTGGACGACTAACACTTTGACAGTATAATAAATAAAGGATCATTGGAGGATAAACTGGTCTGGGGTACCTGAGGTAATGTCAATACTGTGTCTGTCCTCCTCCAACCTTCTAATCTTCTCCTCCAGCTCACTCTGAACAGTGTCAAACAGCAGCAGTTTCTCACTCTGGAGGACAGAAAGAGAAGTTGAATTAGTTGTTGCAGACGAAAAACCACCACCAGAAGTAGAACAGGGATCATCCATGTTCCATTTAGATTGACTCATTGTTGCCTTCATTTGCACACTCTTTCTAAAAATGTGCTTATTTTTTGCCCCTCACCTCCCAGTGTTGGCAAGCAGCTTGGATTTCACACTCGTATTTGTTCTTCACAGACTCCAGGCACAACTCCCTGTAGATCCCTGCAAAAAACAAAAAAAAAAACAAACAAAAACAAAATAAAACAATGAATGCTTTGGTTAAAACTGCTCCAGAAGAAGTCAAACTCAGCTCACCGGCCACTTTGGTCCGGATCTGCATGTTCTCCTGCAGGTTGGCTAAAGGTTCCAGGTACTCCTGGGCGCAGCCAGCCATCACCTCCTGCAGCTTGATTTCCACCTGGCTGAGACGCTCCTTATACAACCTCCAAGGAAGGAAACAAGGAGGCAAAGGCAATTGACTCATAATCTCCGACTAAAATGTTCCTGCAAATTCAAACCATCTTTGAAAACTGCACTACAAACTGAAAGCTCAACAGCTTAAGAGAACATTTTTATGTTGCTGCTCCAGATTAAAAGACCTTTCCCACCAGGAACTGTTAGCCTATGCATGCTATGCCCTACAATTCCCCCTTTATTTTAGAAGAGTTGTCATCTTTTGAAAATACATTTAAATATGTGGATATCAGTTTGACTATTGCCAATGAACCACTGTTGTTGGTTCTGAAGAGGAAACATGCTGATCCAAGATCCAGATGTTTAAACACGCTGTCCAATTTTATTTATTTATTTATTGGTAGACATGGCTACCAACATCATACAATGTGCAAAAACTTTTGATAAAAGAAACTTTTTAAATACTATATTATATCATAATTTGACAAAGATTGGCTGTCTTGGCATCTTCAGAAAAATGGCTGCTGGATGATCTGTAACTATCTTGACGTGAATAGCCCTTAAGATCTCTTTAAACATTTTTATCAGAGGGGATTCTATCAAGACAGGTATGCTTTTACTTTGTTTTCACTTAAGTAACCCCTCTGAAAACAACTTACAAGCATCTGTTCTCTTCTGTGACAATCTTCAGCCATGACCAGTTTTAATCTGAGCTTCATATTATACATGTGATCCATTGATTTCAGGGGTTTCACAAGACAATTTTCATTTGAAGAGGTTGTCAGGTGTTTTACAAGAGAGAAAATAACTTTTGACTGGATAATGGTTGCACAAACAGTAAGGAATTTTTTTATGGAAATATTTGTTAGGTGCCAAAATGAGTAGATTAGAAGGTCAGTACATGTTGGATGTTGGATCAGAGAGACCAGACTTTGATGGTTTGGACATGTACAGAAGAGGACAGTGAATACATCGGTAGAAGGACGATGAGGTTGAAACTGTCAGGCAGGAGGTATAGAGGAAAACCAAAGAGGGTATTTATGAATGTAGAGGAAGAGGACATGAAGTTAGTTTGAGTGAGAGAAGAGGATCCAGAAGAAAGGGTTAGATGGAGGCAGTTGTGGTGACCCCTGAAGGGAACATGCAAAAGGAAAAAAAGATCTATTCAAGGGATGATAATAGGATGAGATCGTTTGGGCTGTGCCCATGAAAGATTTGCCAAATCCTCCCTGCAATGTCATAAAGATTTCCTTTTGCTATCTTTAATGACTCTTGTTTTGAGATGACAATCTGGTGCCTGATTGGCACTGGACTGTCAGCATCTGTGAGCGTGGGCCCTGCTATAGTGGTCAGTCTTCTACAGATTTTCAGTCATAGTTTGCAGGACAATATGTGCCACGGCTCTCTGTCCAGACAACCCAGATCAGACAGCACACAACCAATCTCTGGTCTTACAGGGCTGACAGGGGTAATGCCATGACTGCCCTTCACCATCAGGCCTGTTTGCACTGGTGTCTGCAAAATGTGCACTGGAACCTGAACAAGTGGAGGAATGTTACGTCAAGATTCTGTCGAAAGCACTTGGTTGGATCCAGGTGCCATGACATGAGGATGAAGTGCCAGAATGTTGTGGCTGTATATAGTTTTCCAGGCCTTAATCGAGCCTGATTTATGCTTCTGCATACTAGCTACACACGACCCCTATGTCATCTCTGGCATTTATATTTGTGTATTATATTTGTATACATTGTTTATATCGCTATGTTCTGTAATAGTGTCAAGTTTCCTTTTGTTTACTTCCTACATGTAGCTCGGGTGTAGTAATGGAGCAAATGAAGTATATTTTAGAAGAATTTGGGATTTATAAATGGTTTTTATCAGTCATTTTACAGTCATTGCAGCAAACTATCGTTCTCAACAACTTAATGATGACAAAAAAGTAGGGGAATAGTGTAGTGAAATACCAAGACAAAGAAGAACAAAATGACCAGTCACATTTATTGAGGTCTGTGTTGATGCAACGTGCAGTTACATTTGGAGAGAGCCGCATGTCAGGGGATGCTGTAGCCTACAGCGTAGGGTTCACACCTGTGGTGTAGGGACGGCGTCACTTTGACACAGAGGTATAAATCAGCCTTCAGGGTTCTGTTTGTTAAATAACTAAATTTTAAATTGCCATCTGTCTTGTTTTTTCAGACTTCAATCATCCAACCCGCCAAACAAGAGTTGGAAAAAAAAAAAGAAAAGATTTGGCAAATCCTTCATAGGTGCAATCCGCATACTCATCCAAAATAACAAATGTGGTACCATATATGAAGCAAATAATCAAGAGGAATAGTTACACCAAAGAAAAAACTACCAAACTCACATTTCCATACTTTTTAAGCTTGGTTTATATACCCTCATCTGCTTTAAAATGGGGTCAATTCATTGTGTTTGCAAGAGTGAAAATAGGCATTTGAGTCTCTAAGGGTGGTGGGTCTTGACCAGCAACCTGCTTATTCTGAGGTGGTCTTAGCATAAAAAGGTTGAGAAGACCCAGAAAGCATAACCAGTGCTTGAAAATGTTCGACCTCAGACCTTTCCACAACTGTGGCGGCTGTATCCAGCCGCGTTGAGGAACTTACTGCTCCTTCAGGTCTGTAAACTGCTTCTCTAGTGTAGTCATCTCATCCAGACACTCCATCCTCCTCCTCTCGCAGTCCTCATCATCCATCTCTGCTCAGAGAAAGACAACACGGGTCTGTCATCACATCTGTAATCTAAAGACACGTCTCTACTCCATACGTCCAGGCCCCGGTAAACACCTAGCTGATTTTTTTTTGTTTGTTTTATATATATACAAAGAAACTACACGCTTAGTTAAACCCACATGTGGCAGACACGCGTGTGTGATGAACTGAAGCGCGTACGGCCTGCTTCTCCTACCTGAGCTGTCTCCATCTTCAGACACCGACGAGCTAACGGTATCCTCCTCGTCTGTGCTGCTGCCGTCTTGTTCGGGAAAATCCACCTCCATGTCTTCGTGGCTGTTTTCTTTCTTCTCCCGCGAGTGGACCGGCATCGCGGATATCACAGAGGCCGGTTTCAACGGCGTGGGGATGGCCGTCGAAGCTTTAAAATTCGTCCTCAAGGAAGAAGCAAACGCAGCTCAGACAGCTAGCCGGTTAGCCAGCCCGCAGCTATCAGCTGGACACACAAACATGGCTACTTCCGACCAATCAGGAGAAGTGTTACTGAGGCCGCCCAATCAAATGTTGGCATGACCCGGAAATATGTAGGGATTTGTAGTTTTTAAAACCATTGGAGAAGGGGGGAAAAACATAGAAAACCCGCTGAATGACCACTAATAGGAAAAGGTAATTCAGCAATTAAATCTTGCAAAAATTAAATATAACATAAAATAAAAATATTATTCTTAACGTTGTTGTCATTATTATTAGAGTGTAATACAAATAAGAATAATAATATAAAGAGTCAATAATAAGAATAAGAAAACAAAAGTTTTAAAATTACTATTAATTGCACCTGTTACCGAGATGATTTTTAATCAGCAATTATTCTGATAATGTTTTAATTTATTTCTTTAATAGATGAACAACATTCTTTTTTTTTTTTGCTGCACATGTGGTCAACTATCAAACTGGGATCTCTTTCTAGTTAAAGAAGACATATCTTTGATTTCAAAATGAGTTAAAGGAAGCACACACACAGATTAACTAACGTAATATATATCATGCATCCATCCATCTCCACTCATTCCTAATTCAGGGTCGCATGAGTCTGTGGGAGCATATCCCAACCATCTCAGGGGCAGCTTGGGGGTAAAGGCAGAGGTACACCCTGGACTAAAGCTGGGCAAGTAATCGAAACTGACATTCAGGCATATTCTTCCACATGTTAATTATTTCTGTTCTTTTAAATATTAAGTTCATGATCATATACAGGTAATCCATGTGGTCCCTTTCACTTATTTTAAAATGAAAGCTATGAACTCTTTTATTTGAAATAAATCCTAATTTTAATAGTTGAGCATATTCACAGCAAAAACCTCACTGGCAATCTATGAGGGAAATACATAAAACAATACTAAAAACGCAATCATAATTGGCGTAAAATATTAATATGATATTTATTGTTTTCAGGTCCTCTCACTCAGCCCTGCCCTAGACAGGTCAGCAGTCTATCAGAAGACCACATGTAGACAAACAACACCGACAGGCAGTTTAGAATCATCAAGCAATCTAACACCTAATTTTTCACAGTCTGTACAATAACAATATTAGTTTTATGACATTATTATGGCCATAAATGTACTATTTCAGAGAACAGAAATAATTAACCGAGGGAAGATTACATCGGTTGTCGGTTCTGGATGTCACTTTTAATTCATTTTTGATTAAATGCCCAGCCCTACTTCATCCTGTAAAGCTGATCTAGTTACTAATACACAGGAAAGTTGGAATTCGACTGATGAAGAATATCATTCTTAATTAATGAAGTCCACGCAGTCAATGAAGGGTAGGATTGGGATTAGGCTTTTGATCAAAATGTGCTCAAAAAGGCTCCAGCAGCTCCCCTGTTACCCTGAAAAAGAGGAAGCGGGTATAATGGATTGATGGATAAGAAGAAGACTCCTCCAGTAGACACCTCAGGAAACTAATTCATTCATGCATTAAATACTGAACTAATTAGCAGGACATTTTCATCCTTTTTCACTTGGTAATTTGTCAAAATTAAGATTGAAGACTACAAAGACCATAGTGGTAACAGTTGGATTTATAGCAGTCAGTGTGACAGAATGTGTAAATTTTATAAACCTCCAGGAAACCATTCCAGCTGGATGGAGGAGTGCTGAACATGGACAAAGTGGGGAGAAAGAATCACAGAAGCTGACAGCTGATTTGTGAATGACAGGAGGTTTTCACAGCAAAGGTACCCTCTGCGCATCTTCAGGAAGACATTTCAGAGGTGTTAGGGAGCCTCTGCTCCCTGAGTGAAGGATGCATGAAGAACCCTGAGGTTAAAACTGTCTTGGTTTGATGCATGGCTCTCCTTTCACCCTCATGGGTAGCGGTGATTGATGAACTGCGGAGTGAGTGAAAGCTGGAGATGTGGCAAGTGATAGACAACTGGAAGATAGGTATACTTTTTCTACTGGAAAACAACAACAACACCAGGAACTTGAATTCATTCATACTTTATTAATCTCTAAAAGGAAACGCTATCTATTTTAAAGAGACATGATACAATGCTGTTGTTGCAGGCATACATTGTCTTTGGTATCTCCTTGCAACTGACCTGAGGAAGCCAATTCAAATGTTATCCAAAAGCAGTTTATTTTACCTCTTTAGGTACTGTGGTCTGGAAGTCAAAATTGATTTCAGAAATACAGTCAAACTCAAAAAAAAAAACTTAAAAAAAAAAAAAAAGAAATACAGTCAAACTCTTTGTACTGAAGAAAAGATGAGTATAGCCTTAAAGAGACAAGGGCCTAAATGAAGAGTCTCAGGGCAGTATGTTGATGACACACTAACTGATGAACTGCCTCTTGGTGTTTTGTTTTGTTTTGTGGAGACCTTTTGCAGCATGTAGTGGTGCTTATTCAGATATCTCGAAACCAAAGTGTTCATGTTGAATTATGTGCATATGATGGCAAAAGAGTCAAAAGAGACCAGCCTTTTAGAAGCTGAAAGTTAAAACAGAAAGCTGAATAATCTTTAATGTTAGAACTACTGAATTCAAATCGGAATGTAAATAGGGCTTTATTATCAAATGAATTTGGTATGATTTGTGCACATCTTAAACTTTAACCATGTTTAGAGTTTTTAGTCAGTCTTAAATCTTAAAAGTTAGGTAGGAGTTATTAAAAAAACAGTAAGCATCAGTGAAATAGATCAATATTATTTGTTTTGACGAGACTATTTATTGAATTGTTTACCATCTGTGTATAAAGAGAATTTCACGTTTAAAAAATGCCATAGAAAACGATGACAATGGCTTCATTTTGCACTTAAAGGTTGGGTCAGTTCATATTTCAACCACATGAGGGCAGCAAAGACCTTTATTTAGGCAGGAAAAGTGCCATTTATCCTTGTAGAAAGTAGTGCCTCATTTCACACATCAGCATGATTAAATCCAGATATGTTAACATCTTTATCTACAATAACTTTCAGTTTGGCCCATTTGTCATTGCCTGGCGTTCGCTACTCCAACATGTTGCTCTGCAGTATAATTCAAACTCTGTGTGACAATTCTGAATGCAGTCCTTTGTGTGTTTCAAAGCTCATTAAGATTAAATGCCTTCAGAATGAGTGAATGGAGAAAATTTAAGTTGCGTTTTGGGATTTCATGCGCAAAATTTCCCAAAACTGAATCTTCTCCTTCCCATAATAGTTGTGTTTATATCCTGTCCTTATAAGGCAACTATGACTCCACACTTGCTCATCAGCCATGGTGTGCACCACATGCAGGGCACCCTCTGCTGGCCACATTGGATTTTACACGTAACACTCTTTTGCATCGACTCCCTTTTCAATTTTGCAATTATACAGCCTTCAGACTTTGTTTAAATATATGTGTGTATATGTGTGTGTGTGTGTCTCTACCACACCCTCTCCAAGGAGGAGAGGAGATGTGTCTATTCTATATCTGAAAAGCGCCTCGTA
>JBAMYA010000017.1:6952938-6974954 GCA_037176975.1 Arrhamphus sclerolepis
ACATATATATACACACATACACATATGCATATATATACACACACACATCAGTAAGGTCATGTACTCTGATCTAGAAAATCCCAACATTATCAACTTAATGGCAGCAGGATTTATTGCAGGGCTGTCGAGTTGAAACAGAGAAAATGGGAAATTTTCATGACTGCAGCTTCATCAGCTGACCCAGCTGCCATCACGCCAACAGGGTGTGATGCCCCCTGAGGCATGTCACTGACTCAGATGAGTGTTGCTGTGCCAGCACAAGGACAGAGGGCGATGTGCAGCACTTGACACTGAAGTAGCATTAGTGCTCTCTCAGCAGTTGGTGTCCATGGCAACCAGTTAAAAAAGCAAGGCAAGTCGAGACAAGAGTACTTTCGTGGCTTCTTTTTTAATTTAAAAAAAAAAAAAAAAACTTTAAAAGAGGAAGTCCCAACATTTCCCATGTGGCGTATAAATCTAACCATATAAACACATAAGCATGGTAACTGGGGGTGAAAAAAATAAACAAAACACTAGACTGCAAGAACAGTTTGTCCCAAGATTGCTCATTATGATACTTGGCAGAGACGAAAGAATGCCTGGAATTCAACAGAAGAGACAAGTGACGTTTATCTGATGTCACGCACCCTCGCAGGCATGCTGGGATACAGTAGTCTCCCAGATGGTGCAGTCGTCTTGGGTGTGTACATGTTTGACTTGTACAGTGTAATCTCAACTAACTACCACCTCACAAAGGTGTGAATGCTTCACTGCTTTTGGATACTGTTGCTATGTTTTCACCCTACCTGCTTTTCACTGTGCAAACAGGAGTTATCCTGGGATTTCTCTCTTAAATGTCAGGGAAGCACAGACAAGTAGCTCTGTCACGCACTCTACCACCACGTTATGTAACAAAGAGTTTCTTTACTTCAAACTGACAGTGAGACACAAAAAAGACACAAAGGAAACCTAACAGTTGCAAAAACAAACAAACAAACAAAAAAGTAAGAAGTTCCTGCAAAAACCCTGTATAATTTCTACCGGAATTACTAAAGTGGATGAGATATTTTTTGTATAGCTTCACCCCTAGAAGAGGATGCAGTAACGGTAACTCCCTAACTGACTATTGTGGAACATGCAATGTTGCTTTCATGTGGGAGTCTCCATGTGGAAACTTTAAAATAGCCCTCCTAAATGCATAGTGTGTGCTGTCTAATTTCAAATTATTATTAAGTGTACACCACGCCAAATGTGGAAATCCCAAATGGACTTTAATAACTGATACCAGCATGGAAATGCCAAAGCATGCAGTTCCCACAAATGACCACTAGGGGCTGCTCCAAATGTGAGCAAATTTCCATTGACACCCATGGTAAACTGTCTGACTTCACAGCATATCTAAACATATTTCCAGG
The DNA here is from genome assembly GCA_037176975.1 of Arrhamphus sclerolepis. Classification (NCBI taxonomy): domain Eukaryota; kingdom Metazoa; phylum Chordata; class Actinopteri; order Beloniformes; family Hemiramphidae; genus Arrhamphus; species Arrhamphus sclerolepis. The sequence continues at coordinate 6,954,333 of JBAMYA010000017.1, forward strand.
GTAAGATTTTGAAATAACTAAAACTATAGTAAAGAAGTTTGTGCTTAATTAGGGTGTTCTTATTTAAGAGCTGCATTGGAGTCTCTTGGACGTTATATGGACAGGAAATCAGGGAGAGAGACAGATGACATGCAGTAAAGTTTGGGACTCTAACTTGGGTCAGCTGCAATAAAGCAGTAACGATCCCACTTCTGGGTCTTTGTATTAACCAGTGTTTGGTAGACTCAGCTCCTAAAGGCTGGTAAAGTGACACCATAGGCTATGCCATACCGTGATGTGTACCTCAGTGGCAACATTGGACCGGAAGAAGTCTGATGAAAATGGTGTGAAAATAGTCTGCTCGGTAGATTTGTTCTTCTTCGTCTTTGCAGTTCCTGCTGCCACTCCTTCCACGTCGTCCCTAAGTTTGGTAGAACAATAGTCAGCAGCAATGTCTGTAAAAATGACTGATGCACAACATTTGTTGGTGACAACTAACATAAAAATAAACTTTATTTGCTTTGTTTCTATGTCTAAGCTATGTATAGGAATTAAGGAAAAGAAACCCCGGCACTGCAGAAAAGAAAGGGACTGTCGTCTAGTGGTTGGTGGTGTAATACAGAGCGACGAAAACACAGAAGTAACGCACAAGTATAAACGCAACAGATGACCTAGGTGCGGTGCTTAATCTACATACTACACAGAAGCATAAATCAGCCTTAAGGGTGGTCTTTAAAATGGGCTTTAAATTCTGAGTGCATTTTTAAAATACTGTCCAAGCTTTTTGCAGAACTTGTGTTCTAGTGCTTTATTTGGTGAATTAATTCACTTGCACACGCACGAATGTTTTTGTTTCTTTCAAAACTATGTCATTTAAATTTGGCAAACTAATTGCATGATAAGCACCTCCAGATGACTTGTTGTAAATATATGCTATATAAATGAATAAACAACCTCTCCCTCAGAATATATCTGTATATACAAACACACATATAAATGCATATTGCATTGTGTGTGTTTGTATATATATATATATATATATATATATATATACATACAATGCAATTATAATGCATGTATAATGCCTCTAGTGATAACTCACTAGTGGGCTATTCCAAATTGCCCGGGTACATTTTGAAATGTAGGAAACTTGCAAGTGATAGGCCAGGAGATGTGCAAATCTATATTTTGGTTAGCCACTTGAAACACATAATTTCCCCTGTGCAGAAGGGAATTATTCAAGATCCATTCAGGGTTCGTCTGCACTTCATTCATGACTCTCATTTGTCATTCAATGTCCCCTAACAGGTGAAAAATAGTTGTCAAATAGGAAACTACAGGTTTTCATTCTGAATCTCTTTTGTTGGGGGGGATTTTTCTAAAAAAAAAAAAAATACTTCGTGTGATTTCCCTTGCTTTTTCTAAGATAAGTCAATGGAAATCCCCGCCAAGGCTCCGCCCCTCAGAGCGCACATAAGCAGGCGCACACTTCCCTCAGCACCACTCTTCCCTGAACCACGGACACGAAAGGATCTGCAGACACGTAGTCGCACAAAGAAAAAAAAAGAGGAGGAAATCTCAAACATGGACGGCAACAGAGTGCCCATTCAAGCTCAAATGGATTTTAACCTCGACAGGATGGAGGGCAAAAACGGGAAAGTCGCTCATTTCAGCGAGGATCGCTTTGACAGCGGCCTGGACTCACTGAAGGAGGACGAGCTCGTGAACGACTTTGACGACATGACCGTGAACGAAAGCGAGGATCAAACTGTGGAATACGAGCCCTGGAAGACTGCTGTGACCGAGGACGGTGACACGTAAGTGGATTTTCTATGGATTCATGTTAATATCACCACTTATTTTATTTTTTTTAACCAAATGCGCGTTTTATTTTTTCTGCGCAAATTGAACAAAAGCCGTGCACTGGAGAGCAGAACAATGTATATATGCAGCAAAATGCAAAAAGAAATGCACAAAAGGTATTGAAATGTGGAAAGCTGCATAAAAAGAAAAGGGCTTTAAAAAAACAAAAGTGTGTGTGTGTGTGCAGATAAGTGCGCACTCAATTGTGTGTTTGTTCTTGTGCGCACAGCGCGCAGGCTGGGCGGTGCTAAAGTCCGCTCTGCGCATTCAGGAAAGTCCCTGGCCCGCTGCCAGTAACAGATAAAGCATCAGATGTGTCAAGCCACAACTGGTGGAAATAACCCGACAAAACTCCACTCTTGCGAAATGCTCCACTGCTCAAGCTTTGTTCTCCGAGTTATACCACTGGAACCAATTCCCTTGTGTCTATTCTGTTCTCTCTCTCTTTTTTTTCTACTATTAAGTGCACTATTTTAACCAACATTTTTTTTTTATTTTCCCCCTCACAGGCTTCTGCACTTGGCCATCATTCATGAAGCCACTGATCATGCCACCCAGATGATCAAACTGTCTCGCAACCACCCATTCCTCAACATCCAGAACCACCAAAGACAGGTAAATATCAGCATGATACCCAGATCCAAACTCACACAGTCGTCTTCATTGAAGCATAAATTATAACATGCCTTTTAAATGTGTTCTCCCCAGACTGCCCTCCACCTGGCAGTAATCACAGAGCAGCCGTACATAGTGGAGACACTCCTGAAGGCCGGCGCCGACCCTCTGCTGGTCGACAACAGTGGGAACACTGCCCTCCACATCGCCTGCAAAAGGGGCTCCCTTGCCTGCTTCGGCGTCATCACCCAGAACTGCCAGCGCCACCTCACCTCCATCATGTCCTTCCCCAACTACAGTGGTGGGTATTTTAGCTCAAACAGCACCCCTAAAGACAAACATGGAGCCATGGTTCACTGAAAGGGGTTGTTAATGGAGCTTTTCCTCATTTTTCTCTCCTCAGGACACAACTGTCTCCACTTGGCATCCATCAACGGTTTTATTTCTCTGGTGGAAAACCTTGTTCGGCTGGGCGCAGACATCAATGCACAGGTAGGTGTCTTCACTGCAGAAGTTAGTATTTTTTTTCCAAAAACTATGCAAGTCAGATCAAGGAATCTAATCATATATATATATATTTTTATGTTTCCTTCAGGAACCATGCAGTGGAAGAACGGCTCTTCACCTCGCAGTGGATCTTGAAAACCCTACGCTGGTCAGTCGCCTTCTTGAGCTTGGTGCCAACGTGAACTGCTTTAACTACGGTGGTTTCACACCATACCACCTCACCTACGGGCGCCAGAACAACGAGATCCGCAGCCAACTGTACGAGAGAACGGCACAGGAGCTGAGGGAGCTTCCAGACAGCGAATCAGATGAAAGCGATATGGACGACCTGGATCTGTTAGAGGAAGAGGTTTGTGACTCTTTCAGAGCAACAAAGTCCTGTCATAAAATTTCTTTACAATCCTTTCCTAAAAAACATGAGTCCTTAACTTTTTTTCCCCCCCTTGTCAACAGATGTATGATGACATAAAGTTCGGAAAGTAAAGAATCATTCCCCTACTGGTGGTGGAAACATCAAGCTGCTAAGGGTTTGCAGAGAAAGCGCTCCCAACGGGGGGGACAAATCAGGTTATGCCCCCCACCCACCTTACCCGTCCAAGGCCAGGTCCAGGCCCAAGGATGCTGACCCTGGGACTGCAAGTGAGAAAGAAGATGGCGGCCTGGTCACTTCCAGGCACGATCACTGAAACCCACGAGAGAGAGAGAGAGAAAGACCGCGACCTCCATATGGTCCTTCAGCAACTGTATAAATAATATTATTGACTGTAAATATACATTTATATATATATGTGTATATATATATATGTATATATATATATATACATATATATACACACATATACATACATATATATATATATATATATAAAATTGTAATATATTGTACAAACAGAGATATTATTTTTGTACTTAAGTGTGAATTTAAAACACTATTATGAAAGTGTTCAAATAAAAAAAAGAAGTTTTATGAATGCTAACAGATTTGTATGGTGTGTTTCTTTAAGTGAGCCAAGAGTTGAATTTCCCTCCTGATGGGGATGACTGTTCTGTGGCCTTTCCACCGTCTAAAATCGTTGTTTCTCACTTGCGCACAGTCATGAGGGAGTCATCACCCTCACTTGTAAACGACAGACCAAAAAGAAAAAAAATCTGAGCCACTCTTGGAACAGTATGGGATTTCCTTTGTTGGGCGAGGTCAGCAGGTCTCTGAGTCACAGCGCTAAAAGTCCCTGGGCAGCATAAGAAGAACTTAATGTACTTAAATATTCCAGCTCGACTTTGATGAATAGCAGCTAGGAACTTGCGCTTCTGGGTAGACGTACCAAGGAGGAAATGTTTTATACAAATAAGGGAAAATTTGCGCGATAGTTAGGATTTATTGCTGTGTCATAACCACCAGGAAACTTTGCTTGTCTGGGAAGTACAAGCCTTCCCCTTTTAGACAAAGTCAGGAATTTCTTCAAATAAACGGCACTGTCGGCCGTTTCCCTAAATGGAGCAAACCTGGAGGCAGAACTTGACACAGAAAATGTTAAGATTAAGTTTCATAGTGGTGTATTACTGTAGCTCCGCAGGGCTGGAAACATTGGCCGTGCTGTACACCCGTGCAAAATTACAGGGGAGACTGAACAATGGCCCAGGGAGCACTTACAGACTGTATAAACTGTGAGAGAGATGTTAGCTTTTATTTCAACAAAAAGTCCCTAACGTTATTACTGATTTTATGAGAAAACACAACAGCTAACTGTGTTTTCTGCATCTAATTTGCCATTTAGCTGAAGAGTGATGTAATGAAACTGGACTGGAGGAGAATGTTTAGTTGATGACATGTTATTTCTAATCACGCTGATGACAAAAGCCTTCAGGGATGGTGAACTGGATATGATCATTGACAGGAATTCTTAACCAAATCTCAGTCTCTTGCAAGTATATTTCCGGTAAGTTGAGGTAATCTATTTCTGACATGCTGCATGTGTTTAAAAAAAAAAAAAAAAAAGGAGAAAAATGAGGTCAAATCTGTTCCACATGATTCACAGTGTAGTAAAATAACCTCCTAACACCTCAGTATGTTGTGATTTTAGAACACTGAGAGCCACAACAGGAAGCCCAGAGGTAGAGTGCAGGTTTATGTTCCCATAAACAGCTTCACCGGCTGCTAAAAACTGAGCACCTCGGATCAGAACAGAGGTATCGGTTTACAGGCCCAGGAGCTCAAAAGCCTCCATGCATTTTAACTTTATATGCTCCTCCCTGAGTTGTAGATAGCTGCATATAGATGATGGAAAGAAAAACTGCAAAATGAACGGGAGAAGGAATCTTTTTACTCCAAAAACTTTTTTTTTTTATTATTGTTGAATTAAACAGTGGAAGGGGTAAATGTACAGCAAACAAAGATAACACCAGCCTCCATCTGGGAACTGCATATCCCATCATGCTCTAAGTCCATCCAGCAGGTGACACGGATACTCGTTCAGTCCCGCTCTGCCAGAGACACGAGGTGGGCATCTACTTCAGTCTCTGTCAGGATCCTACAAGAAAATGAAAGGGAAAACAAAAAAACATTAGCAGGATGGGGAATGATTCAGACTCCAAAATGTACTTTAATTCCAACGACGGCTGCAATGGATAGACTGATGAGATGTTTGTCAGAAAACGAAGGCTAGTGTCAAGCAAAAATGCAAAACAACAGTTTAATTAGACAAGGCCACACCCAGCTGAACTAAACTACCACCAATGAGGAAGTGGAAATTCATGCAGTTTCTCTAATGACCACCAGGGGAAAATGCCCAACTTTATAGCATGAGTAAACTTTTTTTTAATAACCTGGTACAAAAAAACAAAACAAAAAACAGTTTTGTCTCCATGACTGAGTTTTAAATCCATGACAACTGCACAGGGGGTGAATATTTGGTATAACTCATCCTGTAAAATATAAAATCCACAAATGAATGCATAATTATGGGCGTAGACTTTTGATTGACAGCGAACCATCATCATTTTATTTAGCGCTCAGCACATTTAGTGAACTGTATGTACATTTTAAAGATAAGAGTGATTACTCATGTGTCCCATACACACAGGCTTAAGTCTTAAGGCTTAAGTTGTAGCTGACGAAGGTCTGAGCCCCGAGCCCCAACCCCCCTCTCTCTTTTATTTTCTGGATATACTGTCAAATATAGGACCACTAGTGTAAAATAAATAAATAAAACCACAGCTAGCCTCAGCTATCCCTATATGGACAGATGAGTGTAAGGTATCACTATTCTGCAAAGAAGAAATTCACAAAAGGTCCAAAAAACAGGACCTTAAAATCTTCAGAAAAACATGGGTGACATCATAGTGGGTTTGTTCAGTTCTTTTCATACAGTCTATAATGCATCTTTCTTTTACACTTTGAATTCTTGAAGTTTTTATTTGAAAAAAGTTATAATACATTAATTATGTCTGAGTGATAGACTGAAGCAACATGATTGCATTTCCTATGATTGTAAGGAATAGGGGCTATTACAAGAACAATATTTCACTTTTTCAAACACTATAGCTCATTTTGTCAATAAAATAAGGATTACAAAGCAATTCAATCAATAATCCTCAATAATCAATAACCATCTTTCATCTGGGCAGTATGTTGCAGAAACTGACCCTCTAAAAATGAATGCAAAAGTTTTGGCTCATTTTTTTCAAGCAAAAACTTGACAAATGATCATCTTTTGCTGTCGTTTCACCTGAACTTGGGGTCTTGTGTTGTGACAACACCCACTTCGAGCTCAGAGGGCTTGAAGTCAATGGAGAGAACAGTTGACAAACAAGAGATCGCCGTCTGAAGGAAGAGGGAAAAGATTTTACAGAATACAGCAACATCAGATAATCATTTAATCATCAAACACTTTAATTTACTTTTATAATTCCTATAAGGAAATATAGTGGTTGTAACATGACGTGTTGACTGGAAACCACCCACAATAATTCCTATCATCCTATAACAGCAAAACAAGATTAGCCGTCTACCTCGATAGTTTGTTCAAAGGTCCAGTCCAGTTTCTTTTTCACTTTCTTCTCCAGGAAGCTGGTGGCCTCTGTCTGCTTGACTCCAGCAGCAGTGGCCTTGAAGCCACAGTAGTAGCCTGCTGGGTCGCATTTATACACCTGGGGACCATACTCCTCGTCTATGCCGATCACGATCATACCTATAGGTGTCAAACAGAAGGGAGGTGGTGCCTGAACTCAACTTTCAAAGTAAAACTCCCCACAAACGGATGAATAGATGGATGAACTCACAGCAGCCCAGTGGTCGCATCTCAGCGTTCTGCGTGTAGACTTGTGAGATGTCAGCAATTCTCTTGCACAACATGTCCACTGGGATCTCATAACCGTACTTGTACTGCCAGTTGGCCGCCTCGTAGCGAGCTCGCTGGACTTGAGACCTACTGTCAGCTGTGGGGGGTGGGATTGTGTTAAAGAGGGGAAACAAAAACCAAGTTGATCTGTTGTAAAGCTGCTACAGCTGCAACCAGAAGTTGAGGAAACATTTCCTGTTATTGGCAGCCAGAAATAATTCCTGTTTTTTTTTCTATCTGTAAAATTTCAAAATAAGGAGAGGGAATTGTGAAGTGATTTACTTTATTTGGAGTCAGAAGTTTACAAAAATATGGTTGGCCAGCATCATTCTGAGGTCTTTTGTTGTTGTTCTGGTGTGCATTTGCACATTTTGCACCAAAAGTACCTTCATCGTTGGAGACAGAAGCTGATGACTGTGTGCTTCCAAGCTCTTTATACTTTGCTGTTTTTGATTCAACAGATGAATATTCTCAATTATCTTTGAGTATTCTACCACCTTACAAAGGGAAAAAAAACCCTGACTGACGTAAAACAGGAAAAAGTTTCTCTTCTTCTAAATTGCATGTCAACTTCTACAACTGCATTAACAGTACAATTTTAAATCTCAAATGAAAAGTGTCAAAATCCCCACAATATTTGTATTTTTTCTTCTAAATGGTAACATAAAATACTGCAACAGTCATCAAAAAATGCCAAACAATCCCAAAGTCAAGTTAAAACATTTCAAACATATTTAAAATAAGTGCATTAAGTTTCAGATGGTTCAGTCATTTAAGGAGCTGCTCATTATGGACCCTCGGAGTCCATAATGAAAAACAGTTGATCAAACTAAAATAGTCTATTATCAATTTTTAATAGTTTACATTTGATTTTTTTTTAAAGGTTGGGAAAGGGATTTCCAGATGACATGTCTGCTGATACTTGAAACAAAGCAAAACACAGAGATAGCTCCTCCCTCCATTTCCCCCCCAAAAAACCAAAAAAAAAAAAACAAAAGAAAAACAGCACAAGCACAAATCCTCTCCTGTCTGTGATTGGCTCAAACAATCTTTGGTATGGTTTCCATCTTTCAGAACCAGGGCCATCTATTATTACTGACTTTATTTTTAACAGCATGCTCATGAGACGGGATAGGCAGTTTGGGACGGTGAAGTGATATTTACTGAATATGATGAAAGGTGGCCTGGGTTAGAAATCATGTAGAATCACTTACCCTACCTTTAACCTCTGGAGCCCTCTTATGAATGATTTTACATCCTGTTGCTTTGTCTAATGTATTAATCTTTAAAAGAATCTTTGTACAGACTAATGCAAAATGGATGTAATTAATTTAGTTGGATTTAAAAGGATCAGATTTGTACATGGAAGAGCTAAATGCTGTTCTCCATGGATGATGATGTTTGTTATATTAAAAAAAACATACTTAAGAACACATTAAAATACATGACTCATAAAAACGAGCAATGTTACACAAAAGTGCTGTTGCATTTAAATATGTAGTGGTGGCTTACGCCATAAATAATGTTTATAAAAGAGGAGATTAGTTTAGGATGTCTTAGCTACATGAAAAACAACTACTATTGATTAATTAAAGTGACTGAATCAAATTTGAAATTTAAAGGGATATGCAGCATTTTGGAAACTTGCTTATTTGAGTTTGATAAAGACAAAATGACACTATGGTTCCCTGTATGCACCTGTTGATATTCTATGCGTTGTGTTGCACCTCATTTTGCACATTTATTTCTACACAAGGTGAATGCAGAAGTCTCAATGTATTAAACAGAACAATTAGGAAGTTAATTTTGTCTATTAGGCTAAACCTGGCTAGTGAGGGTTTTGTCCACTAAGCTGATTCCCAAGAATGTTGTTTCCCTTAAGAAACTCTGATAATTAACTTTTTTTTTGGCACTAATCTTTAACATTGCACCATTTTCTGACTCAAAAAAATCACAGTATTCTCAACTCATGTTTTTAGCAAATGCAAAAATAGAGCAGCAGCACATGAAAGATAACTTTTTTGGTTAAAATGCAGTTTCTTAGTCTTTGGTTACATTTCCCATCATGCATCTGTGTCAGCAGCGCTTTCAAGGGCAAGAAAACCAGATAAACTGATGATCTGCCTCTCTACATAATCATAAGCATCTTTCTTACCCGTCATCCCAGACATTACGCATCCAATATTGTCTGTTATTCTGAAAAGGTGGGTCACTGTGGAAGCATCCAGAAGCTTGTCCTGTAAGAAGGAAGACATAATTAAAAATTATTAATAATGGATTTACTTAATAATATTACTGTATTCACAATTATGACTAAGTTACATTCAAAGCACCAAATAAGGATGTACCATGTCCAACACGCACATAATTATGCCAATAACTGAATATATTTGATTCATTAAGACTTTAAGGTTTTATGATTTTATAATAGACTATTATGAACTGGAAACTGCGGTTTATTTTCTAACAACTGTGTCCATAAAGTACACAATAAAAAAAATAAATCTTGCGGCTCTGTAAACATGATACAAATCTGCCAAGAACTAAATCAGAAATCTCAAATAAGACAACTCTTTTTTCCCCCAGTAGATTATTATCAGATATCCAGCTAACCCAGCCAACTGTCCAGACATCCATTTACGGCCCATTTCCATTGATTAAGTTCACATGGGGCCAGCATGGAACACATGTACAGTCCCATGTGGGACCTCATTTTTCAGCTCAGTTACACCTCAGATAGGCGTCTACATACAAATACTGGCTGGTTAGAAGCTAAAGCGTCGCAAATCTAGTGTTGGAAGACCAACAATTCAAATTTCAAGGTCCATTCAGACACAACATGACATTAACTCACCGGTACTTTTTTTTGTGTGACAACAACTGCGCAGTCCTTCCCCCGAACCGCTACCGATGTGAGTCCACCTTGGTTTATAGCCTTGAAAGCATATTCTGCAAAAGAGGAGCTGTAGGTGTTTATCTGACAGCAGCACAGAACATCAGGAGATTTGTGCAACAAAGAAAGGGAGCATTCAGCGATCTCAGACAGCAGAGTAAATATAAACTTTCTCAGTTGGAAAATTGGAGCAACAAGTAAAGAACTGTTATCAGGCATCATCTGATTGGCCACAGGACACTGGATTATTGCCAGATTCTGGGGGCAAACAGAAGTTTGGTAAACATTAAGCATTTAAAGAGAATTAATGCTAATCTTCCTCCTTATACTGTTTGATTAGATGTTCTAAACTGGGATCCAAGTAGAAAATAAATTAAACCATTAATTGGTGGGTTTGCTGTGAAAGTAGCAGTCTTGTGGCATTCAATGTTTTTTTTATTGGAAAAAAAAAAGTGATTCAAACACCAAAGCGACTGTTACGATCGCGTGACACGTGTCATAACTTTTTTAGGACAGTCGTTGCATTATTTCTGAGAAAACTGACGATTGATGATTTATCTGCTAAAATTCCAACAGAAATGAATCGTAAAATGCTCCTGAGTGGAGAAGCCTGAAAAATATAGGGATTTTTTTTTTTTTTTTTTTTACTTTGAACTGGTTTAGAACTCAAGAGTTTTCACTCAACAGGACTCAGTTATACATCAAAACAGAGAAAATCTGTCTTCTCTCTTGTGCTTCTATTAGTTTATACAACTCTCACACCAGTAACATGTTGATGAGATTACAACCATATTTGCTTTCTTGAGCCAAACCTCACATGTCCAAATGAAGCAACTGATTCTTAAATTCACTTCCCTGGCATTGTGATAGTTTGTTCTTATTTCACAGATCTTGTATCATCTCTATAGCTGTAGATACCCTGAACGTGGGAGAACACTGATGCAGATTACACCAGTAAATATCTGATTGTTTCCACTGATCAGAGTGACAGTTAAAATGTAATTTTCCAATATTAACAGTATCTTAATCAATCACATGTATATTATTGTTCTTTGACTACTAGGGCACTAAACCACATGGTGAACATTTATATGACTTTTCTAAAAACCTTATGGGTGTTTACAAAATTCCCAAATTTTTCCAGGCCTGGAAATTCCTATTTTTAAATTCCGTGAGTTTTCCAGTTTATTTTCTCCAAACTGTACAAACCCTGACTTTTCTTGCCAGAATCTTCTAAATGACTAAAACTTGGTACACTGTTCAATACTTTACATTACAAAAATCAGAGTAGGATTTCCAAATGAGTTCAAAATTATACCTTTTTTTTCCCATGTCAGCAATTTTTGCTCTAGGAACATAAATGTTACATCGTTCTTTGAGGGAATGTTTCGTGGGTTTTATGGTGGCAACAAAATTTTATTTGAAGTTACAGTCTCCGAGTCAAATAGCATGTTTGAGTTAAGGTCACCATGGAGACTAATGACTCCTGGGAGAGATTCCAGAAAAGGTTTAGAAGATTTAAAAAACAAAACAAAAAAACAACAACAACCAACAAACAAAAATAAATTCAGAGTCAAGAAACTCTGAAGGCCTCATTATACTTATCCATCACTCCATAGACATGCAGTCATGTCGACAGAGACGTGGACCATTCCGACTTCTCCGCTTCTTCGTGAGTGTTGCAAAGCAATTCACCACCAGGACAATAGGGGTGTAGCGTCCCCCCCGCCCCGGAGACCAGCCTACTATCCCATAATGTCTATGGTTGTGGATTGTTTATTTATCTTGGTCTGCCACATACAGACACGCAGGAAAGAATGGAGAGCGACTTGTGATGGAGCTGTAACTGATTAACTTTGAGCAGCAAATGCTCCATGATCAAACTCTGCTGGTCGCACTCTCTGGACACTTTGAAATACAGCGGTGGTGGTGTTGTGAGATAAGGAAGCCAGGGTGGTTCATTTTCAGTCTGGATGTGATGTGGTGTGGATCTCCCATCTGACTGTAGCTGATAATACAGCGGAGGCTGCCGGGAGACTGACTGCCTAGGAGTACTTTGGGACGAGAAGGTGCTCACAGCAGCACCCGCTGCAATGGAGGACAGTAGAGCAATAGTCTCGACTGTCTCTCTGGTCTCCGGAAAGACCAGAAAAATCTCCAATAACACCAGAAAAAGTTGTTAAATTTCATTTGTCACTTTTGACAAAAAAAAGTTGCCAAGAAGATTTGGAAAGTTGGCAGATTTAGCAAGAAAGTCGCCAAATTAGCAACATTTTGTTGCTAGCATTTTGTTCTCCCACCCCCGAGAACAAGAACAAATTTCTCTGTTCTTGTGGAGTATGTATGAGCTTTAACCTCTTGCGCCCCGTAAAGACGCTGGTTTCCTCATGTTCCTCTCCCTTGCTTATATAGCCTCTCACAGATGCACAACTTCATCAAAGCAGGCCTTATTTGGTCTTGTTGGATTCCTTAGGCTCTCCTCTTTGCAAAAATAATTTTAAAAAATCATATATATGTTATATATTTTACACAAGAGCAGCCTAAAGACACATAGTCCAAAATCAAGACAAGTGGTTCCCGTTTTTCTACGGGAAAAGTTACTAGATATGGCACGACTTCATGCGTGGCTGCTAGCACGGAGTTTCCGGTTTTACAAAAAGTAAGAGTCTCACTCCTCTGACTTTTGATGCTTTTTTTCTCGCTCTGCGTAATGCTGCAACCCCCTCCCTCACCGGTGCGGAATAAGGCAGTGCAGCAAGATACCAGTAGGTGTCTTTGCTTTGACAGAGTTCCTTCTTACCTTCGAAAATGCCTAAGTGTGTCCAAAACTAAACATTTTAGTGTCCAGGAGGCTCTGACGAAACCTTTTGAGGATTCTTCAGATCGTGAACAGGAATGTGCCACAGATGAAGAGAACCTTTTTGTGGGAGGTTTTGATTCAGCAGTAAACAAGTAAGCTCAAGTTGTATGTTACTCGTTTGTTTTTCCAAGTTTTTTCTATTATATTTATCTCAACTTAGGACAAGTTTTTATGACATAGACATGGTTGCTTCATTTATTTGGTGGTTATTACAGGTATGTAATATGTATGTACAGTTATGTATGTGGTTTATGCTAATACCAAAAAGTAGTTGAAAATTTAAAATAGGCAAATTTGTGAATATTTAGCTCAAAGTGACGAAAAATATCAAAATGTAAAGAAAAAAAAAACTTTTAGGGTGCTTTCACACCTACACCATTTGGTCCGCTTAAAGCATACTGGATTCTGGAAGTATGGTTTGTTTGGGCGAGTGTGAAAGCGGACCACTTTAATTTGGTCTGGATTAAAGAACAGCACCGAAACCACCTCCAGAAGGTGGTCTTGGTGGGGTTCCATGTAGACTCCAGTTTGGTTAGCTGCTGGTGAGAACGCTGCCCGGCCTCGATTTGGCCCTACTCTGTACGTAGGATTTTGGTCAACTGAAGCTTCCGTATAGAGGAGAGCACAGTTCATCGTTAAGAAATAAACAAAGCACAAATGGCATAAAATTTTCTTCTGGGATTTTTCCCACTTTACATGCTGCACCAATCAGCTTTCATCATTGTCACCCAAAACACAGTATTCCGTGAACAGTGCCAATATATAACATCCACAGTGGTTGGTTCGTTTGCAGAAGCACTGGTGTGAATGTGAACCAAACTATTTGAGAATTACAACATTGTAGCTTTTGTTCCCAATCGAACCACTTTACCGGAAAAACAGGTGTGAAAGCGCTCTTATTGTCTCAGAATATCATTTTGTTACCATGTGTCCATTTGGAGTCTCCAAATGGCCTTTTTGGAGCTCCACCTGGATTTTTTCATGGAAAAAACACTGTAGAATAGTCATACTTTGTGCTATCTTCTTCAAATTTGAAATACGTGTTCAGTTTTACTGTGCCCACAGCCCCATACTGCCATTTACCACCTTCAGATGAAAGCAGTTATTCACCCTGAAGAACATTTTTTATTTCAAGCAGACCAAAATCTTGTTTTTTTTTTTGTTTTTTACTGACTTCAAAGTTCCATTGCTCTGACTTTGTATCACCTAGAGTGTTTCTGACAGTTTCACAAGAAACTACAGAGAGTTTTCTTTCTGGGAAGACTTCATTCATCCATGATCAGTTCAGAAGTTACAGTCACATTAATTTGGGAGTGTCATTTTAGGCATTTTTGCTACAAAATTATGGTGAGGTTCAAGAGGTCAAATTAAGCTTGAGTGAAGAAACTGAGTTTTCAGTTTCAAAACGGGTCTTTTAGTTGGTTCTGTCAATTCTGAGTTTGTTGGACCTGAATTATGGTGATTAGAAAAAGACTTCATCAATGGTGCTGCATTATTGTGAGTCACCATGGCAACAGCAAGTTAACTAAAGATGTACTCCTAATTCTTGTTAGAGGAATTGGAGCTTTCATCGCATGTGGTTTCTGCAGAACTGTAAGGCGGCTCCAGCGCTGAAGGGCAGTTAATGTGAGAGAAATTTTAAAAACTAGCGAATTCAATTCTGCTTCCAAGACGGAATAAAAAAAAAAAAATTGAAGCACTTGAAGAAGAAGCATAAAAACATTCAGACAGGTAACTTGAACGTATCAGACTTTGTACCAATTTTAATAACATTTTGCTCTAACAAAGGAAACATAATTCAAGGGGCTTTGATGGGAATATGGATTCAACTGGAAGCAATTAAAATGTTACTTTAAAACATTTCTGATATCAACTTCTAAATTATGAAATTAGTTTTGACCCCTACATTTCTGGCTATTTAACAAAAAATAATAATAAAAAAGAACTTAAAAAAAAAATGGATAGAAATCATTTATAAGCTAGACTGCTTTTCTCCCAGCTCTGCATGAATCCCTCTCTGATAGGCGATGATCAGCATCACTGTCATTATTGAGAAAACTGAAATTTACAACCAAATACTAGCTTAGTTAAAAAAAAAAAAAATTCAAGACATGATATCCTAAAGTATTTTGTGTGACAGATGGGCATATGATGCATTGAAGGGAAAGATGATGTAAGTTTTGTGCCAAAACAAAAGAAAGAAAGAAAGAAAGAAAGAAAGAAAACCAAATTGGTGCATTAAATGCTAATGATGACTGGCTTGGCTGCAAACCATCTTTTCGGATCCTCAGTATACTTTACTGATGTGAATGCAACATGTCACCATTCATGCACATTAAACGATTTATTGTCAAATGAAATGGAAGTCGTTCTGGCTTTATGATAGGGAGAAGATCTCGGGGTATGTGGAGGAAAATCGGCTATCTGCCAGGTTTAGTTCACAGACTGAGTTACCATGGTAACAGACTCAGGGGTTTAGTTACTATGGTTTCTGAAACTTCCTTTACCGAACCTTCTTGCTCAGGGTAAGCTCTTTCGCTAGGTAATAAAAACTAAAAAAAATTAAAAACGAACGGAATTCTCCCAGAATTCGTAAACAGCAGCTTTTCTTTTCCGATCTTTACTGCATGGACCTTTGTTCAGTGATTTAAAATAATAATAATAATAATAATAATAAAAAACTAACTCAACAGAACGTGCAAGTGAAACAAATGGTTTTAAATTCTGAATATAATACAAAAGTGAAATAACCAACTTCCTAAGCTCATACATTTGATAAATTTGCAAGTTGAACCTCAACAATGAATCAGCTGGCTTCAGTGCCAAGCTAAGCATGCTAACTAGGCTAACAGCAAGCTAGCTATTTAGATTTCATTTTTGTTTTTTGTTTTTTTACACAAGCCACAATAGAACAAAAATAACAGCTGCCACACCGTCAGATCGTCTTTCGTTGTCATTCGCGGATCTAGTTTCGTTTTTGCAAGGTGTTATTTATCAACTAGATGCCGGGCTATGCGAACCATGACAGAGCATTTAGCCAGCTAGCATTAAGAAATAGTAAAGCATTGAACCGAGATATCCCAAATACTCACCGACTTGGTAGAGCCTGCCTTCGGGAGAGAAGATGGTAATGTGTCGATCAAACCCGGCGCTGGAGCCTCGGGACATTTTGCAAAGTTAGATTGGCCGAGAAGTTTCGCCCAGATGAATTTGGAAGCAGATTTCACTCCAAGCACAATGTTTCGACCCGGACGTTGAATTGAAGGATAAGAACTCCATCCGGTGTGAGAGGGGCGCCGTGTTTCCATGGTGACACAGCGTAATTACCGATCTAATACTATGTACTGTCTAATATAAGTGGGAAAACAGTAATTAGACAGTTGCTACCAATATGGTAGATGATCATTTCTCTATTGTTATACACTTTTTAACAATGAAAACACCAAAACGACCGACTTTCCCATGGGGACTGCTATGATGCGTTTCAGACAACGGTTGCACTGTTACTTAAACAGACAACAGAATTAGCAGTTCATTAATTATCGCAAAACATCCCTGTAACATCAGACACAACAGGTAGACAGTTTACTACTTAAGCAGAGTAGGCCACTAAGGGAGGCCAAGAACTTAAATTTATTTGCTTTTTTCTTAAGCTTTCCATCAGTTTTCATCTCCTTTTTCATTAAACAGAGAAAAATATGTCTTTTTCTCACACAGTGCAACTCTCTAAGCCAGGGGTGTCAAACTGTTTCATCCTGGTCTACATCTGCATCATGGTTACCATAAAAGTAGCTCTTTGATGAAAACCATGGACCACTGTGACCATGGACCACTTTACATGCTTCCAAACAACAAATGTTGCTTACCACAGCTTACTTGGCTCTTTCACCAAATGACTCACTCCATCAGTACTTGGAGCAGGATGAATAGCAGGATACAATCAAATCTCTTTTGATTAAATGAAGACTTGGCAGAAATAATTATATCTGGGAACAAAATGTTGACTTAATTGACTCAAACCTGAGCTTCAGCAGCCATCTTAAAACTGTAACTAAAACAGCCTTTATCGCTTCAAACACATATCAAGAGTCTGTCCAGAGCAGATCTAGAGAAGTTCATCCATGCCTTCATCTCCAGCAGATTTGACTACTGTAATGCTCTTCTTTTTGGTCTTCTAAAAAAAAAAAAATCATCTTTTTGATAATCCCATTTCCTTATTCTTGTACAGCCCTGTTTGTGTGTGTGTGTGTATGTGTGTGCGTGTGTGTGTGTCATTAGGGATTCCCCTCACATCCACAGGTAGATAATGCAAGTGAATAAAGGATGTTTGCTTCCTCTTTAAAAGTCAGCGACCATTCAGAGCAGAAGTTCATCCATGCCTTCATCTCCAGCAGACATGACTACTGTAATGCTCTTCTTTGCGGTCTTCTCAGAAAGATGATTCAACAGCTTCAGCTCATTCAGAATATTGCTGCCAGAGTTCAAACAAGAACCAAGAAAACTGAGAACATTACTCTTATTCTGAGATCCTTACAGTGGCTACTAATTACGTGCAGAATAGACTTTAAAATGATTTTGCTAGTTTACAAGTCAATAATATGGGGTCAAACTACCTTTTGGATCTCCTTGTAAAACGTAAACCAAATATAGCTCTGAGATTTTAGGGGGAAGTCAGCTGGTAGAACAAGTTAGAACCAAACAGGGTGAAAATGCATTTAGCTATTATACTAAAGAATCTGTTTCTGGTCAGGACAGAAATCTGCTCATATTTGTTCAACATGGGGTCATTTAAAAATATCTATTCAGAAAGACACTTGGAAATTTGAATTCTATATTGGCTAAATTTAGCTCACTTAGCTCCTTATTTACTGTTGTAAATGTAAATTTTTGTTGTGAAATAGTACATTTTGAAATATCACTACTTTAGTCCACACAAAAACATGATTTTTTTACACACAAAAGAAACTTTTTGTTGTAAAATTGTGAATTTATATGAGTTTGAGCCATTTTGTTTCAAAACTAAGACGAGTCATAGAATCATGACCTTTTTGTTAAAAACAATTACAAATTACACAAGACTGTTACTTTTTATCATTAAATTACAAGTTTCTCTTGTGCAATATCAACTTTTGACACAAATTTACTGTTTGTCATATGTTTTCATAAAGTCATGAATTTTGGTTTTTAACAAAAGCTGCTTTTACAAGACAAAACATTTGACAAAAGTTAACTTTTTCTTGTAAAATCTTAGTTTTGGGGAAATTGTTGTAAAAAGTAAAAATCTTTGTTGGAAAACAAAACAACAAACAACATTTGCAAATTCACTTTTTGGCATAAAATTGCTACTTTTCATCCTAAAATAGTGGCTCAACCGTCTCTTGGATACTCTCCCCGCCTCAGGTATTCAACCTTGTGATGTAAATACTAAATCAGTAGAACAGGCTGAAATGAACAGGCCCTTCAAAGTTTCCTCAAAAACCTTCCAGTTATACGTATATGGTTGTGTTTGCATGCTCTCAGGGTCCAGGCAACATAAAGTGGTGGGCCAGATTTGACACAGGAGAACAGACCTTTGTCTCCTCCAGCTGTTTCATTAGTGCTACAACAAAATAAAAGCACAACACAATTGCTGTAACTTTGTAAGTCTAATATAGACACAACCTTCCTTTGCATGCATTTTATCGTTTAAAACCTATTGTGATCAAACATTTGTCCAAAGATGAGGTTGACTGCTTTAAATTCTTGTTTGATCATTTGAATCTTGAAATATTCACCCAATCAATCTGACACACACTTAAAATTTTGCTTTTGTAAAGAAAAACACTTGTCTTAACCCAAAAAATGTCTAAAAATGTATACATTGTGTTTGCTGGTTGATGGAATGACTTAAAATCTGAAAAAAATGAAATGAAAAAAAGTTAGCAGCGATGTCAGCTCTAACTGACTCCTATCATACGACTTGATTTTATGGCAAAACTTTGAGTCAACAGTTTAGACAGCTGTTGGCATAACACATAAAACACTGGGACTGTGGGACCCAAAATGAGGAAGTAATGCATTTTAAAATTTCCTGTTAGTACATAACAGTGAGGTATACTGGTTTCATGTAAAGGCATTGCAAAACAATATGCATTATATGATTTACCTTCACAGAACCATTGGAACAGGATTAGAATCAAGACAAATGAACAGGCTAAAAAGCTGTAGTAAGGGAAACACAACGAGTGCTGACAGTCTTATGGCTCTTTTCCCGGTGTTCCAGTTCCTACTATGAAATTTTCAGTCTTTTTGCCAGGAAAAAGGTGCACATGTTTTGTTACACCTTGTTCTTTTCCTTTAGTCCAAATCTTTATTATGAAAGTGACCTGCATCTTTATATCACCTCCAACAGTGCAGTGCTGTAGTACAATAGTTTCTTTTTTGTTTGTTTTTTTTTTTTTGTTTTTTTGTTTTTCTAAATAATGACAGTTCTGAAGTGGAGTGAAGTCACTATTGATTTCAGAACTGCTTTTCTAGCTAAGGCTTTTAAATCGGTTGAAAATATACCTGTTCATTCTGCTCATATTGTGCTTTTGCAAATCTTCATTGGACACCAACAAAATTCATCGCCTGCATTTAAAAACCTAAAATGTAACATTAAGTTACTGACAGAATGAAAACAGGTAAGTCTCAGATTTACTTTTCCATATCACATAACAAGCCAATTCGAAAACGATGCCATCGTGTAAAATGAACATGAGATTTTCTCTTTCTTTTTTCATTTTACTGTTACATATGTTGGTAAATGTCTAATCCTATTTCCTTATTCTTGTACAGCCCTGTTTGTGTCTGTATGTGTGTGTGTGTGTGTGTGTGTGTGTGTGTGTGTGCGTGTGTCATTAGGGATTCCCCTCACGTCCACAGGTAGATAATACAAGCGCATAAAGGATGTTTGCTTCCTCTTTAAAAGTCAGCGACCATTCAGATGTTGACTCATAATGACTCATAAGTCCGCTCAGGTGAGGTGTCACAATGAGCTCTTCACAGAGGTTTAATCGTAGCTCTGCAAGACAAGGATTATCTTCTAAAATCTTATGATTATGGTTTTATGGCAAAAACTCCCCGTCAGTGGTTGCAGTCTCATTTTCCTTTTTTAAATGTTTTTTTGTTATTTTTTTTTAATCAGTGAACTGTGTTTCGTAATGATATCATGATATAAATGGTCTTTAATCTCTGCGTGTGACCCAGTAACACACAGCCTGTACATAATGTTGTATTTTAGAAAGAAGTGACTTTGAAAATCCAGTATTGCAAAACTACTGTCTGTATCTGCACATCCACAAGCTCTTGCTTGACAGTTCTGTAGAAAAATGAAATGGCTTTCCAACGTAGATTTTGCAACCTCAAAATGTAGTTTGTTGCAAAATAAAAACATCACTCACTAATTACAGACATTATCCAATAAATGACGCCATTTAGTGGATTATGATGATCATACACCTGTACCTGCCCTGCTTTTATGTTTTGTGGGGGGGGGGGGGGGGGGGGGGGGGGGGGGGGGGGGGGGGGGGGGGGGGGGGGGGGGGGGG
>JBAMYA010000017.1:6975054-6989554 GCA_037176975.1 Arrhamphus sclerolepis
ACATAAAAATTCTAAAAGAAAGTTATTGATGAAATGATCAGAACAGATATGTATGTTTTCACAGCTTGAGGGTTTGAGATCCACTAGAGCGAGTTAGACTCATTTGTCTCACTATCCTGTGACAGCTCCATTGTTTTCTTGCCTTGGTGTTTTATCACCTTAGGCAGTCTATAATATGATCGCTCTTTCTTTGTCATGTCTATATGAGCAACAACATTCCACACAGTGGCCATTTCTCAATCAAGCAGCAACCATCTCACTCCACTCATTGAGGAAGTAGATTTTGTTGCAGTTCCGCAGTAGACCACTAGGTGCTGGTTCCAAAACAGAGCAAATCTCAGAAAGATATTTTTTTCATCAGGGGAAATTCACATTTTCCAGCAGTATCCAGAAGTTAATACAGTCCAACAGGGAACTTAAACAGGGAATTTAAAATCAGTTTAAAAATTTACCTATTACCTGTACTTATTATTGCAGGATGCTGCAAAACAAGCAGGCAAGCATGGAAAAAAAAAAGCATACAGTGAAGTGGTGGGCGTGTTGGTGCTATCGTTTCTCCCCTCGGGTGGAGTCGAAGAGTCACATGATGTGGGGTGAAACGACCTTCTCAATCTATCTGTTGTGCAGGACAATGACAGCAGCCTGCCACTGAAGCTGTCCTCTGCTCTGAGTTGATGCTATGCAGTGGATGATGTGGATTGTCCATGATAGACAGGAACTTGTTCAGTGCTCCTCGCTTTGCCACAGATGTCAGACAAACAGTTCTGTCACCACAACAGAGCTTGCCTTCTTCACCAGCTTCTCCAGATGTGAGATGTCCCTTGATTTGATGATACCTCCCCAGCACACTGCTGCATAGAAGAGGGCACTTTCCACAATTGTCTGATAGAACATCTGCAGCATCTTTTGCAGATGTTGAAGGATGCCAGCCTGAGAAAGTACAGTCAGCTCTATCCTTTCCTGCACAGAGCATCTGTGTTGGCAGTCCAGTTCAGTCTATCATCCAGCTGCACTCTCAGATATTTGTAAGTCTGTACTATTTCAGCACTGTCCCCTTAGATGGTCAGAGGCTCAGGGTGAGACTCAGGCCTCCTGAAGTCCATCACCATCTCTCTGGTTTTGGAGGTGTTGAAGTGCAGGTGGTTGGAGTTGCACCATGTGACAAAGTCCTGGATCAGTTTCCTGTACTCCTCC
The DNA here is from genome assembly GCA_037176975.1 of Arrhamphus sclerolepis. Taxonomy (NCBI): domain Eukaryota; kingdom Metazoa; phylum Chordata; class Actinopteri; order Beloniformes; family Hemiramphidae; genus Arrhamphus; species Arrhamphus sclerolepis. Next base: position 6,976,249 of record JBAMYA010000017.1, read on the forward strand.
TCACTCCTGATACAACCAACAATGGTGTCAACCAAAAATGGCCTCTATGTAAAAATGGCCATTTGACCTATCTGACTGACAGTTAGCCACTGGCTTTGACTTTGGCTACAACATCTAGCTATTGCTGTCATTAATTTAGCTACTTAGTGCTCAGCATCATATTGACACCTGAGCTGTGAAAAATACAGATCATGATCATATTTTAAATAGAATATGTTTTTGTTGTGATTATGTTAATATTTGGTTATTAGAAATTTGCCACAAGAGCACCGGAGAGATGGGTCGAAATCATAGAGGTTTATTACACTTGTACTCAAGGAGAAACTGTCGCAGATGGTCAAACGCACATCCTGAAAGTTTCCCCAAACAGTCCTGAAACAGGGACATTTATACTTATATATCTTTACATTCTTGTATGTCACAACAATGATATGTGGCACATAGACACATGGCGATCACAAATCCAGGAGCTTCCCCTGAGATCTTTGTTGTTAGATAAACTGTAGGGAAGACTGTGCAAGCTTCTCTCTGTCCCTTTCTTGTCTCTGCTGCCTACTTAAATTAGACTCTTGTCTATTATGATGATTAGATTCAGAGGTTCTCTACTCTTAGCTGAGTCACCTAGTTCTGACCTCTTCACTTAGATTCTGAAGGCATATGTGTCTTTAATATCTGTGGAGCATAATTAATAAATGAATAAACCTGAATATCTATGTGTAATTAATAAATGTTCCTCCACAGTTAATTGTAGTAGCAGACCACAGTGGTCTGGAAGGATCCGAAGATGAAACTTAGCTTAGCCATACTAAATGCAGCAGTCATTTTATGTAGCCACGTTGGAAGTCTGTGAAGGCTGGTGGCTAGGATGATTAACTGCAGGTCCCAGCATTACTGCTTAGTATTATGAACTGTGAATAAAAATCTTACAGCAAAAGAGTCTTCAAGAGCTCTGTACAAACCTATGGACCATGTGACTGGACAGGTCATCCATGGTTATATATAGTCTCCTTTTGTGTTCCCAGTGTTAAAATCTGAATCTAGACAAGCACGACTGAAATGCCTGGATGTGATCAGTGCCACACTCATTAGACAACTCTCTGCCGCTGTGGCACGTGACAGATAGTAACATTTAGTAACATGTTTTAAAAAAGTGACCAAGAAAAGCAGAGGTAGGAGGTGACCAAAGAGGGTGCTCACAGCAACACACAGAAAGTAGAAGGGAATGAAATAAATAATAATATGATATTTGTCCCTTTAGAGATGGGTAAGGCAGTTCTTTTCATTGTACTGAATCAAAAGAACCAGTGCACTAAAAAGATTAGTTCACCAATTTGTTCAGTATAAAAAGCATACATTTTTTAGTTTCATATTTTGCATTTTTGTTCAACAAAATTTACAATGGATTGAATATTTCTTTCATCATATTCAAATGTGACAATTTTACATTCACTTTCAATATGATCTTAATCTTTTCATGTGGCTATGTTGCTGCTCTCTTGGCCAGGTCTCCCTTGTTAAACAGATCCTTGATCTCAATGGGGATAACCTGGTTAAATAAAGGGTAAATAAAAAGAAATCTTTAATTTTGGCTTCTTTTATTTTTCATTGTTCAGAGTATGATGAGTGTGTAACAAAATCAAACACAAACGCTAAATCCTGTGATTCATTGCTGAAAAAAACCCAAAACACTCAAATCTGTAAAGAGAGTCAAAAGAAATTACTTTAAGTGACCAGTTCTATGGAGAGCAAACAAGAAAATACTGTATGTGCACTGGCAGTGTGTCTTTAAATGATAAAGTTTGTCTCAGCATGAGATAGAGAAATGACCAATATTAGACACTGTTGCAATATTACATTTAAAGTGCTTCAAAGGGAGTTGCAATGACCACAATTAAATATACATGAAGATAAAAGCAAGATGAAACAAGCAACAGAAGTTACAGTACTCTAATTCCTTTTGTAGATATTTCAGTAGAGTATACATAATTGAAAAGAAATAGACAAAATGAGAAACAAAATCTAGAAATGTTCAAAAAGTGTTTAAATGGATGCAGAAGGACTCAATATACAAATGTACAAAAGCAGGTGAATGAAAACAAATCAGTGATGAAGTGACAAAATTACACTCAGATGTTCAGTCAAGAGATTGAAAATAAATGTAAATAACTGTAAAGCGATGGAGAAAATAACAGCAGATAGAAAGTGATAAAATCTAACTTAAAGGACTACAAAGGTAGTGAAATTAATAAATAAATGAAAGAATGATGAATATAAGAAATTATAAAGCTTGGGGTAAAAACTATGTTTACAAAGAAGCACAAAGTGAAACTAAGCATTTAATAAAACACCAGCAGAGACACAAAACAACCAAAATGGTGCTACACGTAACAACAGAGAGGTTTAAAAAGAAAAGAAACAGCAATGTGGGACAGAAAATGAATCATAAAGATCATGAAGTGATGCAAAATGACCAGAGAGAGAGACACAAAATTAACGACATAAGAAGCAAAATGACCAACGGGAGACAGAAAACAACCTAAAAGAGAGGTAAAATGACCAAAATGGCACAGAATGACTACAAAGGTTTGCAAGATGACCAAAATGGGACAGAAAATTACCAATAATGTGCGATGTGATGCAAAATATCTAGAAGATGCACAATTATAGACACACAAAAGCCACTAATTTAATATAAACAAGTGCTGTTTTGTGTCTCTCTGAATCCAAGTGTTTTGGTCTTAATCGGAATAAGTGCAGATCCTTTCCTGAATTACACCCTCACAAAGGCAAGAAAACGTAGGACACAGACTGGATATTTTCCACTCCAGACATTTTGGCAGCAGAAAAAGCAGAGAATGATGGTTGGATTGCATTTAGCTTCTGCAGTTTCAGGGTTGCTGTGTCTTAAATGTGATCTCAGGGGTCCCCTGGCAATCTCACTGTCAGAGAAATAAAAAAAAGAAAAGATTTATGTTACGTTAAATAAATAATTACATTTACTTTTGCAAGGGTTTGGCAGAGTAGATCATCACAATTCCTCACACAACCCTCCCCATTTTCTTTCCAGACTTGGGACCGGCGTAATGAGCGGCTGGGGTTTGGTGTCCTACTCTGCCCACTACACCATAGTCACCCACATGGAAACAGCATCAAAATGTTTTTGTTTTTCTTTCCTAGTAATATTTCCTGGCGCTCCCCTCTCCCTTTATAGGAATAAAACGGACAGCCTAAGAGCCCACTATTAGAAGTCATCACATTTCTTATTAGTAGTACCTGGCTTTTCCTAATTTGAGATGCTTTAAATGACAGTGAGTGCATGCTTTGATCATAAATGAAATATTAAACAGACTTGCTTGCACAGGATAATTGGCTCAAGAAGCCAGAAGGGCCAGTTTTTTTTTTTGCTTTTAAGGAACTATTGGGGCCATATTATATATTATACTTTCTATATATTGGAGCTGCTTTATATGACAGTATCCTTCAGAGGACGATGATTGCAGGGCATTATCATCTCAGTGTCCTGCTCCTGAGGAGCTCCAAACTGGACTTTACTATTGTTCGACCACTAGATGTCAGTAGACCTTCATCCATCACTGTAAGCCATCTCTGAGGCAGCTGTGCCCCTGAGTGGGTTGTGAATTATTTGAATCGGGACGGCTATTTATACAAATCACAGACAGGAACCTGAATATCCGCACACCGAATAATCACTCACTCTGTTTAGATACTCTCACCCCGGAGAGCTGCAAAGCAACTTCAACAGGAAGGATTTACTTGAGGCCACAAACCACAGGGCTAAATCTCAGACCAATGATGTCACATTAAAGCTGGAGTCTCTACAACATGAAAAATGCATGCCTGCCTCATTTGGTGCCTGCACACAAATGTTTGCTCGAGGTGCAGAAGGAAATCAGCTCCATTTTTAAACAGTTTTATTAGTCCTCAGCCAAAACACACTCTCAAATCCAGAAAAATCCCTCGATCCGTTCATGCTTTGGCTTCGCTCTCCATTTCTTTGGGTATTACATTTGCTCTCTCCCAGGATTTACAGCTTCACCTGCTCTAGCTTAGTTGCTTTGGGTCAGACCAAATCCCAACGTGTGTTGGAGTACTTTTATTGGCTCAGAGTTGTTTCACATTAACGATTGACAATAACATTTGAGCAGGCTATTTGTAATCAGCCACAAGATTGCTCAGGTCAGCTGGTCGCTGGACAAAACATTATTAATCTTGAGCTGTCGAAAATTATGGATTTCCTCGTTGGTCAGGAGCACAAGAATGGGGATGCATCTGTTGTGTCTTCGGAAAAGGTTACCACATGCAGAGACACTTGGTCAGAAATTACACCAGCCAGAAACAGTGGAGAAATGTATTATTTCAGCTTCAAGACACTGAAAATTTGAGGATTGTCTCCTGAAATTGCCTTTTCAAGATTCCCTGGGAAGCTGCATATCAGATTTAACTCCAATCCTGATGGGAACCCAAGCTTTAGGAGGTAAAAACTCCAGATATATACATGTGTGAGGGGTTTATAAGCCATACTTAGCTGCGTCTCAGCTTTTAATGACTGCTTCGTTCCCTCTCAGCAATGTCCCTTTCACATCCCGGGTGATATGAGCTCTGATGTCAACGTGAATCATTCCCCTCACTGGCCCATTGCTTCCAGATAGTTATAGTCCTGTGCAGCTTCGCACATGCTCTTCACTGAGGCTATAGAGAGTGTTGTTAACAGCTCTGTAAAACATGGGAAACAGGCGAGGGAGAGCCCAGAGAGGGGATGAAAAAGAGCTGAAATAAAAGGCCCGTGTCGTGGAAGTTATTTAAACACATGCGTGGGGTTCCTAAAACACTGTTGAGTTGATTGACACATTGTTTTTGTAAATGGCTCAAAGTGATACTTCCTGTTGAGGGAGGAAAATCACCTATGACACATTCCCGTTCCATAAGCTGAAGGGGAAAGAGCTGTTTGTCTATGATTTTTCCAACATTCATAATCCTTTCCATGTGCTGAAATGCATTTATCGAACAAAACAGGCTGACAAAAGTGTCTATTAAATTGCTTCAGTAATATCTTCATTAAGGCTTAACTACAGACTTGGAGCCATATCCTTAAAAGTGAAAGAAAAGATACATGGAAGCTGTTTTACACGTTCTTTCTTTCTGCGTTGACCTTCGATTCCCTCCATGAATGGAAGTCATATTAGTCATATGCAGAATCTTTCTTCAGCTTGCCTCAAGCCTCTCGGAGTACTTACTTAAACAAATGTCTTTCCAGTTATTGTACCTCAGATCAAGGTAAGTCGCACACAGAATGGCTTACATAATGAATGGTTCCCACGTGTGCCACACCGCTGAACTCTTCCCACCCACTGGATAATATACCAGTTGAAAACAGGAGGTATGTAATGCCTCATCTGTGAAAAATTAATAAAAAGGAATCACGGTTATCATTTATACATACATACAAAACAGCAAAAGTCATATGTGCAGCAGGGTTAATTTCACATTATGAGGTGCGCATTTCAAGGTTCAAGATTATTGAAAAAGCTTTTCAGCCATTCATATCACTATGTCACAGCATACCTCGAACATGAAAAATGATTTATACCGTGAACTTTATTAACACACAAGAGAACACTGACAACTAAGGAGTGGACAGTTGTTATATATTTATATGTTCGCCCATAGGTGATAAAAGTTACTAGAGATGACTTGTTTTTAAATAGCCGCTATACAAATAAATTGATCTGAACTGGAAAAAAAACAGGCTGCGGGGGTTTGTCTACAGGAGATCCTACCTATTTTTGTCCACATGGACTCTCAGTGGGAACAACCTTTGATTTTTAGGTGAGCTTCATTTTTTTTTTTTTTTAATGTGGGGCATATGTTACTGAAAATTGTATGGGGACACACCAAATTTGGCCCTTTCCTACCCAATACGCATTTAGTACACTTGTATATATCATGTCCCAAATATATTTTGGCCATAGGCTTCCCTTGGGCTAAAACCACTGAAACCATAAGGGACCCATGCCATTAACCTATTTGAAGACCATCCCACTCTGAACCCGAGTTGTCCACTTTTAAGGTGTGGTGTTTAAATGATGCTCAGTTGGTAGTAGTGGCCAAAAACCAGTTAGGTCCATGGTTTTGTTTTGTTTGTGACAAACTCTGTCACCCTGTCATGCAAATATTGCAGCAGAAAATGACTCATCAGACCAAGAAACATTTTTGCAATGTTCTTTATCCAATTCAGTGAGACTGAACAAATTTTGACTTTGGTTTCCTTTGTGAAACAACCACCATGTCATCCGGCAAAAAAAATCATCATTACAAAAAAAACATATCACGTTTAAAGTCATTTAAAGGTAGGGTAAGTGTTTTTATACCTTTTTATGCCTTCATTCAGAAAACTAGTCACATTCAGTGCAAAAAACCCTCACCGTCAGCTTGCTTTCCATTTAGTACACTGTTTGTTTGTTTTTTTGAAACAACACACACTCAAACATAGCTTCAGCCTAATATATATTTGAATATTGGATGGATGGATGGATGGATGGATGGATGGATGGATGGATAGATAGATAGATACCAGTGCGTGTTTGAACAAAAAAATTACATTACAATGACTTATAGAAAATTTAGAGTAAACAATATACACACACACATATATATGCACATAGACACATACACATATATCCATACATATAGCTGTATGTGTGTGTGTCAGACCAGTCCAACTCAGGAGTTTAACATCCTAATGGCTGCAGGGATGAAGCTATAATGTAATGTAGTTACATTAATAAGCAGTAGAACAGGTCATCAAGCCAATAAAAAACAAAGAAAAGAAATGGCTTAAACAACATTTCGACAGCTTTATTGTTGTTGGATGCTGGCTCCCGTGTTCTCTCCATACTACTGCCGTTACCACGTTATCTTTTCTTAGTTTTTCTAAACTTTTGCTAAAATCTGGTGGCGAAGGGAAGACAGAGAAAGAGAAAAGAAGGAGAAGATGGACCTTCTCAGTTTTGAAATGCACTGTCCACAAGCTCTACTATACAACAATAGACAACTATGTTGGAATCCAATAATCTGCAAAAATCCAGTCCTATGAATGGTATCTTTGGTTTCTTGATTCATTCACAGAGGTTTTTTAAAGTCATTATATTGATAATTAAACAAAAAGGCTATAAAAAGTTAACTTTCAGAAGACAAACATGTTTAGCATTTGGTTAGCGTAGTTGCAGTGGACTGGGAAATGGTTTTGGAAGCAAAGAATACTGGGTTCATAAATACAAAAGACTTCCTCAGAGTGAGCAGGAATATAATAAGCTCTCTAAACAAACCCAGGTGCAACATCAACTTCACATTTTCCACTGAAGCAATGGGGATGCTGCATAAAGATGCCACCAAGTTCAAACACTGTGGCTTAGTTTTCACACTTGTGTGTTCTATCAAACCGTAGTTTTCTTATTCTAAAGTTAAAAAGAAAAGGCTTTGGATGAGGGCTGACAACACTGCAGGCGCTGCGAGAATAATGAGCTTGGAGTTAGTTTCTCCTGCAGCCTTCATGTGACTACTTCAGTGTTGAATGGGTGGCTCCTGGCTACCTTCGATCCGCCCAAGCTGAGCGCTGCAGGAATCCACATCAGTGTAAAACGCATTATACACACACACACACACACACACATTATATATGTATGTATAATCCCCGAAGGGAAATGATAAGTTTCAGTAAAATGTCATTATTTAGGTCATTTTAGATGATTCTTGCTGCAAAGGAAAGATCTCTCCATCTTTACCTTCATCCAGGTTCATGCATCATGCTGTTTACCTCAGAAATAGCTAAGAATTCCATCGACATTTTATTAAGACCACCAGGAAATTGTGAAAAAAACTAAAACAATATTTTTCCTTTAAAATGGAGCTCAAATTGCAGCCAAGTGTACTAAAAGTCAACTTTATCCTCCCTGTTTCATGCCAAACGTTTGTGTATACTAAAACAAGTACGTATATTACATGATTTTGACACATAATTATCAAAACTGGTGTAATCAAAGCTTAACAGTCTCATGCCAAAGCAGTTAGCAATTAGTTAAATCGTTTAACATGCGAGTGTAAACTACGGAGGTTTGCATCCTTAACAGCACTTGTATCAGAGTGGAATGGGTCAAACAGCAGGAGCCTTCAAAGATCGCTCAGGGAGGCCTGTTTTGCTGCATCACAGCAATGCAAAGGAAACAAGGTGGCATCTCTTCAGCAAGAGAGAGGGAGAGAATATTAAATACCTTTTTTTTACTGGGTATTTTGGCACCAGCTGTGCTGATAAAAGGCTTTCATTGCTTACTCTGCTTTTGGGTGGATTTTGCAAGCAGCGTAACCAAAGCAGAAGGGAGAGCTAGACAGAGTATAAGGGGTTTATACGCCTTTTCTTGCAGTTTGGTGGCACGTGTGCTGCAGCAGAAGCCTTTGAATTGCTTGTGAAGCACAAGTGGTGACGCAGAAACAACCAAACACCCCACAATGACACCAATGTGTGTGGGGTGTTTTATAAGCTGTCATGAGCTGTTCAAAAGAGAACCCAAAGTCAGAAAATCCATAGGAGACAGGCAGGTGGGGAACCAAAACTAAACTTTAATAGCTTAAGATCCAAACTCAAGGTGCCGCAGGGCAGAAGCTACAAAGAAAACAAAGTCCAAAAGAAAAGCAAGAACAGAGCAAAGACAGGACAAAAGGATGGTGAAGAAAGATGAACAGAAGCTAGTCACTATATACAGTCACCGAACATTTCATAAGGTACACATGTTTAATTGTTAGCATGAATAGCTAATCAGCCAATCACACGGCCACAACTCAATGCACATTCAGGAGACGTCAAAATGACTTGCTGAAGTTCAAATGGAGAACAGGAATGGAAAAAAGGGGATTTAAGTGACTTTGAATGTGAGAAACTCTCAGCTGCTTTAAATCGAGGTTAAAAACTTTTTATTTACTGCTGCATCTCCCACAATGCACTGTAACCTTTATTTCTTGCATTTCATCAGTTTTATTCTATTTTAACTTATGTCTGCCTCGATTTATTGTTTTTAAATTCTGCTTTTAATCTCTTACTTCTGAATGCACTTTAATTTTTTTATATTCAGCACTTTAAATTTTCTAGTACATGAAATGTGCTGTACAAATAAACTTGCCATGCTTTGGGATGATTGTTGGTGCCAGATGGGCTGGGTAGATCATTTGTTACTAAACTGCTCATCTATGAGAAAATATTCAGTAAATGGCAGATATGTGGAAAAAATGCCTTGTTGATGTCAGAGCAGAAAAGGGCAGACTTGTTTAATATGATAGAAAAGCAACTAAGATGAAACTAACCACTTACAAATAAGAGATGCAAAATACCATCTCTGAGGTAGATAGGCTACTAGGTGCCACTCCTGTCGGCTACGAATAGCAAACTGAGTACAATTACAACAGGCTCACCAAAACTGGACAATAGAATATTTTAAAAAGTTGGCTGATCGGATGATGATTGATTTTAATGACAACAATTACGTGGTAGAGTCTGAATTAAGCATACACAACATGAAAACATAGATCCGTCCTGTCTTGAATCAACAGTTCAGGCTGGTGGTGTGATGTGTGGGGGATATTTTCTTGGCACATTTTGGGCCCCTCAGTGCCAGTTTAGCATGGTTTAAACACCACAGCCTACCAGAGTATTGTTGCTGACCATGTCCATGTTGAATCAATGCCACAAAGACTTAATGCAGTCCTGAAGGCCAAAGGGTGTTAAAACTTTTTCTAATAAAATGGGTGAGTGTAAATTCACTGGCCACTTTATTAGGTTGTCAGTACCAGGTTGGACCACATTTTGCCTTTAGTACTGCCATAAATTAGTCTGACATAGAAGAGCGAGACGGTTGCTCAGAGATCTCGGTCCATATTTTGATGATAGTGGGTGAACAATCCAATGTTTGGTGAATTGACCTTCACAATAATAGGAAGACATCAAAGACACTGTTGGATCAAAAAGTGATGTCACTATGAATTCTCTTCTGCCACAAGTCAATCATCCCTGTGGCAACTTTTCTGACATCTCCCCTAAAAAGGTCAAAAAGATTGTGAGGGATATGGTGAGTAATATTATTCAGGCAAGCTGTGACATTTAAGCTATGGGACCAAAGATGTGCAGCAGTGACTCAAATCCTGACCCTACCATGCAAATATTGCAACAGAAATGGAGACTTATCTGACCAGCCAACATTTTTTGTTGTTCAATTTTGGTCAGCCCCTACAAACTGCAGCATCATTTTCCCATTTGCAGCCGACAGGAGCGGAAACCAGCGTGGTCCACTGCTGCTGAAGCCCATCAACTTCAAGGTGTAATATACAGCTAATGAACAGAGAAGGTCTTCTGGATACCTTGATTAACAAATGGTTATATGAGTTTGTGTTGCTTTTTTTAAAAAAATCACCATGAGCCAATAATACTGTATATAAAGATACATAATAATGATGTGGTGAGACTGATAAACTGTCTTCTGTATTTATTCTTTTCAGAGAATGGATACTTTTCAACAGCATGAAGTAGCTCAACAGACTACCAATGTGTGACTGGGAGCAGAGGCTAAGGAAGTATTTTTAGAAGGGAAAAAAAAAATCAGAGGAAATTATAAATAAGACACAGCTGAAGGCCATTCTCTGAGACAAGCTGGCACCAGAGTTGATAGCAAAATAACATTCAGTACTGAGCAGGTCAGAGCATCCTGATGCAGACTGAACAATGTGGCTTCTGTGAGGCCTCAGCAAAGCATGAAAAATAAAATAAGAATGGAAAAAGAATATATATTATGTTTATATATATATATACATACACATCTGGGATCAACAAGGCCTTTGTGCCCAGAGAACTAATACTTACACGACTTAGTCTCTTTTTTTGATCATTCTCTGCAAACCCCAGAGATGATGCAAAATCACTCAAGCACCAACAATAATTTCACATTCAGAGTCACATAGATTACTTTTCTTCCTGTACTCAGTTTTAGCTACAGTGGGTCGTCATATATATTGTATATTAGGTCTTTATTTACAGCTCAGAAGATGAGACAGTGCTAAGTGGTGACTTCAATGATGACAGCAAGTCATTAACCATAGCCATCTGCCAATCAGATAAAAAAACACTATAATTATGGATACATTTGTGCCTTTACAAAATTTTACCTGATGAGGAACATAAAAAAAAAAATCACCTCTGTTCAGTTGTCATGAATTTCATATTTTGTGAATGAGACCAAAATGAGCTTAAATGTAGCTCAATCCCTCAGGGCAGCGTTATCACACACCTTTGACTTCACCTTTGAAATCAATAGTCCAAATCTGGAATTCCATTTGCAATGAGATTACTGAATTTAGAATTTAAATGATTTTGATGATTTATTCTTGAGCTTCTATGTGTTGAGTTTTACTCTTCATAATATTGTTTCACTGTTGTCTGTTGTCTTAACAGATATACTCTTCTTTTATTCTTGAATGCTCCTTTAATGCACTTTTAATGTTATGTACATTTTAGAAATTATGCACTTGCATGGCTTCTGGCTTTACAATGTATCGTGTGTGAACTGAGGCAGTGTACCTCTGTGTATACCTCTGACCACCAGACTGAGGAACACTTTCTACGTGGAAGCTGTGAGACTGTTGAACTATTGAACTCCAAATGCCATCCTCTGTATCTCAATCATCACCTTTGACTCTCCAACGTGTTCATCAGCTTTTTATCAGTCTTCATTCCAAGAAAACTGCCTGTCTCTGAAATTTATTTACCAGTTTGCATTCTGAGTCCAGACATCAAAAACATCCAGTTAAGTCAAGGCCATAATATTGGAGCTTATTCCATGTGAAGCTACAAGGCAAACAGAAAAACACAAAAATTTGCACAAGTGAATCAAGCAAAGCTGGAGAAAACGTACTTGTGTCTGTCTGTACTCGGCTGAATAATCTCCTTGCTTTTTTTTTTCCCCAGGCTGGAAAACCTGGACTCAAAATCTTCTCTGAGGGCAAACTAAGAATACCTTTCATCTGTGCACCCTGCACAGAATGAGTTATTGAGATATCCACCATGTGAAAACGCATAATACTGAAGGGAGACAGAAGATGCTGGCTAAATTATTTTCAAATAAAAATTGGAATGCAAGATAATGAGTATGAGTAAAAATCTGTTCACTCTCAGCAGTTGTGATCATTTGCGCTCAGCTGCTGTCCATTGCAAAAAACAAAGTAATTACTCATCAGAATCAATTTAAATTGATTTGTTATACTTCAACAGCATGCACAAGTGATTATTTAAATTCAGCTTACAGTATCAAGAGGACTACATGTGTCTGTTTTATTCAATGGATTGAGGCATTTGCAGTGTTACTTAGCTTTAGAAAGAGATGCATGCTGTGATGTTTGTGTCCAGATCTGCTCTCAAGGCAGATCACAAGGTTGACTTTCTGATTTATTTATTTATTTTGCATGTGTTTGCAGGAGGTTTAAGTGACAGCGGTGTCCACCATAAAGTGAATTACATCAGCTTCACAAAACTCTTGGCAGTCAGCCTCAGATGGTAAATCACTTTTTTTTTTTTTACATCAGCACTGTGTGGTTTAGCTGTTTTCTTACTGCATGCTGAGTTTTGTGCCATGTTTTTCTTTTACACATGACCCATATTTGTTTCCAAAAGGTGATATCCCACAATGTTGAGAGAGACTAAAATGAATATTTATTGGCGTTGTATTAATCAGCTATTACTTTCAGGTTTCAACTCATTCGCATTGAAGAGCACATCCTCTTGTGTCTTCTTGTGGGGAAAGGAAAACTCTAAGCAATTATGTCCTAAGGCACATACACAGTCTTGCTGACAAGTGTAACCACTGCTTGTATAAAGAAAGAACTGGACAATCCCTGTGAAAACCCAAGATTTCTGAAACATCTGTTATCTTTTTTTAGAGGTCTGCTTGATGCATAAACTGTATAAGAAGAGCTGGACAAACCATCTGATGATGATGATTATGATGATGATGATGATGATGATGATGCCACCCATCAGCTTTTTCCCCTCATACTGTGTTCGGTTACAGTTAGCTGTTTTACCTCAGCTGGCTTAGCTTATGGTAACCTATGAGAAAGTCATACAAGCAATAAATCTTTCCATGTCTCATTGGGGGGGGGGGGGGAAGGGGTTGAGGCGGCAAGGGGGGAGGCACGATGAAAGAAACCATACCTGACAAGACGAAGAAAATGTTATCACGACATACATACCAAG
>JBAMYA010000017.1:7011166-7026747 GCA_037176975.1 Arrhamphus sclerolepis
TCCCTGTGTATGTAATTACATGATTATTTGTGCATGTACCTGTTTTATCCATTCTTTTATATTTTCATTGTCACTGGTTTGCGGTGAAGTAATAAGACACACAAGAAGGTCAACATCGTTCTTTGGTTTGACAACTGAGAAGAGGGAAAATTAGAGATAACCTGATTTTGTTACATTGAATCTGTGTTGCTGCGACCCAGTTGTTATTGAGGGTTAGTATACAACTAATGTTAAATTCTAGGTGAAAACTACTCATTATCAGTCCATGGAACATTATGTTTTTACTCTTCTGTTCATTTTTGTTACTTTACATATTCCCACATCTTCACTTTTCAGCAACCTAGAATTAAGAATTATTCACTAATTTTCAGGTCTTTCCAGACCTGAATCTTTTTGCTCGGGGGTCATTTGGTCTCTGCACAGCACCTTGAGACAATTTACATTGTAATAGATGCTATTTAAATAAAATTTATTTGAATTGAATTGAAATTCTTGGGGGAAGATGAAGGAAGGCACCACTATTGAGAGAGAGAGAGACACAAAGAGGCAAACCAAAAAAAAGAATTTGTTTGGAACAGAATGCATCACTTTCTTTTTCAGTGAAAAATGAAGCTCATAAAGGACCCAATAGCTCTCAAACAGTAAAATATAATGGAGGCTTTGTCCTGCTGTGGTTTTGCTTTGCTGTCTCTGCTGTTGGATTCAACAAAAGTTATCAAATGCATGATTAAATCTGAAGATTACCAAGGCATTTCAGAGAAAAAATGAATCTAATGGAGACAGGGATGGCCAAAGCTGTTTCCCCCAGAGCCATGCTGATCGAAACATTTGAAATTTTCATTTTCATTTTACTATAACTTTCTAATCATGCAAAATTTAAAAAATAAACTTGCAACAGCTTCTTGAGCTATTATTATTTTGAACTGAATTCAGTTCAGTAGTACCAGTTAAATGTAGAGATGCATAGATTGGTCACAAGGGAAATCATTTGGAGTCATTCAGTTCATGCAATCTTGTGAGCAAACCTAAATTATATGTATCAGAAGTAGACAATACAGTAAATTGCAGACAAGAAGAAAATTAGCTTGAGCAAAATGTGGCATAAGGCAGTGTGTTTTCCTCTCCAGCAAAAGCAGCTTTATGTTCAAGGAAGGCTGTTGTATGCAGGATCATACAGCAGGTGAATGCCAAGGAGGACGGAAAAAGGAAAACGTCTTTTCAAACTGGCCCAAAGTGCAATATTCTCCACAGAAAATAGCTTGAGGGTGAAGGAGGAGAGAGCAGAATAAATGTTGGTTTCACTTATGATCACAAGGTGGCCTTGGAGGGATTGTGGCTGGACTCTGGCCTTGTTCCACATGAGCCCAGTGACGTTACGACTTTGATGAATTTCATTTCCCAACAGGACTTGGGGAAATACAGACTTCGCTTTGAGCCCAGATCGTCTCAGATCCTGCATAGAGAAAAGGAAGTTGCTTAAAAATATTACTTATAGTGCTTTATGATCAAATCTTAGTCTCACAAGTTTAACCGTAAAGATAAGATGTGGCTGCTGCATGTGGCTGAAAGGGTTTGTAAAGATTTATTGATCCACGTCAAAAAATGATTTAATCATCAATGGCCCAACAGTATCAATACAAAATGTAGATCTCAATAAGACACCAAGCAGAGGTTTTTTTTAGTAATTTTTAATAAAAACAATAGGTCATTTTAAAAATTAACAGTCTGGAAGAGTCCAGAAATGAAACTGTGAGATGATTATTTCACTTACTGCAATTTGAAACATCACACATCGATTATTCTTGAATCGAATCGATTCAAAAATCCTATTGTGGCAAACATAGTGAAATCAGCAAACATTGAATCATCATCCAGTTCGTGTAATTTCATATTGAGACGAAACTTACAATTATTTTCCAATTCCAAACCCTAGTAGCTAGTCTAGTGTTAAAAATAAAAATCACCCCATTTTACAGTTGCCATGGATATAAAATCTAACTATAAAACCAATTTTGTACCAGGCTGGTTTCTACTGCAAAGTTGGACAGTTGGATAAGAGTCAATGGAGACTTGCAACATAATGATCAGTCAAGGAATTTTTTTGTTACTTCCCAGATCGCTTCAACACAGAAGTTGAGATGTTGGCATTCGACCCACTGCCATAGCACTATATATATGGTTGATCTGACCAAATAATGACATCTAGAGATAAAAAAAGTAATAGCATTCGTAAAATAGTAGGTCAGCTGTTATGGGAAAGGTCAAGTCCACAGGAAGAGCAAAGTCCCACCACAGAAGATCCATTCCATTTACACAGAACCAGTCCAAATGTTTGTTCACACCTTCTTATTATTAACCTTTATAGAATACTTTCAGAAAACTCACTCAAGGACCAGGAGACAATGTGCCAACCCCTGCCAGGATTCAAACCAGGAACCTTCTTGCTATGAGGTACCAGTGCCACCAATCCTCTGTGCAGCCCACCAGCTCATTCTGAATAATTAGTTGTGTCAAAGCTTTGGACTGGTACTGTCAATTTTCAACATATCAAAAATACTCAGTCCATGAAACACATGTGCACCATTTCTGGTGCCAACTTGCCTGGCACCAATTTTAATTTAGTCCACTGAAGGAAAAATCATCTTTTAACCATCATCTTTCAACCACGAATAGAGAATCGAAGAAAGTGTCAGAGGAAATTATTCTCAGAATTGATGATGATAGCAAAGGTGACAACTTCAAGTGAACACAAACTGCAAGGGGTGATTGAAGTCTGTAGTCACTTGCTAAAATCACAGATGTGTCTGCATTATTTATGCACCATCTCACTGACGCTGCAGACGGTGAAGAGAGATCCATACGTTGAGGTAAGAGCGGTCTGATCTCTGCTGGGAGTAAACCCTGTTTTCAAGTGCAATTCGAACAGATGGTTCAAAACTGAATTGAGAAGAAATGCATTCAGACCTTTGCCAACAATTTGAAGGCACTCAGCTTGGACGTGGCTGCTTCTACCTGCTCTTATTTTCTCTGGACATTATACAAGTTGAACAATTGGCCGAGACTTTTCCTGGCAGAACAGCACAGTGTGCAGACAGCAAGAATTACCACCTGACATAAAACCGGCCGTCGGTATGTTTGGCTTAGTTCGACTGTCCTTGTGTACAGCACAGAGAGACCGTTTTTTGTTTAAACTTTGGTAGGTGGGCGTGTTATTTTTCTGAGAGACACTTGTATTTCTTTCATTTTCCATGACGTGTCCATTATATAATAAATCATTATTTGGAAGTAACACAAGACAGAATTTCCTCGTGTCTCTGTCAACCAGCTGTGTACTTGGTACTGTCTGCTACATTAATCTGGATTAATATAGCTGTGCTTTAAATCCTTCCAAATGAAGTCTGTGTTTGAGATTCAAAAATGACATACATTAAAATAAATAAATAAAAATTATATCTCAGCAACAACAAGATATAACTGAATAAATCTGTTATCAAACTGAAGGTAACGTGAGATTGCAGAAGAAAAATAAAATTATAAAAGTACTTTTACCAGATTAAATGTACATGAAGATGGAATATACCAAGAAAAAGAAAAACCTTTTTTTTTGTCATGACTGAATATTCCACTTCCAGAGTACATATCTGTTTGGGTTCATGTAGAAATCCATGCTGGAACATCTCAGCTGATGCCTTAATGGCTCGTAGAACTCAATCCAGGACTCATTTTCATTGTCTTCTTAGCATACTGCTTCCAGCTGTAGCTGTGCTCATGTTAAAATAGGGATAACTCTAAAACATTAGCAGACAGTTTGACAGGAGGCATTAGCCACCATCAGGTGGTGCAGTTGGTCTTTCAACACAACTCTTACCCAGTTAAACTGTTCATTTGTATGTTAATATAAGTTTTATTGATTCCTCTGTGCTGGAATCAAATAAATAATGCTTATTCAGCAATCAGGTAGTCAGAGAAGAAGCACGATGTGAGGGCGAGTGAACCTTTTCACCAGTGTTGTGCTTTTGAAATGTAACAAGAGCATGTATGCTTTAGGGTTTGGGTGGATCAATCCAAGTATCGATAGCATCGATACCAACGTCAGAATGAGCACTGGAATGATACTGGCATGCCAAGATCGCTATTTTAGCATATTAACCTTTCAACTAATCCAACAATATCCAGGTAGCTGATTTATTGAAGTGAAAATAAGATTTAGTAATATCCTGCATCGATTAATGTTAATTTTCGGTAGTTGGTAATCAGAAATGTTATTTCAGGAGACTGATTAAACTATTGTCATATATTCAGCAAATCTGAATTGTGTGCAGTGTATGCATACGACATTACAGTGGATGCAAACAGAAATGCAACAACCATCTCAGCTCCTTCAGTGTTGATCTCTGTGAAAGGTTCTTTCTTTCTTTTTCTTCTTTTCTGCCATCTTCATCTTTTCTTGATTTGTGATTGGTCAAAAGTGGAACTAAATGAATCCTAAAGGGTTGGTTACTGAAATGGAGACACAAATGTATGAGAGGATGGAGGAGGAGGTCATTCCTGTTACAGTTTTTACCCAGTTTTTACCCCAGATTCCCACTAATTCAAACCAAAGCTGTATGGTAGAACTCAGAAGGGACACAATAATTATAAGAGGGAGGTTGCATCAGAGCTAGGCGGCTGATTCCTCCTAAAACCAGTTGCTATGAACAGAGCTGTAAGTATGTTGTTGAAAGGAAGGTTTTGTACAGAATCTGTGTTCCTTTGATCAAAACAGGACACATATGTTAACAAGACCTAAGGCCTTGTGTCAGCTTCTTAAAAAGTGAAAAATATGTCTCCTTTTAGAGACATCAAACATCTTTCAATGATCTCCAAAACATAAAGTATCAATCAGAATGAATGACACCCATGTTTGTAGATGTATTAATCTGAGCATAAGCTTTACTTTTCTGAATGTGACAGTCTGGACAAAACCTGTAAAATGAAATATTTTAGTCTTATTTTTCTGAACACTTTAGCCTTCAGTCTTTTCTGTTGCAGTGTTGCAACATATGTTCAACACCTTAAATTCTCTTACAACTGTAAACCTTGAGAATATCTGTATGGCTCTCAGCATTCGCTGCTCGCTGATAAAATAGTAATAAAAGACTGAGGAGACAATAAAAAAAATAGATTAGTTTTTAATTGTCAAGCAGGGTTTCATTTTCAAACATAAATCTGTCTTTCTGTGTGATGTGTGCAGGAGTTGCTCCCCCCCACCCCCACCACCCAACAGAAGACAGAATCATCCTTCCTTTGATGTAAGTGAAATTGAATTGCGATGGCAGCCAAATAACCCTGACGGGGCCGCTGCTGTGCTTTTACTTTCATTACTGCATGTTTGATAAAACACGCTTCCTTCAAACAGTCACCATATATGCAGAAAAAAAAAGATTTTCTGTGATTGGGAGGGGGAAAAAAAAGACTTGTCAGAGTCTGTGCCGGACTGCAAAATGACAGAAAACATCTTCTGACTCATAAAAAAAACGATTTTTATACACTGGGATGAAAACTTAAAAGTGAGTTTCCTCTACAGTAAATGAAAAGTGTTTTGGAGGATTTTTGAGCAACTTCAAGCAATGCTGGGAGGAGTTTGTTTTTTTTTCTCAAGAGATGCCAGTAACTGATCACAGTCCACCTGTTAAATCCATAACGTCTGGTGTGTGACATGCAGCCATAAATATATAATTATTCATGTGTACGTTGCCTCAGGTGTCGAGGAAAGCGGGGCAGGATGCTGTGGGTGCCTTGGGGGAGACAAACAGAGAAGCTGGACTCTAGAAACCAGTACGGTTTTTGTACAGTTGATCAGCCCTCAGGCTGGATGGAGCCTCAGGTGTGAGAGTGAGTGGAAAGAGCTAGTATGTGAGGAGAAAGATGAGCTGTATGGTGGTTTTTATGTTTGCGTATTTGTTTTGGGTACTTGGTCCCACTTGGTGGGATGTTTACATTCTACCAAGTGCCAAGGCTAATGTAGCTCTGAACATCCTGCTAACAAGAATGGGAAAACTCCAGTCTGGGTGCCCAGATGGGATTTTTATTATGACTATTGTGCAGATTTATAGTCTGTACTGCCTAAATTTTACCTACATGTCACATGTCCAAATAAAATCCAGTAAAATCCTGAACCATGTTTACAGTAACATCAATGGGGTATATAAAGTCTCCGCCCACTCCCACCTAGGCCAGTCTGATTACCTGACCATCTTCCTCACCCCAGCGTACAGACTTGTGATGCAGAGATCTGTGCCTGTAGTGAGATCTCAAAAGCTGTGGCCAGTTGATGCAACCGGACTCTTTGTCAAAGCAGCACCTAGAAGGCTACACATCCACTGTTTTGCATTTCCATCCAACCTGTATCAATAATGTCACTGTGGAGATGCAGATTAGATGTTATCAAAACAACAAACCATGAATGAACAGAGAAGTTAAGCTGCTGCTGAGCTGGCATCAAGGAGGAAAAGACTACAGGAAGAAGATTGATCTCACAAACTTCAAGGGCAAAGACACAAGTGCCAAGATTAGCAGCAAGCTGGCAGAGGAAATCAACCACTCTTTTACATGCTTTGAGGTGAAGGGGTTGGGGCCTGAATTGACATAACCTATGCCCACTGATGAACTGGGATTCTTTGTGAGCACAGAGCAGGTCAGGATGGCGCTTCTTAGTGTGAACCCCAAACTTCACCAACTGCTGCAGATGGATCAGTGACTTCCCAATGGACCACCCACAGACTGGGTTCCCACCTCTCTTTGGTCCTGACCCTCAGCACAGGGGCCCCACAGGGCTGTGTGCTGAGCCCGCTGCTTTATATTGTGTACACTCACAACTACACACCAGCCCAGAATAATAACATCTTCATTAAGTTTGCAGATGGCACTACCGTGGTAGGACTGATACACAGCAACAATGCCTGGTGAACCACCAACAACTTGGCTCTTCCAAAACCAAAGAAGTGGTGAAAGATTTCAGCACTTCTTTGCAGGAAGAAGACAGATCATTCCCCTGTCTAATCAATGGGGATTTGGAGAGGGCTAACAACTTCAAGTTCCCGGGGACATACATCTCCCGCAGCCTCACCTGGGCGACCAACCCCACAGCCCCTCTGAATAAAAGCCCAGCAGCAGTTGTACTTCCTCAGGTCTTTAAAGAAAGTCAACCTTCCCCAGAAACTGCTACTGTCCTTTTACAACTGTGCTGTCCAGGGCATCATCACACATGATATGCTGGTGTGGTTCAACAGCTGCACCTCAGCTGACAAAACATCCCAGGACAGAGTCAGGAGCATCATCCAAACACAGCAGCCTCCACTATCTGACATATATTGTACCAGATGCCTGCAACATGTGCGTAACATCATACAGGACTGCTCTCATAAAGGCCACAACCTTTTTACACTGTTGCCCTTTGGGAGGTGCTTTAGATCTTTTCAGGCACACACTTCCAGACTTACACACAGCTTTTATCAATGTGCCATCAAAAACTTCAACTCATGACTCTTTCAGTGGATGCAGTGCACAATATGCACCTATGACTATGAATTTTGTTTTTATTGTTTAAACTTATTTATTTATTTATTAATGGATAATATTCTGTGAGGCTGCTTGTGTGTCAGTGTGCATGTGCATACCTGTATTAATGTCTTTTGTATTTATCACCACTGGAGAAATGCACTGAATTTTGCTGTGCTACTGTGCAATGAGAAATAAAAGGTGTTTTATTCGATTCATCTGATCAGAATATGTATCTTCTAAGAATTTGTGACTTAAAGGACGCATATTCTTCCATTTTATTGACAAGCTGAATAGGTTTCTTAAGGTCTTCATGAAATATCGGTGAAACATTTTAATCATGGAACCATGGAGATACAGTACAATAGTTCGTAGTTATTGTCTTTACGGGTTATAAGACCAGATCCTTTACGCCACTCCACGTCCCCCTTAAGGTTTTTGTTGTTGTTTTGTTTTTTTATAACCTGTCAGAGTTTTGCATTACCCATTTCAGAGGTAGGACCTATAGTATGTTGTGAAGTTAGGTGGAGATAAAAAAAAAAAAATAGGAGAAGTGGACAAATCTACTCTCATCTGGGGTCTGTGTTGTCACAGTTCCCTGCAAATCTGAACAGCTCACTCAGTGACTTATTTTCTGCCCAAACAAAGTGACAGACTTGTAAATCAATGCACTCACACAAACACAATTTTCCCATAATACGTATCTCTTGCCTGGCCAGGTCCTAATTCTTTTCCTCCTCGATAAAAACTACTATTGTGGTTCTTCTGGATTTGACTTCCAGGGGTCAGTACCAACTGATGCAGAAGAAACTTTCTCTGGAGACCATTGGGAAGGCATTCAACCAATCATCACATGAAGCATGTGATGTCAGCATGGCGACAACAGGACTAGTATCAACTAAAGACATCATCCAGTGGAGTAGAAATGACTGTTTCCTCAAGTTCAAAAAGTCAGTAAGAAAAATGAACTAAACTACATTGAAAAATTCCAGAATCAGAAAATGTAGTATTTTAGTCAATTACAAGATTATTTCCCTGCAATAACCACACAATACTATGTCTATGATCATTTAGACACAATATGTCTTGCAAGCAGTCATTTTGTTCTGAAAATGACAAAATAGTGCCTTAAATACATTAAAAGCACACATTAAGTGATCAGAATTTAAAACTGGGAGATTCAGTTTTATAATGACTGACGCTGAAGGAAAGGCAGGCTCTGTATTGAATATTGTTTTGGTTTTCTGAGCATACATACGTGTTTTATTCCCAGCACTGCTTCTGTTAGGATGAAGTACTTTCCCAGTGTTTCAACCTCACACAGACACAGCGATCAGTGACTCATGAAGCTGCTGTAAAAGGTGATGGGGTCACAGTTTGTGCAAATGCTAATGTAACAAGTGCCCTGCTGGGCTGGTCACATTTTGGATGTGGAACAGAGCCCATTTTGGAGCCCATTAACACAGCAGGGGCCAAACAGAAAGCCTGGACAAAAGGCTGATAATTTTCTGACCATTCTCTGGTATTTATGAGAACACTTTCTGCTCCTCTGGTTTCTGAATATTTCTCATAATGCAGAACAATCTACACTTTACAGAAAATTACCTCATTGTTTAGTTGATCTTTATCACAATGTAGCTCTGCTACCCGTTTTAAAATCTTCACTTCCTTCCAAAGGTAGTGGAGTGTTACACTGAAATGTGTGATATCAGGCAGAATTGTCAAGCCACTACGCTCTGTTTCAGCTCAGTAGAGTGGACTGATTCAGAGCTCTGGAACCAGGAAAGGCCACACCTGCAAGTTCTGCTCTGCTGCATCCATCCGGCTGATCTGAACTAGTGCTGGCCATTATTCACTCACTTCACACAACAACTACATCACATCCAGGTTACTGAAATGGCCAGTGTCATGAATCATATTGTGTTTAAAACTCATAGTGTTGAAAAATTTTCCATTTGGGATGTCAAGTTATCCTCAGCTTCAGTCAGGCCCTTCACAGTACCACTCCAGTTCATTTACTCTGTCTGGTCTTTATTGTTCCATCATTTGACAATTTCAGTTCTGAAATGTGCTTCATCCTCCTCCTTAGCTTTTTCCAATATTGACCAGTTGTTTTCTAAGGCTGTAAATTTTTCAGTAAAATACAAGAAAATTACTTGGTATTGTATTGTAATATGCTTCCATGTCAATTTTTTTGAATTGGAATAAGAGACAAACTCTGCTGTAGGGTTTGTACCATCAGTACAAGTTGTATCATTACTATTCAGAGTTCTACAGAGAGGACTCTTGGAGTAAATTTGATGCGGTGAGTCAAATTCAATAATGAAAATGAAATGAAAATATCACATTTCTTACGTTTTAGCTTGCCTTCATTGGCTCCCTGTTGAATCTAGGACATCACCAAAACTGATGACTAGTGTTTCTACTAGTTTTATCACTACGGGGACAAAATCCAGTTTTCCAAGTTGCAAACAGTATCTGTGAATTGATGCGGTTTAGCTGTGGCCCAGCGCCAAAATAGACCTGACACATAACGCTGACAGTCACTTCTGGGATCCTTTTAAACTACTAAATGCCGCTTTTGGAGAGACCGCTCTCTTTGTGGTGCTTCGCTGCCATTTCACGGCACTTCTATGTCCTGTGGGAATGTTCAGTTTTAGGGGGGGAATGTTCAAACCAGCTGCTGGGCTTGTTCGTTCAATCCATTACCCGGTGTTGGGTAATGAAACTTTTTATACAGTCTATGATCACTTTTCAGCCTGTATTGCCCTCTAGTGGCATAAACGACACGTAGTTAAAACGATGATGGTGATGATGCGGACGACAGAAGAATGTAATCAATCATATCTAACAATATCTGTCCCCAGGTAGCCACAAGTACATATCTTTTAATACAGGCTGTAAACTATCAGGGCAGGCTCTTAATAATTCAGAGATGTTTTATGCTTTTGTCAAGGGCTTAAAAGTTTTTAGAGTTTCATTTTGTAGCACTCAGTAGCTTTACCAAAACTGGCATTTTTTCAAATGGATGTGTTAGAGTCTGTTTCGGCTGCAATTTCCCCAAGTCCCTATCCCACAGATGCAGCACTTATGCAAAACGATTCATCTGTTTTATATCACTGGTGCTGAAGTGTTCACTTCACATGCTTGGACCCAACAACTGGCTGCTTCTGGTGATATTTATTATTCGTGTCGCTGGGCTTCAGAAGCTTATGGGATCCATTCTAAGCAAATGGCCCTTAAATCAGTCTCTCCATCTCATTCTATTCTCTCCTTAGTAAAAGTGTTATATATGAGATTATGTAAATTTTGCATTTACTAATCACTATATTGTAGTTGTACAGAGAAGATTTGCACATATGGCTTTAGATTAAATGGGATTGTTGCAAGAACTGAATCATGCGTGGTCAATATATTTGAAGGAGTGGAGATGGCTGTATTTTTATCTGCTGTGGGTGTAGCTGAAAAAGAACTTTCTGAAAGGGTATTTGGAAGTGAGGCAAACAATTACAGAGTCCTTGACAAATTTTCCTACAATCAGACTTCAAATTCTGGCAATTTGACACGTCTCGGCTGGCGCGACACACTGATGAATGGAAAAGAGATGTCACCAAAGAGTCCAGAGCAGGAAAGCTTCACTTACTGTTCTGATTATTAGAGCGCCGCTGATCAAATTTATGACTGTAATTTCGCCTGGACATGCTTGTGTTTTCCATTTACATATGGTTTATAGAGCTGTGATTTCATTTGCATAATAGGAGTTCCAAGTGATATGCTGATGAAAGCAGAAGGGAGGGCACTCAGTAAACTTTTTTATGGGATGCTGTTTAAAGAGTAAAAAGCAAATACCATACTGCACACTGGATGTGCGAGTCTCTATTTTCTGCCTCTTCTTCTCACAACAGAAAGCAAAGTGAATGGAATGTTTATAGCTGCTTTCAGTCTCAGTGATGAACACCAATATCCTAAAAATGACTAAGAAGCAACTAAGATTATTTTCTTGCAATGAAATACAAAAACAACAAAACTGAAAGCCCTCATCTAAAAGACAGCTGCTCATATATGGCAGATGGATGCTTTTAAGTTTCAGCTCCAGCAATATGTTTTTGTTAAACACAGTGCTAATTAATTCAGTTGATCATTTGCTTTTGTCAATTCTTGCCACATTTTTTCATAAAAGTAGCTGCCAAGCATTTCTTTTATAAGGCAACAGTAAAGGCTGAACATATGGTAAATGGGCTCCATTTCTGTAACACCTTTCTTATTACTGAAAGCACTTTTACAGCATACTCCCTTAGTGTTTTGGCCAAGGGCGTTTCAACATGTGGACTGGGGAAGACAGGGGTCGAACCATCAACCCTCCAACTGGCTTGACATGCATTTCTTATGAACTAGAAGGGGCTACATTCTCTTCAACAGTCTCATTGTAACCCCAATCCATAAAAGCATCACTAATTTGTTTTATTTGACTGCTGTTCCACCCTCCGGTCAATCCATTCTGATAATCACCTGTTCACTCACATGGGAGGATTTTACATAAGTAAATTGTTATTCTTTTTTGCTTTTGTGCTTGATAAGAAAATTCAGTCTTCCATCATCACCTAAAAATGGCTGCTCTCCAGTTGTAAATGATAAAATCCATCAGCTACATCAACCGAAGCACAGTTACACAGAACAACCGAGTCTTGGCTCAGAGTAATCTTTTAATTAAAACTGATGATAATCAGAGTGGTGAAGAGGACATGAGTCTCAAAGATAAAACATTAATTCCTGCATGTGTCAGTGATGTCGGTGAGCAATGACTACTGCAGCCGGACAGAGACGATTGCAATTTGAAATGAGATCTCATAACTGCTGGTAAAGTGTATTTAAATAAAGTAAAAGGGGTTAAGACTGCATGTAACTGTCAAGGGTAAACATATATCTGTCCGCATGTAGATCCAGATCTGAATTTATGCTTCTAACCTGGGTCAAACTCAGTCAAAGAGCTACAGCTGTTTGTTTGGTTGTTTGTTTTTGCAAAAGTGCAATTCATTTAAACACCACTAGAGGTCGACTCTAACAGTTTTCATTGATTTCCATATTAAAATGTCCAACTTTACAGAAGAAATAAACATACTTTTACTGTCTGGTTAAAAAATGTTTTTGGTCTCCACAGATTTCACATGCATCAAAACTGTACGGTGCACAGACTTTTGAATCCCTCAAAGTTAAAATTATATCAAACAACAAATTTATGAATAACTTGGGATGTGGTTTATGATTGACAGATGCATTGTAGTCTATTGTGCCAAATAAGCTGTCATTGCTTTAGTAAAGTTGACTACTGAGCAGTGAAAAAATAACAATCATTTTTATTTTAAAAGATAATATGGCATGTTGCGCTGTTAACTGTGCCATCAGACTTCTGAAAAAAGGGCTTTGAGTTGGTGACTTTGCTTGGTGCCACGTATGGATTTGTCTTACTGTGCATATTCACACCATACACCTTCCTGTGATGCAGTCCTGAATGGAAACAATTTAGCCATGTATCAGAAAGACATGGGCATCTGTGAGGTCACCAAAATTGGGAAAGTGCACTTTCCCAACTGAGTGTAATCAGCCTGTAACCTGTTGCTGGACTGTGCTTGTAACATCTGAGGTCCATTAGCTGAGCAGATGCGCAGGTCTGCTTCTTTTTACAGGCTGCACCTGCAACATGCAGCATGTGGTTGTGGCTTATGGTTGAGAGGGTCTCTGGCAAAACAGGATGGGGAAATTTTGCTTTGGAAATATGTTGTGCACTTGGTTTTTGGAGCCAGACCAGCACTGTGAAGGACAGAGGTACTAACCCTGCCTCCCACCAGGTGGCAATAAAAACATTAAAGAGAGACTGACAACTGTCTAAGGTAGCTTCATTTTTTTTTTTTTTTACCAGTGATACTGAGCGCCTGAGAGAAGGAAAGACTGTAGCTTCACAACACCAGGGACCTTTCCACCATAACGTCTAGCTTTAACAGGCTTTATACACTGAGTCCCATGTACTTCATTTGATATTTACTTGAAAACTCAACCATTAGAAACCACTAAACATAAAATGTTACTTTTCTCATTTCAGTTATTTCCTTGCAGAGTCTTAGAGTTACAGCTGTGGTACACTGGACTCAGTAGGTTTTCTTTCCAGCAGAATACCAGTGGTTTGGTGTCCAGTGTCAAGTGTCCAGGACCCTCACATATTGGGTAGGAAATATACATATTATAAGAAAGCTGTGAGGGTGAATGAAAAACACAATAGGACCTAAATAAGTTTAAAGATTAAAAAGTTACAATATAAGTGTGGTCCAATTCAATGATAAGCCATTGAATATGTCACAGTTAGCATGTGTTATTTATGCATTTGAGTCAACAATATAGAAGCTTGAAGCTAGTGGCGTACTCTCACAAAGTCACAACTAACTCGAGCAGCAGTTTAGTGTACGACTGCATCCATCTGGGGGTGCATCAAAGAGAGAAAATGCTCCTCTGCTGCTTGGTGGGCCTAATTAGGAGCTGCAACAGCTGACAGAGTGTCTTCAGGTGACAAATGAAGACTTTTCTAGATGAGCCAGGCTTCCTCTGATGTTGCTGTCTGGGAAGACCGAGGTGTCACATGTTCTTCTGAAGGGCAGCACTACAGCAGGTACATCACTGGAGTGATGCTCTCCATCTCACCAGTCCACTCTTGTCCCCTGCATGCAACTGTCCATGATCATTCATCTGCACCACTGATCAGGTGGCCTCAACCCCTGACTTTGACAAGCTTTTTGAAAGGTGCTGTTCTGTAGTAGATGAAGACAAGAGGATGAAAGAAAAACATATATATTGTCTAGACGATCGCCACTAAAGCTTTTATTCACTGTAAAAGGAGAAATATGCAACACTGTTCTCTTCCTTTGATTATTTTTAAACATAAATGATTTTACCATGCGTTTTGCCACCAAAATGGAGTGATGGAGTGTCTACCCGTGTTTTCTTCTCAAAGTCTGCTTTTATAGCAAATCATCATCATTACAATCACCTGTTTGAAATAACATCATTATCTCATTCTTTAACCTCTTGATCAGTCCTAAATCTTCATCTTAACTTTGTAATATGCTGCAAAAATGGATGTAAATGGGTGTAAATTTAAAAAATGAATTGAATCTGACTCTTTTTTATATTGGCTGCTAAGAGATTCATTCAAAGAGTTTTGTTCTTAAAGGAGGTACATTTGTGCCAACAATGGGCAACAGAGGCTTAGCGTTGGATATTACGTTTGCTATCATCACAATCTGACATACGTATTGATTGATGTGGCATGGCTTTTGCATCTTGTCAGAGTTCTTGCTACAACTCTGAAGTTAGCTTCTGATTTGCCAAAGGACAAAAGGGCCATTTTCTGGTGCTCCATATGCTTTTAGAGCACCAAGACTACCTTAGATTGGATCTTAATCAAAGTTTACAATTTAAAACTGAAACCTGAATTAAATGATCTGTTAGACAGTATAGGCTATAGAAAACAGTTTGTAATTTGTGAAACTTTAATTCTTTTTCCGATTATGGCAAAAAGGAAACAGACAAATTTATAAATAGATGGCAAGTTTTTAATGATTTCCCCTCATCACTAGTTCAGTGACTGTTGACTACTGTTGCCCATCTAGTATTTCTAACAACCCTAATGTAGCCCACTAGAACCAACTGACACACATTGGGCCTCATTCAGGAATATGTGCGTGGAAATGTTCCTATTTCCCGCAAAAAATAAATACGTGAGCAAAATCACCGTGGGATTCATGAAACCTGCGTACCGACCAGTTTGGTTCTTACTGCTGTGCATATGTTTGTGAATCAGACTTGATGTAAATACACAGGCGCGTGCTTGCAGTTTGTGATTAGCATCCTGCCACGCCCACTTTTCTCCAAATAAGGAAACCGCCTGCCTGGAGTTGATTCATGTATGAATGAAGCGGTTACCGAGGAGAGACGTACATTTCACAGTTTGTTAGAAGAGATGGCACCAAAAGGCAAAATAAGAACTTTACAAC
>JBAMYA010000017.1:7026847-7040196 GCA_037176975.1 Arrhamphus sclerolepis
CCCATCCCCCACTCCCCGCCCCAGGGACCACGAGACACCCACATCCCAAGTCCCCCAGTCGACCCCCAGACCCAGGCGCAAGATCACTCCCCACCCAACCCCACTAGGTGATGGAGCCCATAAATGGGGACCAGAGAGAATCCAGTGCATTTGCTAATTGTGCTGCGCATTTGTGGCTGTTGAGACTGTTCTAACTCCATACAGTTCTTCCATATCCAATAGGACTCGGGGGTACCTGTACCTGTGCTTGTGCTTCTCTTACATATCATAGACTCAACATCTTCAGATTCTCTGTTGTTTTGTTTTCCTTGCATTTTTTTTTTTTTTTCCCCAAATAGCAACTATGCTGGTTTGGGTACCATGAAGTTGGACCGCTGTAATGATACTTCTATCTAAATCAACATATACACTACTCATGAAAAGTAAAGTTAGTTTACTTTTGTGTGGAATTGATGGAAAAAAGTAAAAGGTTCATGCTACGGTAATATTATATCATGAATGTCTCATCTCCAACAATTTATTGACAAGCTAGCAACAGTGATGGCTGAACCACAACAAAAAGATGTTCCTAGGTCACACATCACAGTGAAGCAGTCAACTGCATGGGATTTGGCCAAAGGACGTCCACTTCTACGACTTTCGGTAAATCTTCCCCACCTCTGTCTCGTTTTCAACCAGCTGTGAAACTTTAAGCAGAGTGGCAACTTCATTTTCCAGGTAGTGTTGATCTATTGTTAGGCATTGTCTTTGTCTAATGATGTCAAAATGTGAACAGCAGGAGGAAGAGGACTGTTGAACCCAAGCGTTTTGTGATCAATTTGTGAATCAGATTTTTACAGTTAATCACCTTGTTAGAGGACACAATGCAATAAGTACTGAAACACTGAACAGTTGAACAAGTGGATTCCAAAGTTCATATAAAGTCAAATTAAGTTGACCTGTAAAGGTTATAGTGCATTTACGGTGCTTTCTTAAATTTCATCCAAAAGCCAAATATCCCAAATTTTTGTGGGTTGTGTACATTGGTTTTATCATGAATGTTCCAGCAGTATTGATTTAAAATGAAAATATGGATAATGATCTATTTGATTAAAATAGATCAATATCATCTGTCACCTCTTATCTCATCTCTTGCTCCTGAATCAAATGCAGTCAAAATCCTATCATGGCAGACTTTTTGATATAACGCTGGCAAACATCAAATCATCATCCAGTTAATGGATTTAATATTGTATCAGATGAAACTATGACCTTTTTCATCATTTGTGTCTAGCTGCCTGTTGGTGCTGGCTATGACGTTGTTGGCTGCATACTACTATTTATTTTACAAAATAAAATTATTTGGGGTTTTAATAGTGTATATCATTCAACTAAATTCAGTTCATATTACCACTCACTAAGTTATTATCAAGCTGTGAGTCAAAGCCAAGAGATGTCCAAGCTAAAGTTGTTGCTACTTACTTCAACCACACATGTGCTCATTAATTGCAGCCAAGTATTTCTGAATCAGTTTAAGCTGACTGCGTTTTTGATTTAGGCTAATTATCCTCAAGTCTGACTGGGTCTCTTTTGCACTGAGTCTCTGTTTTGAAAATGAGGGTCCCTCTGGCCGGTGTCAGATCTATGTCTGCTACATCGGGACCACTATTCCCGACAGGCCGGGGCCTCTGTCTGAAAAATGTGTCACGGTTATGATGACAATGATGGAAGGATGAAAGCTCTAACTAATTATGATGGTTATGAAATGAATGATAGAGATGGTGAGGGAGGCGATTAGAGTGGTGGCTTTATTTTCGTGTCATGCTTCATTATTTTCATGGCATGCATTCAGCATTGCCAACTGAGTAAGAAGAAATTCCATCGTTGCATGAAGATTCCTCTCAGAGCTCTGTTTTCATATCTGCAGCAGAGGTTCTGTTAACATATTATTCTGTCCTTTTTTGCCAGTCGTGGCCGTGGTTTACAAGTAAATGGAATGACTATAAATCACAGCTAAACACAGCAGAAGTAAGATTATGTTTAGAATAATGACATAGCTATAAATCTTCCATGCTGCTGACTGGACTAAAGAAAAAAAAGACAAGTTTATTCTGGGGTTAGTAATATAAATTCCAATTCAGATTAGCCTGACATTGATGGATTGTATCATCGTTCTCTTTAAAAGCAAACTGACTTTTTTTTTTGTTGACAGGCTGACAATTTGACATCATTTTATTGTGTGGGAGGGCTGTTCTGTCAATAGCCAGTGGGAATACAAATCAAGTCAATTAGATGTCATATTTAGAAGTTTTCATAAAATCCAAAAGTTTGTAAATGTAAATGTGTTGCCTGTCATTTTAAAGGCATTATATTGTATGTGTGACATAATTTGCAAATATGACAGGATCACTTAATGATGCACAAAACTGTAGCAGAAAAAGTTGTATAGTATGAAAATGCTAGATAAAAATGATTTTAGACCAATCATTCAAACACAATTTAAAAAAGACATAGTTGAGGAAGAAGATACATCTACTTGTGATGAGTTGCAGGCATGAAAAAGTGAATGGATACTAACACCTAATATTAAGTTAATTTGAAAATATATGAAATAGCTTGGGTTTCTACTGATTTGAAATAATGTACAAGACAAACAAACCAGTGAAGCTTTGTTGTGTTTTTGAGCTGGTTATTGGTTTAAGCCTCTATAAGTAGGAATAGACTTCTGACCACATGGAGGCAGAAAATCACATGAAAGGTCATGTGTTGGCCACATAGACTAGACCCTGCATGTCTCATGTTTCCTTGCTTCAGCATACCTTATTCAAATGAATGGGTCATTTGCAGACCTTGATGACAAGCTGATGAGGATCCATTCGTTTGTGGCATCTAATGCCGGGCTCATGCTCTACAATTATAAGATTAATACAAGCCACACTTCAGATGTGAACTAGGTAGATAATTAATTTGAAGCAAATCTTAGCTATGACAGAAATAGATCCAAGTGTATTTCAGACTCTAAACGCAGTGCCAACACGTCATTAGGAGGTGCTGCTAATGTGCTAATGCAACTTTTGATGACTCGAAAGTTGGTGATGCTGTAGTGATGTTCGTGTTCTTTGAGAGTAAAATAAATAAATTCAAGAAAAATAAGTGTCTTTCTTTGAGTTGCATATTTTTCTTCCCGTTTCTCCGTTGTACTTTGCGCTGTTGTTGCTAGGCTACTGTGCTACTGCTACTTCATGGTGTGTTCCTATTGGTTGGTTAGCTGACAGAGATCGCAGAGGCAGCCGTCACACTCTGACGTGATTCCTCAACAATTTCTGACACTGCTCGATATCTGTCACAGCCCGTCTTTGGTCATAAGATGGTTCTTTCATCTTTGCTCCTGTCTCATTGTAAGATCTACCACCTCGGTTTTGAGCTACAATGGCCGATTTCAACCTGGAAGTGGGGATATTGGTCAGTCCCTAGGAATAAGACACAACAAAGTGCCCCTCCAGTGGTAATAAAAGATGTACTGGACCATCACTCTTTTGTAAACATAGATCTATATGCCCCATGTAGCCATAGATGGTAATGCTACATAGAGTTCCTTTTGACATCCAAATACAGAATCAGCTCTGACGGAGGACATTTTTTTTCTACACCATGTTGACTTTATGTGTACACATGCTGTATGAGGTTTTATACAATTTATAGTTATTGGTGAACTGTGTGTCTAACGGCATCTTTTATTTCTCTTTCCGAGTGCACGGCACTTACTGGAGGACAGTGATGGCTGTTGGTCATTTGTGTGAGGATTTCAGCGCCACGTTTGAGAAGCTGCAGCTCTCAGGTAGTCACTGCAGCATGAAATGCAATAAATAGCAGAGCTATCTCACTGTTAAAGTCCACTTACCTCCTGAGGGCCTAGTACTTTATATGTAAATGAGACTCCCTTGTAACAACCACACATACCCATACACACACAAAAACACTTTCTACCTCTCCCTTTTGTGCTCGGACATACACACATTTGCAAAGTGATTCTGACGGTGTTCTGCCTTAGATGAAAACAAAATACTCAATGAAGTCCTTTCCTCTGGCAGGCTGGACACGAGGTGACTGCGTCCCCCTCCAATGTTCAAGTGCCTTGCCTCTGTTTTCCATTTGTTGTCCTTTTTTTTCCCCTCCACGTCACACTCAGAAACAATTTAATCAGACAGCGAAGCTGTTAATATCCTGAAAACCACTGAGTGGATTCAAGCTACAGTGGTCTTCTTTGTTTTGAGTTCACATGCGCTTTCTCTCAAAGCAGGCCTTTGTGCTCTCAGTAACAATATTTGGAGCAGAGATGAAAGCGAGAAACTTGCACGCAGCCCCACCCAGCTGAGGTTTAAGACCGACCTGAGAAAGTCCAAGCATAATGCCAGTTAATCACAGACATCAGTCAAGCTGAAGAGAAAGGCAGCGCTGCCCCGCACCGCTCAATCCTGTGGCGTCTTTATGACAGACAGGGTCGGATGGGGAGCAGCGAGGAAAAACAAACTTCAAAAAAACGACTGGGTATTTAATTAACCATGACAACATAGTTTGGCTTAACGAGCATTTCTTCCCCGACCCACCAATCTATGTAACGTCTCTCAGTTGCTCGGGGTAACTCAACATCCCTGCCAGTTAGCCACAAAAATGAGCAGGAAGCCTGCCAAAGCTTTGTAAATATACATGGAGATGAAACAGCTCTGCCAACATCCTCCTGGTACTCTGGGAACAAAGCTTTAATGAAGAATATTTCATGTTAACTATTTTTTAATAGAAGCCTCGGTTTCCTAAATGACGATGTACAGCTGCACAACATGTGTCGTGCTCTCTGCCTTCAATTCCAAGCTAATGTTGACCTCTGAAAAACACATTAACCCGGGACAAATTGTGATATACAGTAGGAGTAATTGACATGAGTCATGTAGAACATTTAATAACGGAGGTTTGTCCAACCAAAACACATTTATGGGAACAAAAATGAACAATAATACGCACACAGTAGCTTCGCCCTCATATTTTCATTTACAGTGGCAGCACATGAAGGTTGTTTAATTGGCTTCCCTGGATAAATAATCATAGTCTTACAGATCTATTTGAACATGTTGACACAGTGTGATATAGATCTTTTTTCAGAGATCCAACACTCAATCGGCCTGTGGTCTGAATTGGATGAGTTTTGCGAGACCAGTACAGGCCAATATTTGATTTTTATTCTTTTACTCGACCAACTGCAAGCATCATATTTACAACCTTGATTTTCTTTTATTTCTTTTTTATTTATATGATTTATTTAACTGAGAAATCAATTTTCCTCTATCAGTAAGTACACTGAGGCTTTTCCACACCCCGCAAGGCCCCCCCCCCCCCGTGCTTCAGCTCCGCCTCCAAACCATGACTGAGAGTGCCTCTGATTGGTTGTTTTCACTCAGGCACGGCTAATTCTTCATGGACTGTCTCATGTTTTCATCTCAGGGCATAGAGACATTTTCAGCAAAAGGTTATGAAAATCATATTTTTATTCAAGCTATGAAGTTCTACTTTAAAGCCACTCTATGAAGCAACTCAGCTTCTGACCACAAGGGGGCGCTGCTGGCAGGGCTTCTGGTACCACTTTGACCCACTAGAGGTGCTTTATGTGTTTTATGTAGACATATGTGATTTTCCTTTTGAGAAAGTATTGTGGAACTGAGCTAAATTTGCATCCCTGTGACATGCTGCCTACATGTGGTCAGAAGTGGTATTGCAACATAGAGTGACTAACTGGATAGTCTCAGTGAGATGAAAAATATCTCTCTTTTTAAAGAGAAACTGGTGATAAAATTAAAACGTACATTTATACATGCTGCAGGAGCTGAAGGTACAACGTAACAGAGAACGTGAACTGAAAATGATCAAAACTTGGAGCTGTTTGTTTTTATAGCTGAATAAATGACAAATGGCCTCTTTATGGTCGTCTCTAGGCTTCTAAGATGTTTCATATCTTTATTCTGTTATTTAGGTTTTAAAGGCAGATAGCTAGAATTGAAGTGGAGCTGCTAATTGAGTCTTTCATATTAAATTTCTTTTAAATCCCATTTAAATCATAATAAACTTGATTACTTTCACATTTATGTTCATGTAATGTTACACTGCAAAAGTGTTTTAAAAAATAGTTGGAAATACACAATTATAATTTGCTTTCTTTGCTGATATTTGATGACAAAAAGACTAGAAATGAAGAATAAAAAAACTTATTTGATGTCTTTTTGGTGGTTTTGGAATAAAAACTGTAAACTCTTGTTTTGCTTCTTTTGCAGTAGGTGTTTAGTTATTTTACCATTTATATGTGTGGTCAGACTGAACTGATCCATGACTTAGCTGAGACAGCTTTACCTCAACCATGCAGTTATTAAACTGGGGGCGGGGCCGGGGGCGGGGCTGGGGCGGGGCAGGCCTGGGGGGACAGACTTAGTGGAAAAAAAAAATGTGGGAGAGAAAATGTATGGCTCAGTGGAATAATAAAGTTATATGCTTTGGACCATAAATATTGACAGTGCTTCCTCTGCTGACCACTAGAGGCTGCAGTCCCTTTACTGACCACTAGAGACTGCAGTTCCTCTGCTGACCACTAGAGACTGCAGTTCCTCTACTGACCACTAGAGGCTGCAGTTCCTCTACCGTCCACTAGAGGCTGAAGTTCCTCTACTGTCCACTAGAGGCTGCAGTTCCTCTACTGACCACTAGAGGCTGCAGTTCCTCTTCCGACCACTAGAGGCTGCAATTCCTCTACTGACCAATAGAGACTGCAGTTCCTCTTCCGACCACTAGAGGCTGCAATTCCTCTACTGACCAATAGAAACTGCAGTCCCTCTGCTGTCCGCTAGAGGCTGCAGTTCCTCTACCAACCACTAGAGGCTATAAAAACCACTTCTGGTGTCTAAAGATTAGATTTCACGTCCATGACAGTGTTACAGACATGGATTTTAAGCAACAAAATGATTGTTCAAGTTTCAGGTTAACTCTCTAGGTTGCTCCGTTCATGTGATCCCAAGTCTCTGACAAATATAACAATAACTGGTGACCAGTCAGTCGTACTGGGTTCACTGGAATCATAAAACTTTCCTTTGATTGGATAATGCCAGAAGTGATGTGGATTCATGAACTGGCAAACAATTCTATTGGCTCTGGAGATTCTGTAGAGCTGTCAATCACTGAAACAGCTGTTTAGGGTTAACTATAGTTTTTTTTAGTTTTGTGGGTGTGGCTCCTGAGCTGTGAGCAGCCCCCTCAGGGACTCCTCTATCTGAGCAAACACCTGTCCACCAACAACGCTCAGAGCGTAAGAGACTTCCCTCTGATCACTGCAGAAGCTCACCAGCAGTTCGTGATCCGACCGCAGCTCCAGATGTCAGTTCAGAAAAAAATGAAGCCAGTTGGGTCTGAAAGCGGCAGAGACGTCTCCTGGACTGGAACACCGTCAGTCATCTGCATCCACTTTATCCACGTCTAATGTTTCCAGCAGCCACTGGCAGGACTGGTCTCCATCAGAGAGGAACCACACCTGCAACCTCAACACTTCACATCACTTTGGTTTATCTCCTGGAGACGGAGAAGTTAAAGTGACAGCAGAGCAGGAGACATGGAGGATCCCTTCAGTCCAGAGCTGCAGGGACGTCTCATTGTCCTGAATCACCATGCAGTTCATCAAATGGACACTAGAGGCCAACTCCAAAAATGACTCGAATCTCCACAAATCTATGGATTAGAGGCGTGGCTCATGAGTGACAGCAACTATCCCACTTCCAGGTGTTTTTTTGGACCATCAGATGGACAGTTGGTCCAGTATTTACGGTCAACGATGACATTATGAGTGATAAAGACCTAACAGAGCGACACCACTCTTATTTTAAAGATAACACAGTTTATTAAGCTGTTAACTTGCCAACAATCTGCTCTGACACGTGATAATTAACATCATCTTATAATCTCTTCAGGATTCTTTTACAGATGTTAGAGACATCTGCTAAACTTGCTCTTATGATAAAGGAAGATATTCAGGAAGTAATCTGAACGTGATTATTTATTTCAGTTCCATTTATTTATATAGCATTTACTTACAACAAAGTCCCCTCTAGACGCTTTACAAAACATGGACCAGGACCTGGGTCAGTTCCTGGGGGGGACCTCCTGCTGATAGCCAGCTGGGTAAAAGAAGACAAAAGGAGGGAGACAGGACAGAGAGGATGTAGGACAGAGAGAAGACAGGGACAAAAACCTCCAAATATCTGGTATAAATCTATAAATCTGTGGTGGTTGGAGGGGTCGGACCAGTGGACATCCCACAGTGGAAACCAGTCTCCAGGTGCAGGTGAACACCAGGATGATCAGAAGATGGAAGGTTTGGGAGGTGAGGGGGAGCAACAACATCACCATGGTAACACCTGGAAAAGTAGAAGAGAGAGACGGAAGATGGACAACGATGGTTCTATTAAATGAATCAGGACAGTCTGAGACTGAGCTCAGACAGACAGGATGAAGATGCTCAGTGGACATCATATACATCATCTGGGTATGTATGTCTGTCTAACGTTAGCTGCCTGCTCTGTTACCATGGTTACGAGTGTTTGAGAACGTCGCTTACGCTTTAATTCTGCTGGAAAAAACAGCAACAGTGGTTGGATTCTCTTCTCTTTACGTTAACGTCTCCTCAACTCTCCTCTTGATGAGTTTGCGTCGCCTCTGATTGGTTGTAGCCCTATCCAACTGTGTCCAGAGGCAACAGTTGGCTCCGCCTCCTGGATGAGGTCTTATGGCTGGTGTTCAGCTCCCACATCTGTCCAGATGTGGCTCCTATCTGTCAGAGCTGACAGGAGCCAGAGTGAATGTGCTCTCTCAGCTCCAGCGGTTTAACGAGCTGGATGCAGCTGAGCTAGAAAACCCAGCCTCTTAAATCAGATTTAGGGGTTAAAAACCCAACAGCTGTGGTTTTCTGACTCAACTATTTCATTTAGACCTCAGGAAATCAGGAAATTGCACCCAGCTTGTGAAAAAAAGGGCAGAGTACATCTCTTTTTAACAGCTGGACTTTGTAATTAAGTGATTACAATCCAGTCCCAGTTTGAGCTCTGCTCCAGTTCAATTAAACAATGGCAGATAAACGGTGATAAAAGTGCTCTGTGGAAGCTAATTTCATGCCGTGTTGGGTCTGGACTGGCAGCAGTAAACTCTCCGAGGCGTGATGAAGAGGAGAGGGAGGAGGAAGTCTGCAGGGCTATAACTCAGCCTGACGCTGGGCCGGTCCAGCCTCCTGGTCATGGAGAAGAGCTGCTGGAGAAACACAAGACAGATGCTGCTGCTGCCGATGATGAGGATGATGAAGGCTGGGGCGGAGGAAGGAAGGAAGAAACTCTGGGGAACAAATGTTGTTTTTGGGCTTTTGGTTCAGTTTAGTTCAGTTGATGAGCTCAAGTTCAGTTTAGTTTAGTTAGTAAAGGGCCTCGTCATCACCATGGTTACCGTCAAAGGGCCACGTCATCACCATGGTTACCGTTAAAGGGCCACATCATCACCATGGTTACCGTCAAAGGGC
Organism: Arrhamphus sclerolepis; assembly: GCA_037176975.1. Classification (NCBI taxonomy): domain Eukaryota; kingdom Metazoa; phylum Chordata; class Actinopteri; order Beloniformes; family Hemiramphidae; genus Arrhamphus; species Arrhamphus sclerolepis. The sequence goes on from JBAMYA010000017.1 coordinate 7,036,419, forward strand.
CTCATCATCACCATGGTCACCATCAAAGGGCCTCGTCATCACCATGGTTACCGTCAAAGGGGCACATCATCACCATGGTTAAAGGGCCACGTCATCACCATGGTTACCGTTAAAGGGCCTCGTCATCACCATGGTTACCGTTAAAGGGCCTCATCATCACCATGGTTACCGTCAAATGTTATTCTGTACTTTTAAAACCAACTCTTTTGCTATTTTCCCGTAGGTTCCCAGGGGAAAAAAGTGACTTTTTGTCATAAAATATCAAATTTCACACAAATGACCATAAATACACACATTTTCATTCTATAATTGCAAATTTAAAAAAAAAAACGTCTTTTTCACAAAGAAGCTTATTTTGTTGTAAAATGATAAAAATTGAGACTGTGCTAAAATTAAATTTTTTCCGTATCACAAATCAAAAACCAAGTTTTTCATCCCAAATGTCACTAAGAGCAACGTTTTAGCTTCCAGACCAACTTGCAGAGCAGAACTTCCTGCTGCGGTTCCTTTTCCTTTGATGTCACGTCACCCAAGCGTGTCTGAACCAGACTGGAGATCTGGTTTTCACCGTGACCTCTCACCGCCACGTGATCGATTTCTGCCTGCTTCTCTGATCAGAGACTTCAAAGACGCCGACGTGCAGGACACACATGCAGCTGGACATTTTCAGGACATCTCAGTCGGTCGAAAGCTTCAAAGAGCCGTTTGAAGGTCTGGTTTTGTACATTTGTTCGTTCTCATTTCTTCTCTTCAACTTCTTCAGTATATTTTACCTTTAACGAGTTGTTTTGTTCCAGCTCGGACTTTGCAGAGCCTCCTTTCAGAGTAATTAACCCCGAGAGAGCTGCCGTCTGTTGACGTATCCAGGAAGTAGCAGTCTGATTTTAACACACGCTTGTGGGGTTTTTTTGTTAAAGAGAGGAGGATTTTATGACAAAAAGTTGAGAATTTTTATAAAAAAGTCGCCATCTTAGGCGTTTTGGGATTTTAAGATAAGAGAAGCCTTTCATTGTCCCTCAGAGGGGAAAAATGCATCTTGAGAAATTTGAGATTTTAGGATAAAAACTAGTGACAAAATTGTAGTTTTGCAAAAATTATTGATTTTACAACAAAAAATTTGTGATTTTTAGAGCAGAGTCACAATTTTACATCAAAAAGTTGTAATATTAAGTTAAAATCACAAGTTTGTTAAAGTTTTGAGTCTGAGACAAAAGCTGCAGTTTCATGAGGAGTTAAACGCTGTTCGACAGAAAGTCGTAATTTTGTGACTTTGAAATAGTTTATATCCACAAAAAGTCCCAAAATTATAACTTAATATAACTTACAAAGTTGCAGTTTTTGAAATTTCATGATTTTATGACAAAAGCCTTAATTTACAATAAAAAGTTGTAATTTTAATCTTTTTTCAGTTCCGCAGGAAGTCAAGATTTTATGAGAAGAAGTTGGGAATTTTACCAAAACGTTGTATCCTGAAAGTTCTACGACAAAAAAACATCATGATTTTGTGAAATTTGAGATTTTATGATAAAATTTAGATTTTTACAACACAATTTTACATCAAAAGGTTGTAATATGAAATAAAAAAGTCACCAGTTTTATGACAGATGTTGCAGTCACACCATAAAATCTTTATCAGTTTTGGTTTGGAACAAAGTTAATATATTCTGTCAAATAAATTCACAATATGAACTTGCAATTTTGTGATTATATGACAAACGCCTGGTTTTAACAAAAAAAGTCACGATCTTCCAAAATGAGCAGTTTTACTCCAAAATGCTGCTTTGTAATGAATAAAGTTGATGTAGAAATCTGCTCTGATGCAAGTTTGTAGGCAAATATTACTGCACTTATCCACTGTTATATTTAAATCTAAACTGGTGGGCGCGTTCTGATTTAGCTGCTTTTCAGAAAAACCAAAGTCGGACGACATCAGTTTGTTTGATGGAGAACTTTGGGTTAAATCGCTCTAACTTGACTTTTTCTTTTTTCTTACATTTTTCCCCGTTTTTCATCACCTTCATACCGAAGCTCCAGTCCTGGGCTTCGCTCTCCCTCTGCCAACCCCAGGAGGTCCTGCACTGGGCTCACGTCTCCTTCTCTACCTGAGTAGTGAGCAGGACCTTCTTTTCACCTGAGGGGAGGGGTTTCCCTCCCCGCCCCCTCTGGCGCCCCCATCAGGCCGGGGGAGGCAGTGTACAGCCCAGGACTGCTGCATGTTTTTGTGAGGGGAACACGGGGAGAACATGCAAACTCACCAACCCCCCAGGATATGGGTGCTGATGACGTGGAGGAGTGAACACACCCCCAGCACCCCCAGCAGGAACTGAACTTGACTTCCATCCATCCATCCATTATCCATACCCGCTATGTCCTGTTCAGGGTCACAGGGGTCTGCTGGAGCCTATCCCAGCTTACTTCGGGCTAAAGGCAGGGGTCCACCCTGGACAGGTCGCCAGTCCATCGCAGCTGAACTTGACTTTTAATCAGCTATTTACTATTGATTGATGCTTCTCAAAGGATGACGTAAATTCACAGTAAGACAGTAAACGTGAAGGTCAGAAGTGCTCCAGACCTGTCTGTCCATCTCAGCTCTGACGGTTGCTGGTTTCTGGACCTCGTCTGGGGTCTTCTGGAAGTCATTAAAAAGCGTAAAAGCCATTATGGGGCCCTTGGTCCTGTCACCCAAGGGCCCCTGATGCGATGATGCCAGCGAGTCTCCGTTAAACGGTTTCACGTGTTCAGGCCTGATCAAGGTTCCAGTAGATCCATAGAGCGGTTCCCATGACAACCCCAGCACATCGACGTGTGACCTCAGTGATTAAAGGCAGCGTTGGCCTAAACTAACAAACTAGGCTCCTGCGGTTCTGGATGTGTTCTGGATGTCTGGATGTCCCTGAGGAAGCAGAGCTCCAAAGGAGCATTAAACCTCCAACTTCTGTTCTCCTCAGCCTCCAGAAGCCATCTGAAGAAATAAAGCAGTTTGACGGCAGGATCATTGGCTTTAGAAAACCCTGATTTCAGGTTATGTTTTCTGCGTATTTGCAGAACCTTCCTCTCGGTCACCTGTTTGACTCTGGGTCGATATTCTGCCCCCAAGTGGACACCTCCAGTATCACACATTCCCACCAAAACCGTAACAGGAAGTCCAGAGATCCACACACATTTATCCACTGGTCTAAGTCTGTGGAGCCCTGATTGGCTCCCATCATCTGACTTGGATGTCGTCTTTGAGAGATCTTGGAGGAGACGGGACAGATTGTCCAGATGTTAAGACACAGGAAGCAGGAGTAATCCAACCCAGGTCTTTATAGAATAACCCTCCAAAAAAGTGACCCAAGAATCTACAAAGCATGAAAACCAAAGCAGGAACAAGATCAGGACTGAAATTCAAAAACTAGAGCAAATGCAAGAAGAACCAAGACCAGGACAAAGACAAACACCAAGACCTCCACAGCGAGACGGTATAGATTATCCAGGACCAGAATGTCCTGGACAAGATTGAGGAAGGATCAAATTGTCCAAAACCAGGTTGTCCAAGACAAGATTGTCCAGGACCTGTGTGGAGACAGGTTACAGATTGTCCTAGACCAGAATGTCCTGGACAATATTGTCCAGGACCTCGATGGAGACAGGTTACAGATTGTCCAGGGAAGCCAAACTGCCTCTGAAATTCTCTGCTGCATCTTCAATGTTAAATTGATGGTAAAACAGTAATTCACAAAACACCAGATCTGTCCAACATTACATTTACTTTCATGACTACCATTTGTCATCCTGT
>JBAMYA010000017.1:7050460-7064263 GCA_037176975.1 Arrhamphus sclerolepis
TATATATGCACACACATATATAATTTAACTTTTCATGCTATTTTATGTCCTATCATAACTTTTTGAACAAAAATTATGACTTTCTGTTGTAAAATCATAATTTCACAAAATTGCAACTCTTGGTTGTATCATAAAATCTCAATTTCTGCAAAATTGTGTGTTGAAGCTAATGTATCAGTCACAAAATTTACAAAATTGTGACTTTTCGACAAAATTTCCCAGAACGTTGCCGAAAAATCCCCACATTAGATTTGTGTGTTTTCATTGTACACGTATTGAAATTTTGTAAAAACAGAACTGTAATTGTAATTTTTGGACGCAAGACTGTGCAGCGACCGTTCTGCAGAAAGAGTACTTGTCAAGTCTGAGGGCAGGTGTTTGAGCATCACCTGGAGTCTAATCGTTCACATGCCTGACAACACTTGGAGCCATTTAGCATTTGAAATAACAATAACAAAAAATAACCTCCAACTGCAATGCTTCCAAGATGGAAATAAACCAAAAGTGCAACAGGACTCCAAAAATAGGGATCATTGCAAACAGATTACATCACTAACGACTGATGAAATGTGTTTACAGGATTCACTGTAAGAGTCAGTGTTCAGCGCTGCAGAACAGAAGTTGACAGCATGACTCTCCCGTGTCACTCAAACACTGCTGGTGGAAATGTTCACGCAGAGGCCCGAAGCTTTCCATAATTTTCCTCATGCACGTCAAAAGTTTCTTCCTCATCCAAGACAGCAGCGTAGAGACCTGTTTAATTATGCAGCAGGAGAATTCAGATTTCAGTTTGACTTGAACGTGAAAAAATTAAGCCTTAAATTGGAAGTGTAACAGAAATGTTCCAGAGCCCGTATGGATTTGTGGATGTTTTTGAAGAGCAGCACTTGTTAAGTGTCAGAAAAGAAATCAAATATTTACCTGTGTGTGGGAGGAAGGATTGTTTTTCATAGTCCTGGGAATGTAATGCAATTGATGGCATCAAGTTAGGCACACACACACACACACACCCACACTCGCACACTCGCACACCCACACACGTGCACACACACGCACACGCACACTTCCATGTAGGAGGATTATGAGTGGAAGGTACAGCCCATTGCTTTCTAATAACATCCTCTAATCTCTTGCCAGCTGCCCTTGAGGCTGTCCACTCAGAAAACATTGCAACTTTTCACCTTCAACAAAGCACCTCCCTCTCGTTCCTGCTTCATCATCTCCCACAATGGGGAGGGAAGCATATCCCACTCTATCACAGAGATTAGACAGGGTTGGCCCTCTAGTTGGCAGTGGAGGAGAAACCCATTTTTATCCCTTACCCTGTCAGCTTGAATTAGCTGTGTACAGCCCCAGCCTCTCAGCAGAACCTCCGCCCATTAGGAGCTGCAACGCTGTCGGGATGGGTTTCTATTTTCTCGGAAGGTTGTCTCAGCTCCTACTCTCTCTGCAGTACATCATGTCCGCTCCTTTTCAAACACAATAGCTTCTTTTTAAGCCATAATATGAAATGTTGAAATCAGCTGTCCTCTTGCGTCAGTTATTAGAACAGTGGATAACATCCATCTAGATCAGCGGACCTTTAATCCCACCTAATGGCTTCTCTAAAAGGACCCACCTTGCATAGTAACACTCCTCTGCTTTCGAGTCATGTTACATTGCGATTTTCATTCTGAATGCTTTCATCTCCCATTACGCTGATCTGTCCATCACAGGTTTGCTCGAGTCTTTGCCTGACCAGGCTCGCTTTTAACCTCTGCCGTTGTTCGTTTTCATCACATTTTCAATTTCTCCCACTCTTTCACTCCACCACGCTGCATGAAAGGTTTGTTCTTACGTAGTGTCATAGGGTTTCTTTTTCCAATTAGCCTGGAATCATTTCTCCAGAACTAATCTCTTGCCTTGCATATAGCCAGCTCCCACATCTTTGATTTAACGCTTGGTGTGAACTGGTAGGGGGTGGGTGTCGGAGGGGCAGCCATGTTAGAGAATCCCAATGGTCCACAATGTGTTCACCTCCTGATTGCCCACCCTCCCAGGTTTAGTGCTGGTTTATGAAGCATGATATGAAATAAACCCTTTTCTGTCCCCCAACAAAGATTGGTGGCGCAACTCGCACTCAACTCAGGGAGCTCCATGTTCAAGGATGAGGGCTTCTGGATTTGTGTTCAAGGCAAAGAGGGAGAAGGGGAATGGACGGGAATTTTAATTTATGGAGCTTCTGTTTAAAGAACTCCTGCAGAAGACAGACATAAAGAAGGCTGTTGCTGTGAAGAAATGTATCGTCGCTCATCCAGAGACACTACTCAAACACTGCTCAAGAATTACCGGTGCCATTATCCTTTTAAACGCATGAATTAAAATAAATAAATAAATAATTTACTAGAAGTCACAAACATCTTTGTTTTCTGCCAAAACCCCAAACAATAAAACATGGGTTATTAGTATGATCAGTCTACTATGTTTACCATTATGAATATTTATAAAGTAATGAATACATTAATGGTGTCTGGTTATGGAAAATATAGTCCTATTTCAGTCCACAGCTTTCAACAAAATCTCTTCATTTATTGTTAATAACAAAATCCATCAGAGTAGAAAACATTCAAAATGCAAATTGTTAACCTGCCGGCACCTTCAAAGACACACATGCAGTCCCGGTTTATCAGAAAGACACATCTAACATGATGAGATGAGGGACCAGTCCTGAAATATCCATCCTCACCGATTCAGAGTACGAAAAAGAAAAGAACAACGATAACACTTATTTATTTATTAAATTAATAACAAGTCATGGTTGATCCAAATGATGTATCATAACCTATATAATATTACTACTACTACTACTACTACTACTACTGCTGCTAATAATAATAATAATAATAATAACAATATTATCATTATTATCAGTAGTATCATTATTATTATTATCATTATTATCATCATTATTATTATTATTATTATTATTATTATTATTATTATTATTATTATTATTATTATTGTTGTTGTTATTATTATGTTCATGTGGGTTTTCTCTGGGTACTCCAGAGACTGAATTGTAAACTTAAAAAACTTCATTGCATTCTCACATTATGTCTTTCCAGAAGTGGAAGATTTAAAATGACGAGAAAGCACTCATCTTCAGATTTTTTTAAGTTTCTGGTTTGAAGATTCAATAAAAACAAATACAACTGCATCATAAGCAGCTACTTTTAAGAATGCTGCAGTCTTAGTGTAGTGATCCTAAACTAGTATATATTACTGTCAAATGCGATTCTGGCATTTGCTTTAACTTTTTTTCATCAAGCTATAGCTAAGACACTTTTCTTCAAGTGGCACAAAGGAACTTTTGCCGTTTCTAACTCATCTGATGCCGCTGTTGATGTGGCAACAATGTCACTTTGACCTCACTATCTAAGGTTTAATCTTGTTTGGTCTCTGGCTTGATCACTCTCGAGCTATAAAGTGATGCACAGTTGTTGCTACAGAAGAGCCAGACATCACTCTCTAAAGGCAAACCAATATGTGCTGCTTTAAACCTTATATCTGCCTGTCTGTTTGACCATGCTTCCTTACCTAGAGGCCTAATTTCCCTGAGGGAATCTCCCCAAGGGATTAATAAAGTTCTATCTAATCTAATCTAATTTAACCCATTAAATAAATTAAACAGCACTTGTAAAAAAATAAAATGGTAGCCCCCATCAGCTGTGTCACAAAGTTAACGCTTTCTCACATGTCTGAGAAATCCACAAAGCGCATGAAGAACCTTTAGCGCAGTGTTGGGAACACAGCTTTCATCGTCTGAGCTTGCATTCACAGTTTACCACAGATGGGACAGACTGTAACACTGTCTGCTGCAATGCCATCGGAGGAAAAAAAAGATGAAATGAAGGAGCAGCTGTTCTGCGGGATCAAATCAAAGAGTATTGCTGGTGTAACAGACGTGTTTGTTATTGATTTGTTATTGATGTCAGTTAAGGCCATACTGCTGACCACATCACACTGACTTCTGACTTTTGGATTTCACAGCATTCTCCACTTTGTTTAGATCTGTTGAAAACAGAATTGGTGAATATTTGATGGTTAGAAAAAAAATCACTTTTCCTGCTGTTCACTGAGGTCTTAATGAAATGTCTGGGACAAGGTTTAGTCAAAATACCAGAAATACAGTACAAAAGTACTAGAGGGTGGAGTCAGCCGCTAGACTTGGCTCCACCCTTCTCTGCTGTGAGGTGTTGCATCTTTTGAAATTGGTGTCACAGGTTTATATCTCCACTTCAGATGAATGTAAATGCTGCATGATGTGAACTGAGGTGGAGGAACAGACTAGGAGGCTAAATGATTTCACCCAATAAAGCTAGATCTGTGATGTCACAGAAAAGATCACTAAATGTCAAAGTATGAGGGCTGTGTTCTGTTTTTGACTTGGTAGTTACTTCAGAAAGCCAAATACAGGTGATACCCTCAAGCACAGAAAAAGTATTATCTGTTAAATAATATGTCCCCTTTTACAGTGTACTTCACTGGTTAATTAACAACATATGTCACATTTCCATCTATTGTTGTTACGTTATCTTGTACTGCACCACAGACTGCATTTTTCTTTCCTTCTCAGAAGCAACTCCACTGTGGAATTTGCTTTAGTTTAGAAATCCAGAGTAGACTCGGCCAATATTCCTCCGAGGCTGTCTTGGCATAACTTTCACAGACCGGGTCGAGAAGCAGCATCACATAAGAGGGGAAGGTTGGAGCAGAAAAACCTGTAAATTTCCTGCTGCCTCTTGTAAAGGCTAATTACTGAAATCTAGGTAATACTTGAAAGTGACCTGGATGTTCACATCAGCATTTTTATCACCTCCTCCTTCCTGCCCACTGGATTTTGGCAGCCGTCCCCAGGTCCTGTTCTTCCCGACCTGCTTACCCTGTCTTTTCTGCTTCATAGCAACAAAAAGCACCTTAAAACTATATTATTTTCAGCAGTTTTTAGTTGATGTACTTTAAACAGGAGGATGAAGAGCCTTTTTTTTTTTCTTTTTTCAGATTGCAGTGTTTACTGTATGTTTATGGTAATGATCTCTGGACTGTGTAGTACAAGACTGTTACAGACGAAGGCAAAACTCATAGCACATGAGAACCAGAAAGAGATGAGAACTCCAAGGAAAATTTATATGGGATGTATTAGTAAAAGGAAAAATAAAAAATCAAAACTAGACAAAACTAGACTACAATACTGGGGCCCATACTTCTGAAAACATAGCCAGTCAGTGTTCTGCATGTGATTGGTTGACACGTGCTGATGCAGCGAAAGTTGAACATTTTTGACGGAAGCATCAGACCCACCAAAACGGACGCAACCTACAGTTTCTGCAATGGATGACATCATCACTTTCAAGTCTATGGAGACCAACGCAGACCGCAACCTGTGAAACCACTGAAAGTCTTCATTCCCTCATGAAGGTTGATGAAAGGATAAAATGGAGTGTCAAGTTGCCATCAAAAGCAAAGAAGAAAAAAAGGCTATTTTGAAGAATCTAACATATTAAACATATTTTTTTAAACATTTTTTGTATTCAATATGTGCCATGTCATAGACTAGAAATGAATGAAGACATCCAGTGAAGGAAAAGTGGTGAATGGGCAGGTATGGTTGGGCGATATGACCTCATATCAATATCATGAATGAGTCACTTCGATGACAATTAGTGAGCGATGATTTTGGTATTGATCTTGTTTTGTTGTTGTTTTTTTCAGATCGCTGAGGGTTTTTACAGCAAATATAATCAACTGTGAAAACTGGGATATTTTTCTGATAAAAATACACATCTGATTTTAAAATAAGTAAAAGGAAATAATTGAAACTATTGAGCAAGATTACATCGATTACTGGTTCTGCATGTCGATTAATTGCAGAGCCCTATAACCAGGTATGCCAAAAGATTTTCGATTGGTACATGTACACAGTCAAGTAAAGAATGGACCTCTGATGATAACAGTGTAACTGTAACATCAGAAACATGAACAGAAGCATTAAATCAACGTCTGATTTCATTCTCAGCAGCTGGATGAGGAGCAGTCTCTTAGCACCTCCTCCTGACCTTGGCTGCCATGTTAGCATGCATGAGCAATCTGCATCCCTGACGCTTTGACGCGTCGCCGTCTCTCTCTCTCCATCCAGAATGGAGCAACTTAAAGATTTCCTGCCTGGGTCAATCATACCAAATGGTGAACTGATTGACTTTGACAGCAAGCTCTCTCACCAACCAAGTTCACCTGATGCTTAGAGAAATGCTTCACCTTCCCCAGGTCCAGTCACCTTGGCCAAGAGCAGACGCGATTCTGAGGGCGAGAAATTTCTTTCTTTCCTACAAAAGCAGCATATCAAACACATCTACATGTCGATTAAAGCTACGGGTTTGCAGGGAGCCCACAGCCATTTAGTATTCACACCTACAGCATCAGTCTTGAGACAGAAAGAAAGAGAGCAGACTGAGAACTCTTTCTTCCATTACTGAAGGAAATAGAGCAAGAAAGCCATGAGTGACTCATTAAAAGACCACCTGTTCTGAATCTCTGTCTCTCAGCCTTGAAATATCCACAAAACATCTTAGACCTGTACAGCAGGTACACACTCAAGCACATCTGTGCATCTGAACACATGCAGATACACCCATGCTTCTGTTTGAGGTGATGACACACAACATATGGCTCTCTGAAGCCCTCGCAACAAACACAGAGGAATCCATAGGATTACTGCACAAGAGGCTCACGCGACCATCACTTTCAGATTTATGCCTTTGGCCGATGCTGACAGGCTAATGGGCTGCTCAGAAGTTTAATTAGTTTTTCTGAGGCAAACTTTTCCCTCTATAAGAACAATGATTTAATGGTGCAGTCATGTATTAGGTCACTGTTGAATTGTTAATAAAAGTTGCAGCGATTATCCTGCTCCCAGAATTGAGGGCATGGTCTCTGTTGATAGCAGAGACTGGACATATGCAGTGGACACGGGGACGGGGCGTCACAGATGTTACAGACATAATCAGAAACAGAGCTATTGTAAATTAGAAGGACGGGCAGACAACTGTACAGTGTGTTGGCGTACACAGATATACAGTCCTGGTCACAGCCCCATTATTTTTATGTATAGTTGTAAACAGAAAAGCATAAGCTGCTCCTAATAAACCAAGGCAACCAATAATTAGATATGAAAAAGAAAAAACCTTCTTTGACCATACATTCATATACAAAAGTTAGTATCCCCTCTTTAATCTTATGGCAAAATAATAAAAATTACGTGATTGTAGCTGATCTCAGTATTGAGCAAATGCAACCTCAGTCAAAGTCAAAGTCTCTTTTATTGGCAGCTCTACTGCATGCAGAGTACATACAGAGAATTGAAATTGGGTTACTCTCAGACCATTGCTGTATACAGATAAAATTGAAAAATGAACTCTTAAAAAGGAAAACATAAAGGAAAAAAAAAAATCAGGTGGGCAACGTTAAGTACCCCCTTTCTGCTTCCTGAGGATTTAAGAGAATAAGTTGCAGCCAAGTGCTGCATATTATTAGCAATAACTAGGTGTGCAGAGGTCTATAAAAACAGGCATGTTAGAGTCCTGTGTGTAACAACAACCTGAAATGTAACAACGGCCTGAAATGTTAGGAAAAATGTAATAACTTTTTGCTCAAATTGTAATATTTTGCCTGGCCCATAATGTCGTAACTGTAGTAACCAAAGTATAACAACTTGTAGCATTTTGGCGTTTTGGGCTTAACATCTTCTTACATTATCAACCAGTTATTACTTTTTGGGTTTTATTACATTTTTTTTATTACATTTCAGGCTCAGCACTTTTGTTACATTATTGACCAGTTATAACATTTTCAGTTTTATTCCATTATTTTATAACATTTCAGACTCTAATAAGGCATTTTTGCTATTTGTTGGTCTAGAACAGGGGTGTCGCAATCCAGTCCAAGAGGACGACTGTCCTGCATGTCTGATGCCAGCTTCACGCTGTATGATTTCCCAGACGAAAGATGAACAGTTGTGGGGAAAATGGACCTTGTGATCAAAGCCGTGCTGTGACAGATATCAGCAGTGTCAGAAATTAGGAGGAATGGTCTCAGAGAGTGACGGCCTGTCACTGCCTCTACAATCTCTGTCAGCTAATATGTCACCCAATAGAAATGCAATATGAAGTAACGTAAACATAAGCACATCTGTGCACAGCACAGTAGCCTAGCAACAACAGTGGTAAATACAATGGAGAATGGAGAGCAACTCAAAGACCAAAATGATTTTTCTCCACATTTTAAACAAATACCAGTACAACAACGCTAACTTTTGGCAGATTAGCTCATAAGCAGCAGCCTGCTAATGACGCAGTAATGCAATGACACCAATGATGCTGCATTTAGATCCTGAAATTCACTCACATTTACTTCTGCTGTAGTCACAATTCAACATATGTTTAATCGTGCAGCATAACATATAGTAAACTAATTATCTACTCATTTCACATTGTGCAATGAGACTTGAATTAATCTTATAAGACTGTAAAACTTGTACAATGGGAACGTGGCATTAGATGTTTCTCTGGCAGATCATACCTGATTCAAATGAACAGAGTAATAAGGTGGTGTAAACACAATGCCAGGAGGGGGAAGAATGAAGTATTAAGAGAAGACCATTCACATGTACATTAATCTGGAGTGGGTTATGAATTAATTTTAAAAGCGAAGCTTTGAAGTTTTACTGTGAAAAAGATTATTCAGAAAAATAGAACACATTCAAAACAGATGTGCCAAAAGACAAAATAAATGTACGTAAAGTTGAAAGAGTGCAATACAATAATCCAAATACAACCAGAGCTGCATTTCAGATCCTTCAGACTTCACCAAACATATTAAATGTAGAAGTCTTGTGCCAGCTGATGGACTTTGAATAACATCCGTCTTTCACCCACCTCGTCCACAAACTGACATCCATCATGGACAATCTCTCACCTGCTGCATCAGACGGTGGAGACTTTGAGAAGCTCCTCAATGTAGGAAGGAGTGCAGATCTGTCATTCCCACCACTGTTAGACTCTTCAACTATACAGTTTAATTGTAGTGGTCATTTTCTTGTTTTTGTATATTGTATTTTATTTTTACTATGTTAGTGTTAAATTAAGAATTTGTTTCATACTTAATATCTTTTTGCACTTTATATTGTCTTATTAGCTGCTTTAACAAGTAAATGTCCCCGCTGTGGGATCAATAACGTTTGCTCTTATCTTATCTTATCTTGTGGTTTTTCCACAACCAAAAACATCAGGATTCAGTAGCCTACTCATTAAGACATGCATATGATTTTCATATTCAAGACACTGACAGATGTTTAGATGCAAATTCATGAGTCAATGAACTTGTAAATGAGCAATATAATCACCACTGTCTTGGGAACAAACAGCAGGGATACCAAAAGATTTAGTTTTTGGACGTCCAGTAATCTTCAACAACATACGGCTGATTGTGGCACTAATAAATCTTTTCACCAGCATTCATATGTTAGACAGACGTTCCTCTTGGGAACATTTATTAAAGGTCATAATTCCCTAACTTTAAAGGCCAGCAGTCTGGTTTGGATACCACTGAGATGGATAAACGTCCTGCTTCGGAGATTCATTATGTGTGGGACATGAACACGACATTTTATCACTGATTAAAATTCAGTATCACACCTCCACCTCCCCCAAAAATCATACAATACTGAGAAACTGTGTGACAATGGCTTGACGAGCACAGCCCTCTCCTCCATAAGACATGTAAGGGCTCCTTGGCACCGTTTTCTGGTGATGACATCCGCACCCACGGGGGTCGAGGTCACATCTGGCTGTGCCTGGATTAGAGACAAGCAATCAGATGGAGCTGGCGAACCATCACACAGCAGTCTCAGTGCTCAGAGGGAGTGTAAAGACAGACAGGGCATGGGAGCACGGTGGGTGAGAGGTCTGCAGATGGTTGATAACAACTCATATATGCTCACCAGATTCTCTCCTGTATGTCTTATATCTTACCTCAGCTAAAATTTAATCTCTTTATATCTCCTGCCTGTCATCTTAGTCTAACTCTGAGTGTGCTCTTTTAATTCAAGAACTATACATATGATTTCAGCAGAAACGTCGTTTATCAAATTTATAATAACATTTTTGAAAACCCACTGGACTCACTGTGGTGCAGCTGCATTATTAGTCCACTGTAATCAATGAATCTTTGCATTTGGTAGCATCTTATAAGCAAACATCAACGCTTCTCTATGTTGGCCAAGCATTTACCATCCTACTTCTGGGTTGAAGCACATCCAGGAAGTATGTATTTGTTCTAGTTCCTCCACTGACCACTAGGTGCTGGCTCTAAAACACAGAAAATCCCTATTGACCTCCATGTTAAAAGTGGCAACTTTGCAGCAGAATTAAATGTATTCACAGCCTAGTTTAAATGGTTGCCTCTGCTCAGGTGCAGGAGGAGATGTGATGTAGCATTTCAGGTAATAGCCAATGAGGGACAGGTGACTGATGACCCCCGAGCACATGGCAAAGCCGAACAGTGGCAAGAAAAAACTCCCTCTTGGAGAAAAAAAACCCTTGACAGGGTTAGGGAGAGAAAATATCCGTGGATTGAAATTAATCTCCAAACTTTCAGGTAAATTCATAATAAAATTGATAAGGAAGCATTTAGAAGTGACCCACTTGCTCCCCCTGGGACCTGAGTGGCTGAGTGCCAGGTGGGATCCAGTGGTTACAGATACTAATATTTCATAGTTATACATTTTATTTATAAGCGCCTTTCAAAGCTGTCGAGGACACTTTCCAGAATTTTTTTTTTTTTTTTAAATGACCAGGGAGGATCTGGTCTGGGAAGAGGATAGTGGACGTCTTGGATTTATGGATGAGGTTGAGAAGAGTCTGGTAGTTGGAAACTAGAAAGTGTCTGACAGTAATGGAAACTTTCAGAGGAGAGAGGAGGGATCAGAACTAAGGTGCTGGTGGATTTATGAATCTTTTTTTGAAATTCTTTCACTGAAATACAGCATTAAAGGGTTACAGTAACAGGTTAAGTACAGGTTGGCGGTGAGTCTCAGGGTTGGAGGATTTTGTTAACTAGTGAAAATGTGGTGTTACCATCACTGGAACAAATTATACTGGAGTAACAGATTTATTAAAAGTGTGTTTGCTTCTTTATGTTGTGAGTTGGTGCATGCATTTATCCCTTTTTGAATATCAGGAGAAGTTTTATACACTCAAATTTCTGCTTCAGCTCAGATTTTCAGTCTTATAAAATGTGTTTTAGGTCACTGATATCTTGTGGTGTTTATCTTAGTTGCTATTGTAATATGGAGAGTATTGGAAGTATTTATTGTTTGCCCCTTCTTAAATTAACTAAATATACCTGATTTTACTGAACGCCACAAAAATACTAATTTTCTTTTTCTTCTTGTTTTTCCCTAATGTTTACAACACCAGTGCCACTTTTAATTTCACTCTTCATTAAAGACAGAACTAGATACATAGAAATAAATCAGCAGATACAATATAAGAATGGTTTATAATAGTAGACAAGGAGATACTGAAAAATACAAAATAAATTATGAAACGTAAGTACAAGAAATATAATTTAGAAATTATGCCAGGTCAGAAATAAATGAAAAAAAGTGCTGAAATAAAATCTTTGAATTATGAGCACAAATTCAAAGTTTTAATGCTGTTTTTTTTTCCTGTCTGATTAAATATTGTTGACATAAGGTTCAATTTCTTCATGAAAAACAAGAAAGCAAGGCCTAACTTCTTTTTTCCCTCCTTTTTGTCTTTACACTTATACTTTGCACGAAAACATTGAATACTCATTTGTTTATATTACTCTGAATGTGAAGTAAACAAATAAAACATTTATCAAACAAGGCAATTTACAAGAAACTTTGAACAGTGGAAAGGTATTTGTAGACTTAGTTTGGTCAAAGTTAGCTTCACATTTCCAGGATGGATGTTCAAAGGTCTCAACATGGGATTCAAAAAAAGGTATATTTCTATGAGAATCTTTGAATTTAAAAGGAACATCCCAAAAAGGACATAAAACTATCAACCTAAAAAGGACAGTAGGTCTACTGTCAGGTGGTGGAGAATGTAAATGTTTGACAAGTGACGTGAATCGAAGCAGTTTTGAGTGAGAATAGAATACCTATGGTGCAAGAGGCCTAAATGTAAATAGATTCCTGCTTTAAGCCTCGAATGAGACTTGGAAATGTTATTCCACATAAGTGATAGTGTGGATGGGGTGCCAACAGACAAGCTGGGGTAATTTTAACTGCATGTGTACGAAAAGTACATAATATGTTTTTTGTTACGTCTGTAAATCAACTACAACTGCTACACAAACCATAGCTACCAGATACAAGAGGAAGAGTGACCTAATGACCTTGCCTTCCTCAGAACTGGCTGAACATTTTGATATTTATGACAGTCTGAGACTGAGATAAGACAAACAGGGTGAAGATTCTCAATGTACAATAGGACACCCCAGCAGCTATAGGTCTATTGTAGCATAACTAAGAGGTGGTCTAAGAGACTACAGAGTTAAAGGCTTTATGAAAAAGGAAGGTCTTAAGCCTAACCTTAAATGTAGAGACGGTGTCTGGCTCCTGAACCAAGGTTCGGACTTGATTCCATAATAATTTGTCAATCGGGTCAGTCAAAGCCAAATATAGGCCAAGGAAAGCTGCATATATGGGTCTAGTTTGGGCCAAACAGGGCCTCATATATGCATGCTAATTCTCATTGTGAGGGGATAGGACTTGAGTTGCCTATGCAAAAGCTTGATCCATTATTAGTAACAGTGCCCATCATTTCATCATTTAATCACTTTAACTTTGATTGTAGTGAAGCAGCTTTCTTACAGTGCAGATTTGATACATTAATAAATAACATTTTTGATTTTGTTATATCATTCAAAGTTAAGATTGAAAAAGTAAAAAAAAAAAACGACAACAAAAACAAAACAAATTTTTTTCCAAATTTGATTTGAAACAAAACCAAAGAACAATGCTCAGATTTTACTCCTGTGTTGCATCACTTCTTCTTTTAACAACTCTCTGAAAGAGAAACTGAGGAGACCAACTGCTGTAGTTTTAATTATTAAACGTTTTTTCTGTTCTTTCTTGGATCTTAGTTCTAACAGGATCATGTCAATATGATGCACAGCACATCGACAGTGGACATGTGATTGAAATCCATCAACAGACTACAGTGTCTCATATTTGATTAGTTATTAGCAACTCCAGTTTGATCACATATATTCACTGATTTATATCAAAGTTATAAAATACATGAGTATAATAGGAAAGTACAGCATGCTATGTAAAAAAAATATACACCTTAATGCATCTGTTTTTCAGATTCTTCTCATGTTATAGATTCAGGACAGCTGTAAGCTCATGTTGCAGCTTTTTCTTCACTGAAGACTCCTACTAGCAGAGGGATAATTGCACCCCAATTTTGTTTTATATTAGAGATTTATGAATTGTTTTCAGCATGGCACCTTATGATTCACTTTAAGACTTGGACAATTGTCAACATCCCTATGTCACATTTGAAGCAACCCATGAAGGACATTTTATCACAGTTCTTCAAGTGGCCACTAGGCGAAGACTAAAAGTACCAACCTTGAAGTAGAATTAAACATGTTTATAGCCTGGTACAAATGTGTGTATTATGTATGTATGTATGTATGTATGTATGTATGTATGTATGTATGTATGTATGT
>JBAMYA010000017.1:7070581-7121035 GCA_037176975.1 Arrhamphus sclerolepis
TCATGATTTAAGCCTCTTCTAAGAGTCATTGCAGAAGGTCCCAGCTGTGTTCAGGAAGGATCTCCTGCAGTGGTCTGTGTTGCAGCAGATCTGAAGAAGCCTCTGACTGAAGACACTGTCGCTGAATCGTTGTCCTGTGTAGAGAGTGTCTGTCTTGCTTTTCGTTTTATGAAGCATCCTTCTTTGCACAATCAGCTGCAGAGACTTCAGAACAGTCCCCAGAACAGAGCCAGCCTTCTTTATCAGTTTTCTCCCCCAACAGATGCCTGCAGATAAGATTCAACTCTCCACAACAGACTTCTAGAAGATATGCAACATCTGGCTGCGAACAATGAAGGACCTAAGCTTCCATAACAACTAAATTGTCCTCTGTCACTTCTTATAAACAGCATCCGTGTTGCGTCTCCAGTCCAGTCTGTTGTCCAGGTGAACATGAAGGTATTTATGCTCCTGCACCACCTCCACTTCTTCTCCCATGATGGAAATACTGCTCTACTTCATCCTGGTTCTCCTAAAATCCACAATCATCTCCTATGTTTTGCTCACATTTAAGATGAGAAGATTGTTCCCACATCATGGCAAAAAGCAGTCCACCAGTTCTCTGTCCTCTGTCTCTTGTCCATCACTGACACAGCCCACAACTGCAGAGTCATCTGAGTGTTATTTTCATATTTCAAAACTATTTTGTAAATTGCTTCCTTGATTATCATCATGATAGGTATTTAAGAAAGTTTGTCAGATGACCGTGCACTAACTATCTGTAGCATCCTAGAATTATCATTTACTTTTACTGTTTCTGAGGCCAAAAGAAGCTGCAGTCAAAAACCACCCACGCCACTGTTTTACAACAAGCACGACACAATTTAAGATTGAGCTCTTAACCATGAACCCAGCTAAGTTGTGTCTCCAAGCGTCATCATGTCAGTCCTCTGAATGCCTGCAGCGGTCATACTTCATGTCCTCCTTTATGGAAAACTAATTCCACTTGTATGATTTCTTATTGAAGAGTTTGCAGCATCTGACAATGGATAAAATACAGAAAGCAAAAGGTCAATTTCTTCATAATCCTTGCTTCTACGAATAATAAATCTATGGAACAAGACAAGATCTCCATTTTTCTGTAGGCTGCACACATGCTGCTTGCAAACTGGAGGACTGAAGGTAAAGCATTAACTTCCAGATGTAAAAATGCGATTGTAAATGTTTCATTTCATTTCATTTTGATTGTGTGATGTGATAAAGCTTGATGAGGACTCAAATGCAGACAATTCAAAGGCAGAGAACTCTATGTTTAACAAAGTGCAAAGATCATGTCAAGCAGCAACAGTGAACAGGACCAGCAAGCGCACAGGCAAAGAGCAGACCATACGTACAGACAGAGGCTGACGAGACACAGGTGAAACAGATCAGGGGTCCGTTTCACAAAGGAGGTTCAACAAACTCTCAGTCAAAAAACTAATTCGGTGTCAGCAAACTCTGAAATCAGAAACTCTGAGTTTTTGGTTTCAGAACAGGTGCAATCAACTCTGAGTATGTTAACTTTGAGTTACCATGACTATAAAAAGCCATCATCAATGGAGCTCACATACTGCGATTCGCCATGGCAATGCCAGAAAACAGAAGAGATCATCCTACTCTTCTTCGCTGATTGAAAGGGTTTTTTTGCAGTCACGTGACTTCCTGCAGCAAGCCGACTGTATTGGTGAAGGAAAGAGTTGATGAGGGAGAAATTACAGTTGATGATGCGTAATTTAAAGATTTAGTGGCTGGCACTGCTAACATGAAAAAAAACAACAACAACAACTTTGAACCACATGAAGATGATAAAACGTATTTCAGACATAAATCAAAAGTAACAGACTTAGTTGGATTCGCTTTTTTTTTTTTTTTTTTTAAATCAGATGGGGAAAAAAATCGAAGCATCAAAGTCACACTTAAATCCTAAAGGGACATTTCTTTCCTCACAAGTGGGAGCAGGATATAAATTTCAAACTTTTAATGATAACTAGGTGTGAGGCGACACTATATTTAAATGTAGTTACATTTCATTTCAAGTTATACATATAAATAGAATAAATAGCTAAAAACTGACATTGTAATGATAACAGGTCAATTCATGATTCAAAGTTTTTGCATCTGTTTTACATTCATTCGTTCATTTTCTATACCCGCAATGTCCTATACAGGGTCACGGGGGTCTGCTGGAGCCTATCCCAGCTCACTTTGAGCTGAAGGCAGGGGTACACCTTGGACAGGTCGCCAGTCCATCGCAGCTGTTTTACATTGCTTATTTTAATTTTTTTACATTTTATATGTGGAAAAAGGATTGATTATATCCTTTCTTTGCAACATCAATAAACCTGTGGACAACTATCTTCAGTCTTGGTGTTAAGAAGGCGTTTAGCTTACTGTCAAGTTATATTCAGCACATATAGCAAGGGCAGTACAATCAGTTACATCAGTTTCTGAAACCGGCTCAACTGAACCTTCTGGCTCGGACTTAAGTAAACCCGCTTTGTGAAATGGAAAACTCAGTTTCCCTGAGTTCTGGTTCAACATACTCAGAGTTTTCACATAACCCGCTTTGTGAAACGGATCCCAGCGCAGTTTTGACCAGGGAAGTCAAACAGCCTATAACAAGACAAAGTCAAATCTTCAAAGTAAAACAAGAGGTAAAATTAGCCACAACCCTAAAAGGACAGAGGTTGGAACAACCAAACAAAACCCAGATCGTGACATTACTCTCCCCTCCCCCCTGCAAGGAATGGCTCCCAGACATTCCTAACAAAACTATAGTCCAAAACAGAAACAGGTGGAGGGGTCGGAGGTGGAAACAAACAAACCAAAAAAGAAAACAGAGAGCAAAAACCAGAGCAGAACAGGCCAAAGAGTTCACAGGAGTCAGAATTCAGGTGGTCGCCTTTCAGCACAGGGCACAACGCAGAGACTGTCCTGGACAAACTGGGAGAAGAGGGACCAGAGAACAGGATAGGGGGTGTTGATCTGCTCAGTTTATTTTCATCTTGTCTTCATCTGTCGTCTTCTGCTTCCTTTCTTAGCTGCATGAGCAGTAACTGAGAAAGACGCCGGTCACTTCACCAGCAGTGTTTATTTGTCACCATTGCAATCAACCTGCACACCTGCCTCACCTCTGGTCTGTGCTCGCATATCAGTGCATGAGTCTATGTGTGACATTCAGCAAACGTACTCAATCACATTTTCCAACTACAACTTTAAAGTTAATCGGCAAAAACAGCTTTTAATTTTTTTTTTTTCCCTTTGAGTTCCTCAGACCTGCAACCACCTACAGTATGTCCATTCCAAAAATAAAACAGGGTTTAACATTAAAAATTATTTTCTCTAAACATAATCATATTAATTATAAAAATCTCTAAATGTTGTAAACAGTCTCATTTGAGAATTCCAATTATTTGTTAAGGACGGCATGACTGGAGTGAGATGTTCGGATCAATGCCGATCAATCGGATGCATCAGCAGTTTGTGCTAGCTCAGCAGACATGCAGGTGATCAGTCTTAGTGATTGGAAGGGACCTTTGGACCTTCAGTCCAACCTGCTTTACAACTGAACTTGAGCAAAATGATGTTATCAGGCGGGCCTCAGCTGCAGAGCACAGCCTCACTTCAGCATCTGAAATTATCCAGAGTCATCGTGGCAGCAGGCCTTCCTTTACAGAGAGCCTGATCACGTCACTGTGGATCTGCAGGAGTGATCCTGTTAGTGTGTCATGAAGAGCCAGCTATCCTTTACTGTATACGTTATTAAGTCCATGAGTGGCCACCTTTCAACATGTAGTACTATAACGCTGTAATGAAAGGTTAACCCAGCTCTCCACAAGTCCTTGTCTCTCAGTAGAAGCAGTCTGAAACATTTATATGTTGACTGACATGGCACAAAAAAAGACAGTGATCGCACTACTGTCTGGAAGTTTAGGCTTCACAGGGACACGTAAATAAATAAAAGTATGAACAGAAAGCCTGCAGAGCAAGAAAACAAGTAATTTTTGAGTTGTGGTGCACTTGTTTGTCAGTCTCAGAAGTAAGAAGAAATCAGAAATCAGTCTCAGCATGACTTCAGTTTGTCACATGCGTACCTTATTGTTTTTCACCACAATGAGAATGAAAGGAGTAGCGGAAATAATGATGTCTGCTCTTGTTAGACTCTTGAAACTGAAGTATGTCATTATCTGCCTATAGGATTTCAAGGGGGCCGGAGATAAAAGGGTTCCACGCTGATTTCTGAGAACAAATTAGTCTTGTTTCAGTGAGTTGCTCTGTACTTTCCAGCTTCAGCTGCAGCCCTGAGTAAAATGTGCTGTATGGTATTAGAAATTCTTCTACAAAACCCTGAAATGAAACAGCTTATTAAAGCCTCCAAAAAACCCCATTTAATAATTTGCGGAAAATCACATTGACTTCTCCTTACCAGGCTATAATCTATGTTCTACTGAATTATATATGAAAGCTAAGGAGCGCTATTTTGTAACATTTTAAAATGGTCATTTGATAAACCAGTGGTGCTCAGACATTCGGACTGCAGGCTTTCCAAGCTCAGGATTTCTCCGCATTGAAGCGTCAAAGCTAAGGACATAAAGAGACTGTATCTTTTTGCTTTTCCAGTGTCAGATGTTTAAAGGCTCCTTATTTCCAGCCATATATCTTTTTTTACTGTCATTGTTTCTGGACAACAAAGACCAAGGATCTCCAGTAGAGCTTGTTCTTGAAAACCAGTAAATTTAGCTCAACTGTTTTCTGATTGGTCAAACTCCTGGAGCCTTGCCTATGTGCAGAGCTCACGGCTCTTCAATATACACAACTCTGGTCAGACTTGAACATATTCAACATATGAATGCTATATTTTTTGACATTCCCGAACCCAGGAGCGAAGGGAGATAGTGGATCACAGCCCACCAGAGGAGCAAGACACAAAACTTTTGGGATGGAAGAGAATAAAAGAGAATATCAGAGGAGCTTGATAACAATAATAACTATTACATTCAGTATAGATGCAGGTTCCCACTGCTCAACCGAGCTTCTCAGACCAAAGAAGATCATGCTGACTGTGCACATAGATAGCAAAAGCAGAATTTAAAGGTCTGTACAGAGTTAATTTTATTGAAGTTACAAAATTATAATGCACAATCACGGATCATTTGTTTGATGATATATGTGATTAATTTAAGGACTTAGCAAATTTGTAACAGATTCTGTCAAAATTGACATTTTTTTCCATTGATATAAAATCTATATTGCTTTCACAAATAGTGATATTTATAGAATTCCTAGTTTTCCAGTTCATGAGGATTGTGTTCTTGGCGATGATTATGTTAATAAGGTGAATTTTATTGGTGCTGTTATTCAGAGTAATCATGGAAGAGTCCCAGTAGACAGTGTGATGGTGGGATGTGGCAGTTCAGAAGTTGGGAGAGTTGGTTCTGATTTTGTGAGTGGTTCGGCTGGTGTACAGTCCCATACAGCAGAAAGTATGGTAGGAAGTAGGTGGAAGGATCAGGTTCAGGGTTTTGATGTTCATTTTAGACTGCACAGGAGGTTTACTGGAAAGGTGCTCTAGGATTGACTTTCTCTAATGCCATATTTTTGCACAAAGTGAGAGAATGGAACCAGCAATTTTTTTTCCAGACATGTTTAAGCTTAGCTTAAGCTAGTTTTCCAGTTTTTCCAATGCAATTGGGAGACCGTAGAGTCTGGAGATTTGAAGCAGGAGTGTGGGGTTTTTGATTTGGATTATTGAGAAGATTATTTATCACTGGAACAATAGTCATCTTTGCTAAAGCAGTTTTGTCTATGAGATTTATTGGTAGGTTCATTTAACATTTAAGGTTTCCCTCTATTGTTTTTAAAATGTGAATTGAAATTAAGGCCAGCTAACTCTGACAGCTTGGGAGAAATGTTTATTCCCAAATATTTAATATTATGCAAATTAAGTGAAATGGGTGGTGTTTTGGGCTGCCACATCCCAAACACAGGAAGGTGGATTTAGACCAGTTAACAGTATAATCTGAGATATCAGAGAAGGAGTTTATTAAGTTGATGGTTTGAAGAAGTGATGTTGATGGATTTTCTAGGTGCAAGGATATCCTCTGCATATAACATGATCTTTTGAATTATATGTCCTGTCTAGAGTCCTAAGATTTTACTACTTTGATAAAGCATTTTTTCCATCATTTCTATCAGTACATAATTTCTTAGTTTCCGTTTATAACATATATGTGTGTGTGTGTGTGTGTATATATATATATACAATCTCTAGCAGCATTTTTTAATATGAATATTTAGAATTTTCGCAGAGGGACGTTTTACATAAGGCTATCACAGAAATACACTTATCAACAGCACTGCATGGTACATGCTTTAATACAGAGGATAACCACTTATTTTCAGTCAGCTATGAATATACTCACTCCCAAATCCCCTCTGATGTGAATTACATTCAGAAGTGTGCTGACAGTAATTTTTATTCCAGGGAAGGCAAAAGCATGACCATTTCTGTCTCTCACTAGTTTAAGTGCCTTACTGTCATTGGAAGTTGTGGTTAAGTTTGTTGACTCCCTGATATCAGGTTTCAGGCGTTATAAGCAAATATATAAGCAAATACAACCATACAACCTGTTTTTCGATCAACAAGACCCTGTCAGTGTTTATAAAACAGGCTCTTCATCATTTCCTTTAACTTTCCTCCAGTCAGCCAGTGCAGACGAACCTAACATCTCTGAGTTTGGCCATTTTTATTTGTCAGAAAGTGAGGAAAGAGAGCCTGTATAACAGTTAAGTCAAGACAGTTTGGACCGAAGGCTATTATCGTAACCAGCCTCCTTCTGACAGATGTTGAGTTGCAGGAGAATAAAATGGATGATGTAAAAATAAGGTTGCAGCAACAGGAAATTAGAGACTGTTGTGTCCAAACCTTTACAGAGACTTGGCATCAAAACATCCCAGACCAAGATATCCTTCATGGGAAGACTGTGCTGACAGTAATAACAGCACCACTGGACACTATCTTTTATATTATTTGCCTGGACAATCAACAGTGTGTCTATTGGTGTTTTATACTTAAATTTTACTGATGAAATTACACGAGGTCCCCGGGAGCTACAGGACAAAATAAGCTAGATGTACATTTTGGATTTTTGTTGTTTTGTTCTAAATAAAACATGATTGATTATTTCCAAGTGCACATTCACATCTCCGCCAAACTAAGTAATACTTTCAAAATTTACAAACCTTCCTGCCAGCAACAAAGACTTCTAAGTCCTGATTCTGCTCTGTCACACCACATTTTTCCGATTCTGCCACAAACTTACTGATAAAACAGATCAAACCATCAGGAATGAGGCAGCTGAAGCACTACAGGAACATTTTAAAATGGCACGGGCTGGCGTATGCTCACTGCCAAGACGGGAAAAAACACCTGTAGGGGTAATGTTTAAAACAAATTCAGGCTCATTTTACTGAGTGTTGGGGCTTCAAACGCTGGATCCAAATACTCAGATATCCAGACATTTGGTTTTCAATTTCAATATTCCGTATTTGTTTTCTTTTACTTACACCCAACAGTGTAATTCACCTGCAGTCGTGCCTCAGTCTGTTCTAGCTGTTAAAGAGACCTCAGCTATTCTCCATCGCATTTGTTTTGAGTAAAGAATTTGTTTTTGTTTGTTTGTCTTTTACAGACATTTGTTACACATTCCTTGATTGGTCTCATGCTCCTGTTGATATTGTCATGTGCAGCACACTTGTTTGGTGTCGTTTGGTCAGGCACGTGCGGTCCACACTCATTTGGACTCACTAATAGGCTGCAGTTGGTTTGTTAGTCTGACACAAAGCAGGAAGTGAAGAATCTCAACCTCAACCTCAAAGGGCTGGCTCTCTGAAGGAGCTGAAGGAGGAACCAATGTCTTTGCTGGCGATGCATGAAACAACCAAAAGGTGAAGATCTGTTCCATCGTATTATTCAAGCAATGAATGAATTTGAAGTGCCATTTGAGAAGTTGAGCAGCCGCAGGCCAGCCTTGGTTTGTCAGTCTAAAAAGAAATGTAAAGTAAAACTTACAAATATTTGCAAAAAAAAAAAAAGGTAGAAAAAAACAAACAAACAGTGGTTTTATACATTTAAGTGCAACGACATATGGGTTTACAAATTAAGAGTGGTCCTCGGAGGACCTTTTCAGAATATAAAAGTGGCCCCTGGGAGAGAAATGGTTCCCCACCCCAATTTCTAACATTAAAAACAATTAGTAAAATCTAAAAGTCTGTCCTAAAAACAAACATGAAACCAGTAGAGTGATGCCAATACTGGAGGGATATGCTTACGTTTTCTGGTCCCAGCTGAGAGCCAGGCAGCAGCATTTTGCACCAGCTGCTTTTCAATTCAAAACTACTTTATTAATCCTGAAAGGAAATTATTTATTTTAATTTTAAATAAGCTTAAATTCAAGAAATATAAAGAATCAATGAGGACTATCTACTAGGTGTCAGTCCATATTGGTTTGCCTTGTCATAAAACAACAACATCTTCTTCCTGGATATATTTTTATTCATGGCAAACACAAAAGCGGTAAGGTTGTTTTTATGTGGTTTTAAGTGACGTGTTAAGCCAAGCTTTCATTTTTCTTTGTATGAAAAGAAACCAAATCAAGGCCAAATGCTAGAAACAAACTAAACTGTAAAAACACCTTTAAAACCATCATTTGGATTCTACAAAAGGAAAATCTACAAAGAAAAACGGAAATACTTCCACAACCAGAAAGCCATAAGGACAAAGGCTCTTTCCAGAGCAATAAAAGCTGCCTTTGACCAGGTGACAGGGAGGCACACAACACAACCACAGCCCGTCTGAAAGCTGGCATCACAGAGACAAAGACTGGAGAGAAACCTAAACAAAAGTAGAAATGAGCTGAAAATGATACAGAATGTTGCAGAGATCAAAAGCATGAATTTCCCCACCTTCTCTGACACCATGTTGTTGGTTTGGATCTGTACAGTCACCACAAGTCAGTGCTGACTCAAGGTGACCTTTCACCAGCAGTGACTACAGCAGATGTGAGAAAAGTGGAAAAATAATAAATAAAACAAAGCAAGCTGTGTGACTACCAACATAAAACCTTTGACACAACACAATCTCATCAATATTTTTGATTTGCAATGTATTGTGATGTCAGAAATCCTGATCAGACTCCGCCCCTTTAAACAAGCTGCTGCGAAGATATTGTTGAAAAGGATGCTTTTATATTGCAAATCGATATTTGTTTTTTTTCCAAATCATTACAATTTCAACAAACTGGGGCAACTTCAGAGGAAAAAGTTGGGCATGTATACTGTCAATTCAGAGCCTAATACGTTGCAAATAAGAACCCAAAATCTGATAAAAACCAAGAACCTGAACCAAGAAATCAAAGTCTGTAACCAAGACTTCAATCGTGTTTCTCAGTTATGTTTTTCTTTTCTCGCCATCAGTTCTAGAACCATTTTGGTTTTCAAATCGTCTTTCTCAGTTGAGTTTTTTCTTTTCATGGTTGTTATTCTGAAACAAATGTCAAATCATAATTTTCCTTTTTGTACTTGTGAACAGTAACTCTTGAGGCATCCAAACTGTCTAATCTTTTGTGAGCATTGACTGTAATTTCAAATGTAAGAATAAATAGAAAAAGCTTGAGGAAAAAAAAAAAAGTAATGACGATGAGTCTGATGTTCTGAGCAGACAACTATTGATCTGGCTGGTATAAAGGATTTGTTGGTGTGGGCCCCGGTATTGGCTTTACCTAAATTCACTTGTTGTCGGAGGTTTCATGGTTTAACTGAAAGTACATCTGTCAGCGAACACATGCAAACAACCAACCACACACTATCACAGAAAGACACAGCTTATCTCCACCTTGGGAAAAAAAAAGCAAAAAAACACATCCAATACTAATCCAATGAATCAGTTAAAGTGCATTCCTGCCCTCCTCTTCATCAGCCTTCTCTGCTTGAGCAGCTGCTGATATTACTGCTGTACACACTGAGGTTTTTTGCACTGACACATTGTGGGCGCCAGGTTCACGCCGGCCCAGTTCAGGGGTTAATGAGTGCAGTTAGCATGCCACAAGTGGGCTTGAGCAGAAATCGAACAACATTAATTCCAGTGCGATTCATTTTGTAATCCAATCACTGATCAAAGCCCATTTCAGCTGGCTCTAAAAGCTGTGATGGAGAAGGAGAAACCAGATGCCCTGATGGCAGGCGTCTGCATCTTTGTAAACAAATTATGCGGCGCATCAGCACCCTTGATTAAATAGAATGATTATATGTAAGATTCAATTCTGTTTCATTTTTTAACTAAATTATCCATCTCAGTTTCTTATTACCTTCAGCTCTACAACTGGAATTTTATTAAATTATTCTCTGTGTTAGTCTCCCCATTATAAATGTGATTTATGCTTCTACATCACAACTACGCATGTAGCCTACAGGTGACTTTACATTTTATACATTGTTGTTTCTGTTGCTCTTACAGAGGTTAATTTCCTTATTCTTTACATCCTATATGACAGGGTGACCAAACGTCCTCTTTTACCTGGACATGCCCACTTTTTACGTCCTGTCCAGGCCGTCCGGACAGTACATGTCTGGTTTTCATTGTTTTTCATAGGACCATTAAGGGTCTACTTAAATTGCCTGGCGTTTTGCACAGAGTACTACGGTACTTTGTTGCACGATGTAATTCCAGAGAGACTGCCTTGCGGGTGGCTCTGCAACGCGTGCACACACATACACAGAGGGAGCAGAGCAGACAGCGCAGCAGCACTGTGCACAAAGTACTGAAGCAAAAGTGTAGCTTCACAGATGAGCTGCAAAAGAATTTCCCACGTATCGTCCCGGTCAGGACCAGTGGGAGGCTGAGTGCACCGTGTGCAAAGATGGCACATATGCGCTGCACTGGCATTATTCCGATGTTAGCATGGAAAAATCAATGCTATGCTTACATCTTTCTTTTATTTTGTTTTATGTGTTATGCTAACTAAAAGCTGGGAACATGCAATAGTAGTTGCCATGTAGTCCAGTGGTTAAGTTGGTGGACCCTCACACAGTGGGTTGTAGGTTTGATTCCCAGTGTTGTAATATGTTTTTATGTGTCTTTCCCTTTTTTGCCCTTGCTTTCTCTCTATCCAATAAAGGCCACTAGAACATATTTTAAAAAGATGTTGATATGACATAACTACTTCTGACCAAATGGTGAATAATCTACTCTGTTGGCTTCATACATTTGTAAAGCTGATTTTGATGAAGTGTCTCACCAGCCTTGAACCTCACCACATGTCCCTGGTCATGAGGGATTATTTATGTTTACATTTTAGAAATTTTTCATTTCAAACAGAAAAGGGATGTTTTAAATAAATGTATGGTTTATAAAGCTACTTTGTCATCTTTGAGAATCTTTGAATATTTTTGCAGTATTTCCACATGGCGGGTAGGGTGTCCTCTTTTTGGGTTTTCAGAATATGGTCACCCTAATATATGAAGCTCAGAATAGCAACAGAGCAAATCTGTACATCAGGTACAGTTGTTTAAGGCAACAACATTTATGATAATCAGACAACTAAAACGTGTTCACGGTCGGGATAGTCAGTGGCCAACTGTTATCACTTTAGCCACTTAGCACTGAAACACAGCTCTGAGGTCAATGTTATGCTAAGCAGCTAGATGGCTAAAGTGATAACAGCCAGCCAATGGCTGCATGAGCAGCCATTGAAATAGAGGCAGGCTATTGGCCATTAACGTGTTCCCTGCCTGTACAGTTGTCATGGATGTGAAATCTAACTATAGAGACTGAAACTATCTTTGTACCAGGCTGTACATATGTCTGTTTCTGCTGTGAAGTTTGCCATTTCTTTTTAAAAGATTTTGTTGGCTCTAGTGGGCTTTAATGGAAAGTGGAGAGACAAGAAACGGGGGGGAAACATGCAGTAGAAAGATCGACAAGCTGGAAGTCGAACTCATGATCCACTGCAGCCGTACGTGGGCCGTCTGCTGTAACCACTTTACTATGCTGCAGCCCAAGAGTGCCAACTTCAACATGGAGGTCAATGGAGATTCGTTCTGTTTTGGAACCAGCACCTAGTGATCATTTGAGGAGCTACAACCTTTCATAGTTTTGTGAACATTTCCACTCAAAATCTTCTGGCACTTGGTCTGATCTTGCTGGGACACCCTCTCATGGGTAAACTGGAAACCAGTGCTTTTCACTTGTGAATAATCTTTCACTGTAGAACATTTAACTCATTTAACTTTCTTTTCTTCAGGTGGGGAGGTTAGAACACATTTCAGATTGCTGTGCTGCAGTTATCTAACACTTTTGCTGATGCAGTTTTCACTTGGAAACTGAATGCTCCAGAGCACCAAACTGCCAAAATATCTGCTTTTATAAAAGTCTGCATACCTGGTGACAATCAAGTACTGATGATTACCTGGCTGCCACTTACCCTCTTAAATCAAATATTAGTATTGCCCCCAGGTTTTTTTTTTCTTTTTCACATCTATATATAAAATCTAAGATAAAAGAGGGGGTCCCTCATTTTTCTCATGATGGTATACATATGCAATATACAGTAATTTATCTGATGCCAAAATTATAATACTGAATATGTGGAAAGTAAGTATATTGATCTTAAAAACTGCCATTTTGGGCTACTAATCTCCTTTTACCTCCTTTCCCTCTGCTGTAGCCTCCTGTTGTTAATCAGTTCAAGACTACCCTGTTTATTTATATGACTTCCCTATTTAGCACAAATATGAAACACGTCCTATAGACTCAACAAAAAAGGTCGCTTGCCTGCATCTTCATGTGCAACACATATAAGCATTTCAAAGGGACATTGATGTGCATTTCCTCTTTCAAGAGGAGCCACAAAGCCCAATGGATGTTGCAGGTCTGCTAAATACTTAAAAGCAGGACACTTGAGTCAAAAACCACAGTGGATCCTTTTGTTAGTCACTTGAGTTTCTTTTCACTCTGTTTGTTTAGGTTTAGGGTTAGGAAAAGATCATGGTTCAGGATGTATTTCATTCTTTCACATGGTTTACCACATGTGGAAAGGCTTTATTTTCAAGGATGCCAGGGTGACAAGCCCACCAGAATGCTCTCATGCAGTTCTTCATATGGCTGCTGGAAGTCACTTCTTTTTGAAATACAAGTACAGCATTTAAAGGATTTGGTTTGTGTGTCTGTGTGCAGAGGTGCAGTCATGCGGCGTTCAACAAATTTATCTCTTCATGTATCTTACTTTGTTTATTTCTCTTTTATGTCACATAAGCTTAATGAAATGTTTGTTAGAATATCACTATTCATGTGCCTCGAATCTAAGAGCAGTTAATGCCTATCATTCATATCACTGAATATACCCTGGGATTTTGCAAAAACATTACTGGACAACAAAATATAAAACTTTATTTGCAGACGCAGTCCTTATATTGGTAAACAGTCATATATTACATTCACATTTAATTTACTGAGATTTCCACAGCTGTCAATATCTTAATAATGTTTAATACTGTCTTAATATATACTGTTTCTTCTTTATCTGCACAATATTTATCTTAACCTTTTATCTTTAACTTGTCCATGTCATTGTATATTCATTATCTTATCCAGTAGTACACCATGGTAGCTTGAAGGTTGAAAATACATGGTCGTGTCCATAAAAAAATCTCCTAATGCAACATGTTACCGCCAACTAACAAATAAAAGTAGCATCATTTCATGGATCTCAGGTACCCTCTATTGGTCCAAAGAACAAGAAACTTGCCTACTGAGTACTACACAATCCAATAAATTTAGTTTGATGAGTCACACATGACGTTGAGAGGCTGAATTATGTCATCTCCTTATGACAGCACATCCGTTAAGTCAACAAAAGCCCCTCATCCAGTAGTTTCAGGGTGAGTACCTATCCTATCTGAGTACCTATCCATTCACCTTTGAACTGACAGGAGGAGGAGGGATCACATCATACCAGTTTTAAGATCTCTTCACTGGCTCTCTGTAAAACTTGGGGTTGATTTTAAAGCTTTATAGTTAGCTTTTAAAGCTATGAATGGGCTGGCACCATTTCATTTAAGCGAGCTGCTTCAGGCCCGTGCTCCGGTCAACTGCTTGTAGAGGTACCCAGAACAAGATTAAAAATGAAGAGTGATCAAGCTTTTGGGATTGCTCTGTTCAAATTATGGAAAAGTCTTCCACCCCAAACCATATCTGTGCCCACTTTACGTATTTTTAAATCATTGTTGAAGATGCATCTTTTCTTCGTTGACTTTTGGTTCAAATTAAGTATTCCATCCCAACAGTTTTTATTATTATTTCGTTCATATATATCCATATATTTTTTATTTATTTATTTTTTTTATTTAAACTATTACTGTTTGAACAATTTTATCTTGTATAATGTATTTTACTAAGTTTTATCTTTTGTTTTGTGAATGTGCTCCATAAATAAAGCTGACTTGACTTGAAGCTGACTTTTCTATTACAAGTACATTTTTCCAGAATTTTACTAACATTCGTAGTCATGGCGACACGCATCAAGGCTATAAGTCCTGTAAAACTACCACTGGACCCCCACTAGTGAAATAGTACCTCATGTTTTTCTCTGCCCAAAGGAGACTTGACAGCTGTTAGCAGTGGAACGACATCCAGCGGCGGTAGAACCTCCAAGACTGACCGCGGTCAGACAGCTGCGACTAACTGTTCCTAGTTGACTCATTTCAGTGGCAACATTCAAAATGAGGATGGGTGAGCATGTTTGATCATAATGAATGTAGGGTAGCATTAATAAGCATCACATGTTGGCATGAGCTAAGCTTTGCTAAAATAACTATCTTGTATTCACTGAGATAAGGTGGGCGTGTTCCAACTAACTGCCAGTCTTGTTCATTCTGCCTATATGTCCATTTTTGGATTTACTGAGATTGACTGAGTCAGCGTTGACCAGATGTCGGAAAATTTGGTCTTGAAAACCTTTTATCAGAAACATTTGGGTAACATCTGGAAAGGTTTGTGTTTTTCTCTTTATACTTTATACGCTTTATAGAAACGGATGGAGAGCTGGACTAATCCAAATCCATAAAAAAATCAACAAGGACACTAAATAAGAACACTGTTCAGCAAAAATGCAGCCATAACATTCCTGGTGTCTGGTACAATGGCTGCATGTGTCCGTCCTCGGCCCAACTCCCCATGCTCTCCAAGTGCATTGAAGTGTACGTCCTGCAGCCTGTCTGAGATGACAGAGATGGCACTCTGCCCGAAGACCCAGAGCTGCATTCCAATGGCCATTAATTGAGTACCTGCCCGTCATCTTGTCCCTGATTGATGACATAATTAGAGAGGGGCCTGTTTGATGGAGATGTCTGGCAAACTGCTCTGTCTGTTGGCCTTTGTGTGAATGTGAAGCCCAGGTCCCCAGAGCTTTGGTCTTTTGCTAACCTTGCCTCAGCACAAGGAGGAGTTTGCCTTCATGAGCCTCTGTGTGTGCACGCACGTGTGTGTGTACATGTGTTGATGGTGTTCGCTGGTCCTGCTCTCCTTAACAATGAGCACAGCTTCAAGCTTGGGGGAGCTGATTAAATTAAAGCGGCTCACAGGCAATCATGGCAAGGTCAAAGAGATGCTGTGCAAACTGCTTCTGGCACCAACTTTCCTCGGTGTGTGGAGGCGGTTATCAGCACATGTGTCTGGCTTGGGTTTGGGAGTGGCTGAGCACTCGTGGAACGTTGAAAATTGAATTGTCACTGTTGATTTTGTTGCTTGCATATCAGAGACAAAATGAACTTTCAATAATAGTGCAATGCGAGATCCCAGTCTGTGCCTTGGATTACAAATATATGTTTGTCTCCATCAATGAGATTCAGGCAGGTGTGTGGAAGTCATATGCTTAGCTTCTGTTAAGTGCTTGACTGGTCTCAGATTCGTTTTGTGACATAACTACAAGCCCAACTTGAATTTCACTACTTAAACTTTGGTACATGATGTGTTTTATGATTTTTTTTAGTGATTATAAAAACAGGTTGTAATAGATCGCTGGTTAGTTTAATGAGTGTTTATGCTTGTTTCCAAATATCTTGTCTTAATCTTTTGAACCTTCAGAGTAGCTAAATAGCTATGACTGACTCTAGGTGTGTTTTCACTAGGGGGACTCTCAGTAAACTAGTTGGCTGGAATTTTAACAGGACCAAGCTCTTCCTTAGTCCTTTCAGCTTTTGTGTCTCCACAATGGTGACAGTGCCTGTTGCAATGTAAACTACCATTCCAAACCACATTGTAGCGGTGGTGCACTGCTTTCGCTCTTTATCAAAAAAGAAAAGAAGAAATTGTTAAAAACAACAAACTATAAGGAAAAAAAAAACAAAAAAAAACTAAAATGATGTGAAAAATGTTTGAGGAGCTGAAACTGATTGTAGCATTTCTTTTTGCTGTTTGTATAATACATAATGCTGGCACTAAATGTAAAAAGATGACGTATGTTAAGTGGACATTAGGCAGCTGAATGACGTCATCTCCTGGACACAGTATAGCCAATCAGAGTTTCAACACCACCACCCCATATCCAGAAGTTTATCTGGGTCACTCTCAGTACTTACCCTGCCACAGAAATATTTTTTGGTTACCATTGAGGTTCCTGAATGCCTTTTTAGCGGGTTTAGTCCTGGTAATGGAGACACGCGTCAACGATCCAGGCCTGAAAAACTACCCACAACCCCTGCTAGGGGAAACACAGCTTCTATAAGGAGACACACTTCAAGAAACGATTCAGCCGCTGGCAGAGCTCATTTAAGTGTCTTCTAATTAATAAATTCCTGTAGTAACACACATGGTTTAGAGACCATTAATCCTTAAGGAAAATCTGCTCTCTCTTATGTAAGTCAGAGATGAATCTTATGAAGCTGTCGCATCCAAAGAGCTGTGAGAATTTTCAGATACAGTTTCTTATTTTTTTTCATGAACATGCTTGACTATAACTTACATACACGTTGTATTATATTGAGACTCCTGTTGTGTAGTGATACTTCTTCATGACAGCATTGTACTTAAGTCAGAAAACATGGTAAAAGTGTAAAGATTCCTTTAAAAAAAATGTGAATCGTAAGTTGCATGCTCCCAGCTCCCACATTTTTACAACCAGTTTCCACATTTCTATAAATCGTTTTCACTGTTAAAAGTACATTGAAAAAGAGTGCTTGTAAAATGAAACACCAGATGTACTTTAGCTGAAAAGTTCTTCATTTTCCAGTCAATCACAGAGCAACCATAAAATTGACCTTATGCTTCCAAAACAGCTCTGACCAGTAAGGGCCTGGGCAAAGGACAGTCCTGGAGTGTCTGGTACTGGGATGTTATCAATAGATCCTTTGGACTCTGTTTATGGGATGGAGAGACTTTGGTGACCGACTGAAGACCTCAGACTCTTTGTTGTGTTCTTTGAACAAAAAGCAAAGCAACTTCTTTCAGCTTTTCCCTTTGTAGGGGTCACCACAGCAGATTATTTTGTTCTGAATTTTGATTGGTTTTATGCCAGATGCCCTTCTTCAAACAACTCTCCTCATTTATCAAGGTTGAGACCATAGACTGCATAATTACTGGACCAACCCTTTGTGACATCACCTATAGGTTTTCGACAAAGTGATTTTTCAATCCTTTTTCCTCATATTGCACAGCACTGTGTAGCAAAAGAGCAGAATGAAGAGGACTGAAAAGCTGACTGGAAGACACCCACTTGTAACAGTAAGTATTGTTAGTTTGATTTAGCTTACGTCAACAAAAGATGATGATTAATAGTATTTTACAGTAATTTTGAGCAAAACTGTCTAATTACCCTCATCTCAATGACACATATAGGTAGTCTTGGCCTGGACACATTGTCTTCCAATAAATAAATAAATAAAATATTTTGTTTTTAGTCGCAGCTCAAGGTTAGTTTTGTTATGTTCTGGGTTGGCTTCAGCCAGGAAATGTGGATGTTGGTGCTTGATTGGGACCAGCACCGTATGTGGTTGGAGCAATGTGGACAATTTCGGGCTCAGTTTTCAGCCAAGTGACATATAGACCATAACCAAGGGTTAATCTGTGATCTTCCGGTGGGAGGGATGATGGAATGATGTTGAAATTTTGGGGGAAGAGGTTGTTAGTCACATTCAAATTCAAAAACAGCCACATTAAAATGAATGCCAGAATGCAGGTTTTCCCATCGGAACTTTGCAGTGTAACATTTGAACAGTTAGCTCTCCTCCTCATAGAAAGGAATCAGCTGAGGTGATTTGGGCATCTGGTCAAGGGGAGGTATTTTGGACATGCCCTGCTGGGAGAAGGCCTGAGGGCAGACCTAAGGCTCACTAGAGATTATATCTCTTACATAACTCAGAAATTACTTGTATTTTGA
Organism: Arrhamphus sclerolepis; assembly: GCA_037176975.1. Lineage (NCBI taxonomy): Eukaryota > Metazoa > Chordata > Actinopteri > Beloniformes > Hemiramphidae > Arrhamphus > Arrhamphus sclerolepis. Next base: position 7,089,028 of record JBAMYA010000017.1, read on the forward strand.
CTGGCGTTTCCCTGAAAGAGATATAGGATGTGTCTGGGGCGACGGAGGTCTGAAGATCTCTACGCAAGCTGTTGCCTCTGCCACCTGGTCCTCATTTGTAGAAAACAGATGGATGATTCACTGTGTTCCTGTTTCAATTTGACATGTTAGCAATGAAGCAATCTGATAATAGCATGCTAAATTCTGCATAACAATAAAAGGAAGAGTTAAAAATCACCATCTCCAGCCCCCAATCACTGTCCTATAGAGATACTACAGGAGCCACAACTTGTGAAAGAAGAGATCAACTCAGTCTGGTATAATACTGTCAAATCATGCGCTACAAGACTGCAAGACAGTCTGAGAGGATAATCTTAGAGCTTAAGCCACAGCGGAACACATTCAAAACAAAATCATTGTCCAGACCTCAAGCCACCCCACACCCACACAGTGTTAGTTTATGTACCTCACGTAGCTCAACAGAGTTTGAACAGTTTGGGAAAGATTAATGGGAGGAGTCTAAAATGACAACAAATAAAACCTGACAGATCTGTACATTCACAACACAACCGCCAGTTTAGGAGCAAATATTGGCTACATGTGGGTGAACTGTGTTTTTGTGTGTGTTTTATTCTTGACCTTAAAGTTCCATGGTCATCAGTTTGCAGAAATTTAATATCCCTAACTCTGTCAGTTATAATGTTTGTGTGAAAGTAAGTTATGTTTCCCTTAAAACAAGCTATGTATATGCAATGGCGCCATTGGTTTAAGAGTGGCCCCCAGGCCATTATGTGTATAGTACATTGTTTTGTTTTTAGAGATTATGACATTTTAATAGCTGTGAATTTCTTCCACATCAGTAAGAACTGTTTATAAACCTGTGCCTGTGCTGGATGGTTCTGAGACCCTTCCTGTGGGTCTGGTGCCTCTTCTCTGCTTTGTATCCTCTGGGGTTGGGAGTGCACCTTTTGCCCTCTGTGGGGTGCTGATGCAGGTGTTGGGGCTGGAGGGCCTCCTTACCCCATCCTTATACCCCCACCTGGTGTCCTCTAGTTGTGCTGCCTGGTGACCTCCCTGGATTCTGGATTGTTCCACTTTCTGTCTGCTCTGGGGTGTGGTTGGCACATCGCCTTGGTCATGCTTATGGCCAATGGACAGCTATGAAGCAGTGTCAGAAATTTGGAGGGATCATCTCAGTGTGTGATGGCCTGCCGCTGCCTCTACAGTCTCTGTCAGCTAACCAACCAAAAGGACTGCATCACAAAATAATGTAAACATCAACGTGTCTAGCAACAGCACCAAATACAATGGAAAAATGGGAAGAAAATGTGAATCTCAAACAAAGAAGAAAGACACTTCTTTTTCTTGGTTTTATTTATTTTATTTTCAAATCACCCTACTACAACAAGGCTAGCTTTAGTTACCAGTGCATTAGCACATCAGCAGCAACCTGCTAATGACACTGTTTACAGCCTGAGATACTGTAAGATTTTATCTGTCATAGCCACAATTTAATGTATGTTCCAATTGCACAGTCTAAGATGCTGTAAATTAATTATCCACTGATTTCACATTGTGCAATGTGACTTCAATTAACTTCTTAGTACTAAAAATCCTACAGTGTGAATTTGGCTTCAGTTCTGGTATGATGGAGGCCTAAACATACCAGAATCATACCAGCGGGGGTTACATCAAATATCACAACACAAACCACTACACATTCATTTAGATACAATGCAGCGCACCACACAAACACCACATGCTTCATGCTTCACCACTACACACACCACATCCATTCCTGTCTTTGTCGTTATCTGTTCTGTCCTTTTGTGATTCACTGTAGTTGCCTTAAATCTTCTCTGACAGAATCAGGGATTCAGGTGTTAGTAAAAAGTTAGATCAGACTGTCAAGGTGGCTGGTGATCAACATATTCACTCTTATTCACACTTATCCACAGGAAAAGTAACATCTGCTGCAATTTATAATTGCATATATGTCTAGAAAAAAAGGTTTTATCAAATTGTAGCAATAACCATTGATATATGTGCAGAAAGTTATTAAACACAACAAGTCATTCCATGGCTGTTCAGTATTGCACAACTGAAGAGCTAAAGCACTGGCTTACAGAAACATCTTTGCCAAGTTTTTATCTAAACATGAAAATAAAGCATCTTCAGAGGATGGTGCTGCTGCTCATCATCCTCTGGTATTTCAGGGATGTCTGTGGTTCATGCCTTGCCGCTGGAGCGCCTCCACGTCCCAGGGAGCGATGCAGAGCTATTGGCTAAGCTTGAGCACTATCAGATGGTTGTGTGCGAACACCACTGGCGTCTGAAGCATATGCTTAATTGGCAGTTTGGGCCTCTGCTCTCCTGTGTGTGTTCCAAGTCATTAACATGCAATGTGCATGCCGGACCGTAAGCTCATAAGAACCATTCCGCTTCGCCATAACATTTAAACAGCTCTGTGCCACACTTCCCCCAGCTGTGAGACAAAGGGCCTCTGCTGTTTGTCACATGCAGACTCCTCTCCACTATTGCTGTGTGAACTGTCACCACCTCCCCATAGCGAACTCTCTTCATAGCACTCTCTCACGGGATCTAGCTCCCAATGAGTCCTCGGCTGTTTTTTTTTATCCACTACTTACAACATAAGAGGGAGAGAGAGCGGGACAGTGAGAGATGTTAACAGCTTGTTAAACATGTCTGCTCAATTCAACACCACTCTCATCCTTCTGCTCGTCTCATATGCGGCGTTCATCATCTACAATGCTAATCCACCCAGCTTTTATGGACTAGATATAGAGAAAATCAATTCATAACGTCTCGCTTGTTCCTGTTCTGTCTGAATGTGTGAGGCTGTAATGAGCTCCTAATTTAGACGGAGATGTTTGTTTGGGACTGGAAAACTGTTTTCATGCTCGGAGGAAGTGGTGCGGGTTCAGTGAAAAGACGAATATCAAGCAATATCAAATGCTTGAAATGCTAACAAGCTAAAAAACAAGATTTCTGTTTTGTCTGCAGGTAGTTACAAGCAGTGGAAACTTAAGTAATAAATTACCTGTTATTTTTAGCCAAGGAAAAACTAGAGGAATTTAGCAACAGTACCACACACATACACTCATTTAATATCAAAATAATGTGATGAATTAGAGTCCACTTATGGCATACTGAAGGCTTGAGGAGAAGCAAAACAAACGTTGCGTGACAGGAAATGAACACAGGAAAAAAAGTCTTCTAGTTAGCATGCTTAGGTGAATGACCTACTGGATCATAAACTCCCTTAGCTGAAAAGCAACACAGCATTGTCAGCCATATCCATTTACTTGTGGAATGGGTCTGGTGTGGCTCTCATTTACAGCCATTTCCTTTAGTACAGAACCAATCTCAGCATGACACGGGTGGGTTGTATGTGATGACCATTGACTGTACATATTAAAACAACACAACAGGACTTGAAACCCTCCCCAAAAAAGTTTCTGAAATTATTTTGGAGGTAGTTCAATGTCCCTGATGGCATTTTGTTCTGTTTCACTAACACTTTGTAAGTTTGTGAGAGTGACGTGCTAGTCGATTCAGGAAGACACGCCTCCTTGCTGACAATCAAAATGTACAACTACCATACTCATTATTGCTTTGTGGAGTTAGCCAGACATTAACTATAAAATGAAGCAATCTACCATACATTAGTACTACTAACGTCATGGCAGAGCCAGTGAAGAAAGTGTAATTATGTCAGAAAGGCAAGAAAAAGAAAGAGAGAGAGAGCAGTCATGCAAGCTCATGTGCACAAGAATATTGGACCACTGGCGTGGCAAAGCATAGGTCTGCGAGATGGGTAGCATCCTAGGCTTGCTGGTATTGGATTAGAAAATCATATATTTTTGGGATTTCCACATCCTGTGTGTTTGAGTTTGGTTGATATTTGGCTGTTAAAGTTTTTGTGTGCTCACTGGTTTACCGTTTATTTCGTAATAAAATAGCCACCTTTGAAAACAACATACAACAGTGGTAAAAGACCAAAGGCTTCTCAAACAGAGATGGTGCAAAAGAACACGATCTTATGTGTGGATCTTATTGACCAACAATTTGTGACATTGTAGGTGTCCATCCATAGGTTTTCAACAGTGATTATGAAGCCTCTTTTTTCTTGTACTTCGCAGCACCATCTTAAAAAGGATTGGAACAAGGAGCACTGAGAAGAGGACTGGAAGACACCCAGCAGTTACTGTTTGCCATTGTAGCTTCGCTAAAATAATCCTCATTTCAGTAATTGCGACCAGAATGACATCCAAAGCGAGTACTACCAGATCTGAAACGAGGACTAGCAGAGTTCTGGTGGGGCTGGTTGGCCGTCTATCCACGCGTACACAAGTCGCAGTCAGGCAAGCCTACCACCAATCAGCCCGCAAGACACAGGATGATTGATTGCACTAACAAGCGCAGCTGAGTATATACGCAACACACAAGAACAACAAAACATATTCGCTGTGAAATGTGACTGTGTAATGGAAGGGCAAGTAGGGCCCAGCAGGCAGAGAGTCCCGGGGTAGCCGGAACACAGAAGGCAATGTAGCATACTACGTGATGACACACTTCCCCTCTCTTGTCATTTGAATCACAACATAGACTACAGCGCGTGGAATGCCAATCACCAAAGTAAACTGTGTTTTAACGTGTTCTTAGCAATATTTTAACCAAACTAATGAAAATTATTTTAATTTTGAATGCCGTATATATCAGACATTCTAGTAATTTGAACAACTATGTTCATTTGATATGAGATTTTGTCAAACCTATCAGCACACACCTCCAGCCATCCATGACATGAATGGTAGAACTTGCATTGTGAAATTTTGTACTTGCGCTGGTGCATTTCAAAATTGTTTTAAACTAATTTTATTATTGTAATCATTTTAGTCATGGATGTTTTTATGCCAAGAAAAGGGTAATCTGTGTAAAAGAATTTACATTGACTAAGGTATTACTTTTAATTGACTAGTATATCTATAAAAAAAAAAATTAAAAAAAGTTGAACAATTTCCTAATATGATGTTTTCAGGACTGGTTTGTTGTTGTTTTTTAACCTGTCACTGTTTTTTTCCCCAACGATTTTATTGGTTTTATTTATCAAATGGAGTTTGCATGTTCTCCCCGTGCTTGCGTGGGTTCTCTCCGGGTACTCCGGCTTCCTCCCGCAGTCCAAAGACATGCTCGTTAGGTTAATTGGTGTTCATAAATTACCCCTAGGTATGAGTGAGAGTGTGAATGGTTGTCTGTCTACATGTGGTCCTGCGATGGACTGGCGACCTGCCCAGGATGTACCCCTGCCTTTCGCCTGAAGTGAGCTGGGATAGGCTCCAGCAGACCGCCGTGACCCTGAACACGACATAGCGGGTATAGATGATGGATGGATGGATGGATATTTATCAAATAAATTTTTAAACATGTTATAGGGCCCTTACAGTTAGTCACTTGGCACTTTATAGAAATTTGTATGATAGTTTTTATTCTGATAAAACATCCAGACTTGGTTTTAGTTAGCAGCGTTATCCCTTTTATTTAGTGTGTGTTTTCCTTTTTGTGTGGGAACATTTGTGGTCTAAGTCAATTAGAACAGCACTGGTTTTAATCTGTCGTTTGATGTTAACTATTGTTGTTAAAGTGCCTTGTGTTTTTTATTGAATAAATGTACAAAAACTTAATTCAGCCCCTCCAGTTATTCTGGAAACCTGTTGTTAACTGTATTGTAGTGCGAGCTGTCTTCAAACATATGCACATAAAACTACTACATATGCTGTCAGGTTCAGAAGTACATATACTGCTAAGCACTAAGTAGCTAAAATGACGACAGGTATCCATTAATATAGCAGTGATTTAGCCAATGGGTAACTGTCCATCAAGTGGTGAACATTTGATATGTAGGAGGCCAAACATTTTATAATTCTACCTGATGTGAACAGTATAGTACATTTGCCATGGATTTAAAATTTTACCAAAGAGACCAAAACATTTCTTTTTCATTATTATTATTATTATTATTATTATTATTATTATTTTAAACCAGACTGTAAGAATATTTATTGCTGTTCAAAATTGGGCATTTTAGCTGACTTTCCTACTCTTCTGCATGCCATAGTTAAAACTAGCTTGGTTTTAATTCTGCCTAAGTCACATGCTTTGTTTCTCTGATAGGTTGTTCGCTTGGTACTACCCCCCTGGAAGTCATAGTTAAAAAAAGAGGAACAAGTATAATAATTTATATCAAATGTGAAAATAATTAGGAAGGATGAAACAAGACAAGAGGCTTTCTCAACACCAAGTAGGCCACAACAACTTTGGAACTGTGTACTGGGTAGTTTGTAGTTGGCAAATTCAGTCACAGCTTCAGTCAATCCCTCTAGCAACAGCTCATCTAGCAGATCCACATCTGAAAACTTTGTTGGAGGAAATTTCCGAATTTCAGACTTTACCTTGGTATATTAACCACAAGTTTGGAGTGAGAAGGACCACTTTCCTGCATGAAAGCATCATCTCTGTTGCATAAAAACACAAGCATTCAGTCGTTTCTAACTAACAGTTGAGAAATTTCTTTATTATTGCTAGTTGTTGTTCTGAAATGCACTCTGGGATACTTAACTGTCTCAGGTCTAAGTCTTCACTGGATACATTTTTGATGGACAAAAAAAAAAAAATCAAAGCTGAGGATTTTAACCATACTTGACTTGATAAAGATATGGAATATGAGATATGTAATATGCATGTTTATGTTTTGGAACAGTATTTCAAAAGTCTGAGAATGCAGATGCAGAATAAACACACACAACTCAAGGGCTCTGTAATGCTGCCTGGTTTTGTAATCTGGTCAGGGCTCAGTAATGACAGTATCTTCTTTGAGTATTCACAACCTATACAAACCATTAACTGTAAATCAAACTTTTGCATTTATAATAAGTATTTACATAATGAATTTCAAGCTATTTCAAATCACATTTTGTAAATTTCCCTGCTCTTTTACCACATATAACATGAACAACCAATGCACAGTGAACTCCACAGTTGGTAGTGGTCAATCCATGCATGGTCTGCTGTAGCTGGAATTAGTTTTCTGTGGCCCTGACCACTTCATCCTACTCAGGGTCACTGGGCTGTGCTCTGGTCTAATCCAGCTCTTAACAATGAAAGTCAGAGGTACACTCTGGGTAGTTCACCAGTCCACCGCAGAGACACACAAACACAACCAACCACACAAGCTGGGATCATTTTAGAATCACAGATGAGGCTAGCATGCATGTTTTTGGGCTGTGGAAGGAAACCAGAGTACAAAAACACCAAAACAAACAAGAACGTGCAAACTCCATTAGAAAAAGAGCTTCTACCAAGGAACATTCAATTCAGTTCACTTTAGTTCAGTTCAATACAATTCAATACAATTAAATTAAATTTCCACACTTCTTGCCCTTTCTCTCTTTGGTGTTTCCCTTTTAGTCTCAGTTTAAGATAACATTTTCCTACATTTCTTTTGACTGGACTATTGAGGTGTAAATGTTCAGCAAAGTGAAGGTTTGAAGAGCACAGACAGGCATACGACACGCTTGATAATCAGGTAATCCGAAACTGACACGTGAGTATAACATTAAGGTTTGTCTGGCCTTCACAGAGGGTGAAGCCATTATGATACAGCTTCTTGTTTTTGCTGTGTTGAAATCAGAACCCAAATAATCACATAAGAAAATAAAAACACCTTGGAAGATGGAAAAGCACTGACAACAAAGCCTAAATATATTTCCTCATACATAATAGATACATGAATATCTTCTTTTGGTGTAAGTGTGACCAAATCATTTAATTCAAAGCTGTTTCCAAGTTTTTGTGTATTAAATTATTTGCCAAATTAAATTTAGCTTCCATTCAGACTGGAATTGAATGCACATCAAAAGGCCATTTCCAGTGTTGCATCAGTTGCAGATGTTTGCCAGGCAGCAAACACTCAGCAGTCTTTCCATCACAAATGAGAAAATGTTTTGCTTATCAAAGCCTTGTATGTGGGCCAGCAGTACCGCAGCACCACAGGCTTCAGTCTCTCTGTAGAAGATACTGTGACTTTGGCTGAAGAATGTGACTGTGAACCAGGAGTTGGAGACTGTGGGAGACTTGGCGACTCAGGACAGTCTTACATATCAGATGGATGATTTTTCATGTCATAAATACAAGACTGGGGAGGTTTTGAAACAGTGGGACGTACAGATTTATAATATCAGTAATAAATTAAGAAAAAAATGTTGAGACATTTGAAGATGTAAATAAGAAATGCAGAGAGTAATGATTTTTCAAAAATCATAAATCCAAATGTTGTTGGAGCGGTTGTGGGCCATTCTTATTTACAATGTTGGTCCAGTACTTTTCTGCATTCACAAGGTCCAGCTTCAGCACGTCAGCTGGGTTGAAGTCTGTACTTTGACTGGACCTCTGATGAACAGATGTTTGCCTCTAGAATTTCATCGTTAACTCAATGACTGAACAGCGCAAATGGTCCTTGGCTGCAGAACAAGGCAAAAATCACCACACCTCCACCACTGTGATGTTACTGCTGAAATGCTGTGTTTGGTTTCTGCCATGGCAGCTGAGGAGACCAGTTATTGGAGTTTCAGGAGAGGAATATTTTCCCATTCTGTCTGGTGTGGATGTTCCAGTGCTCAACACCCCTGAGCACATGGAAAGTCAAACAGTGGCAAGAAAAAAGTCCCTCTTGGGATTCTCTATTCTTTTTTTAAACGTTTACAGCTGAATTACACCAACAGCAGAATGATCTTTCATTATGACGTGAAGATGATTGGACAGTCTCATCTGTTGGGTGAGATCTGGCTAAGACAGGATCACTTTATTTATACATACCAGTCATACCTGGGACATGTTATGGCCATAGGAGTCATTTTGTTTTTCTGTTGGTAAAAGCTTAAAAAAAATACAGTCCTGAGAAGTATGGATTGTTTTTAGTTGTTACTGATCTTTTTTTGTTTAGAGAGGAATAGTGCACAAATACAACACTAATACAATGCATCTTTTTGTTCTTTGTGTTGTTGTTTGTTGTTTTATTCAGAAAGCACCAAAAACCTGTAAGATTACTTTTACCAAGTATAGCTTGTGATAATTTGCCTGAAACAAAGGCAAATGTTTATTTGTTTTTTTGGTTGTTAATTTCTCAAGGTTATCTTAAACTCATTTTGTTCTGTTCAGGCCTTGACAGTTTTTAAGTGTGCCAACTTAATTCTCTGCTACTAGGTTCCTTATATTTCATATTTAGATAACATCCAACGAACAGGTCAGTGTCACCATCGTAAATGCATCACTGTTAAGAATCTATAGTGTGTGTAGTTGTGTATTCTTGTTGCATCAATCGACTGACAGTGTTTCCAGACTGATCAACAATCTTCTCACTCAAAAAGGAAAGTATTTATGTACAAAAAACTTTTATTATTATGTTTAATTCAATGGTGCAACAGCTAAAAGACTCACCTTTAGCCGCAATAACCTTAAGTAGTTGTTTCCTATGAGACTTTATTTGTCTCACACTGTTGCAGAGGATTTTGGCTCCATATTCTTTACAAACAATACATACAATATCTCTCTTAAAGGTCTTAGCATTGGATTTCATTTTGTCTGGACTTTCACTTGGCCATTACAAAACATTGATTCTTTTATTTTTCAGCTATTCTAATACAGATTTGCTATTGTATTTGGGATCATTGTCCTGTTGTATGACCCAGTCTCAACCAAGCTTGAGCTGTCAGGGAGATGACGTCATATTTGGCTGTAGAATATTGGAGAATAGAGGAGGCCCCAAAACCCCAAATCATGACCCCTCCACCACTTTGCTTGACAGTGAATATGAGGTGTTCCTACTGAAAGGTTGTGCTTGGTTTCAGCGAAACATTCTATTGAGGCCAAACAATTCCTCCTTGGTCTAAGACGTTGTTCCAGACACATTGTGGTTTGCGCAGAAGCAGTTTTGTGAACCTCTGACATGCTCCCATGTTCTTTTTTTAAAAGGAAAAGGCATTTTTCTGTCAACCTTTGCAAACAAATTGCTAACTAGTCTTGCATTGTTCAAACAAACAATTTAAAAACCCATGAAAATGTAATTATTTTCAACTTGCATTTAGGAGACTTGAAGCAGCAGGGAATTCAAAGCTTTTCACTTTAACTTACTCTAGGGGCCAGTCCTAAAGATTTCAACAAATCGCAGTAAAATCCGTTTCTTTACGACACAACTATCTGAAGCAACAGACTTATTGTCTCCAAATGAGAGAAAGTTTCTCAGCTGCCTCACAGAAACCAATATAAAAGGAGAGGAGGATTTCCAAAGAGTTCAAAATTTACCTTAAAAACCCAAAAAGTCATACATTTCTGGCTTTTCTAGCAAATTTACGAGTTTATAAAGTCACAACATCTGATATATTCATTAACAAAAAGAACATCACTGTGCATCTCATAGTTTTCTCTTACAAATGTTATGTATTTATTACATTTTTAAAATTTCATTTTAGCTCACAAAAATATGTTTTTAAATTTCTGGATGTCAATGCACATTTGCAAGTTTGTAAAAACACAATTTTTGATATTTCTCTTGAGAGTTTGAAAATTTATAAGGCCAAAATTTCTGACTATGCTCTTCAAATTTCATGAATTTATGAAGTCCCAATGTTTTGCCCATATATTGACACTTTTAACTGTGTAGGCAAATCCCTTGTGGCTCTCGTGAAATTTCATTTAGAGTTACAGTTTTTCTTTTAACAGTGGCATATTGAATCAAAGTATAGTACATTTTTAGTTAAGAATAGCTCACCTCCTCTGATCAGCAGCTTTGCTGTGATTTGGTCCGTTAATTTTATTCTTTATTGCTATTTGTTATGTTGTTTACCAGAAATCTCATTTTAGGACCTATTTCTTTTAATACTTTTACTTTTTGGTATTGGGAACCTTCAGGGTATTCACATTCATTTTTTTTTTTTTTTACTTCATAAGCTTCAACCACCATGCGACCCTCTGACATTCCAGAGCCTCTCATAGCTGAGGCCTTGAACACAATGAACTTCCGTCCAATACGAAAGAACGGAAGATAATATTTTTCTCCTGGTCACCTCTGGAAGGCTGCAGGCCTTTTGCTTTCACTATTCATCACCGTCTTCATTCATTACGGGCCTTAGCAGACGGTGAGTCTCTCTGAAGGTTACAGCTGCTTTATCCCACCTGGAACAGTGACTCCTGTGACCCACCAGCCCAACATATGGAGGCACTACCATGCTCCTTGTCCTCCAGGAGAGAAAGTTAAACTTTAATCTGGACCGCTACTCAGAAATTTGCCTGAAGTTTCCTTGACAGGTGGCGTTTTAATTATTGAAAATCCTGGGTTCACATTTAGCTTAGCCAACGATGACTTTTTCATCAACAACTTGCAGCTAGAGGCTCACTGTCCTTCTGAACTACTGTTGTTTTGAGTTCTTCTTTTCCTGACACTAGTGACTGGTTGGGAAAAAACATTTTTTTCTTTAAAAAAATAAAGAAAAGAAATTTAAAAAAAAAGTCTGTTTCACCTACTTCACCTTTCCACATCCTTCAGGTGTACTGTATATTTTTTGAGAAATTCAAGGCTGGTGGACCTGCAGTTCCTTTTAGACAGAAAAGCCAGATAAAAGAAAGTCTTGTTTACGTCCAAACCAATTATTCCTGCATACCCATGTCTCTGGAGACATCACCTTTCCGATGATAAAAGTCTGTCTGAGGCACCACTGCTATGTATGTATGGATGTATTCTCGATGCAGAAATCACCAATTACATTCTAGGCTTCATTATGTGCAGCTTCATGTGGAAACAATGGATTTTTTTTTATTTTTTTTATGATAGAAAAATGTATCAAGACCTATACATTGTTAGCAGGGAAAACAAGAGAAATGTGAAGACAACTTGATTATTGCCTCAGCACATTGTACTTGTAGGTGCAGATAATTAACACCAGTTTGTCAGCAGATAAGGTGAATGCTGCTTTATGATATGAAAAAAGTCTCAGCATTAAAGCTTTCTAATGGCTTTCTTAGTCAGTCAAATGTGGCATGAACCAGGCGCATTTATAATGGAACTCTTAATATAAGTATGAGAAGAACCACAATCCAGTGTTTTGGCAAGATATCCAAGTCATTGTTTCGTCCCATTTTGACCTTTTCAAAGACAACACAATATATTGCAGATGTCCTACTTTTGCTAAGGATTTTCTGGAAATTTCGTTAAGAAGACACACAAAAGGTAGGAAGGTTTACATGCTGTTTGGTATTGGTTGGTCACTTTTGCAACATTCAGTTGTTGGGGCTCGAGGAGTTGTTCAGCAAATGGAGGAGTTATTAATAAGTGTCTTAAAGACAGTTAGAAAAACTGATAAAATTTTTAAATTCTTAATACGGAGCACTGCCTGAAATCAAGAATCAGTAAAATACCTCAGTTTCAAGACAATTAGCCACCTAAGACAGGAGGAGGGCACCAAAGTTGAAGGATTAAAGGTGAGATAGAATGGTTGAACAGAGTACTTATCTTTATTCTGTGGTGTGATATATAGACAAGAAAATTTTTGTTGGGTCTGTAACGCCTCAGACGTCTCCTAAAAACCTCTCTCAGAACGCTATGTTAGATGGGGGATTTTAAACATGTGGTTTTGTACCTATTTGGCGTCCTTTTGGGCTTAACTGGCAACCTCATTTCAAAATGCAAGCAATTGATGCTGATTGGCTGCCTTTGATGGCACTCAAAAGAGAGTTTGCAGGCTTCAGAAAATGTACAGAGCAACTTTCTACAGCTATAGCCAATGCACAGAATTTAGAGTTTAGATCGGGCCTAAAATATCCGGCCCTACCCAACCCGACCTGGCCCAGCCTGCATTCGGGTTGGATATAGGGCCAGGCAGAGAATTCAAACTCTATTTGTTATGTTGTGATCATTACAACACAGTTTTATATAAAATAAAAATACTATAAAAGAAAAAGAAAGTCACATTCCAGTATATCGACCTGACCTGGCCAAACAAAAGTGGTGGGAAATCACAGCCCGATACCTGGGCCTAACTCAGGCAAGGTCGGGTTTAGACAGAACAGGAGGGGAGAGTGAGATACATTTTACGTAATTTGTATCTGTTGTTTAGATTGGGCCCTGTGATGGACTGACAAACTGTCCAGGGTGTACCCCTGCCTTTCGCCTGAGGAGAGCTGGGATAGGCTTCAACAGACCCCCGTGCCCCGGCACAGGAATAAACGGGTATAGATAATGGATGGATGGATGTTCAGATTGGCCCAATTTCTGACAAACATTTCTGAAGGAGGAATTTCAATGAAACAGAGATGTTTATAATGTCTAGGATTTTTTTGTATGTTTTTTGAATGTGGGTAGACTACTGTTATTCAATAAAGACAAGGTAAAAACAGTTTTTCATTCTTTGTCTCCTTTAAGTCCAAGCACTGACCCAAGTATCCCAATAATCTGTTTCACACATGCACAAAAGCACAAACAACTTCTCTCATTTACATAAAATTTATCAAACAAGTATCATCCAACCATATACCACACCTAAATTAATAAATATTAGACTACTTTAATAGCACACAACTGAACTACAAAAATAATACAGAATAACGGCGGCAAAGGCAGAAGAAAATTATTCAGATAAATGTGAATTTCTATATACACTGAGATGTGTGTGTGTGTGTGTCGGCTAGGCTAGTGATGAGGCTTGTGATAGGGTGGAATGGAGGCTAGTGAACAGTCTCTGAGCTGGATGCTAGCAAGAATGTTGACAAGCAAAGGATGGGCAGTCAGGCTAAAGCAATAGCAGTGGAGATGGATGCAGCCAGGCACTTGATCAAGATGGCGGAGTCCACCAACTTTAAAGAGAACAAAGAAACACATGGCTTGGGTGTATGTGTCATGTAACTTATAATAACAGAGCAAAAAGAGAGACATTGAAAAAAAGGTTGAAAGAGAAAGGAAGACACAGTGGATTAGAATGAGTTGCAAGCTCGAAACAGCTTTTTCTCACAAGGAGCAACGCCAGGGCTTGAGTCCACGTTTTGGAACGGCACACTATGCAAGTTTCCTCATCAACACTCAAAAGCACAAAATTTCAACAGCTGAGACACAGTCAGTGACTTTCAAGGCACTTAGAATCACAAACGAGGTACTTAAAAAGAAAAAACAGCACAGGCTGCAGCTAACAGCTTGAATACTAGCACACAGCAGCGTGCATCACATAAAATAAAATAAAACAAACACTAACTTAATAAATTCTCTGCCCAGACACATTAAAACCTCTTACTCTGCAACGGTCGAAGAGAAGGGTGCAACTTTCCAGCAGGTGGGGCTTGGTATTTGTCCTCTGCACAGATGTGATGAGAGATGGGTTTGGGTTCTGTCCACCAGTTTTAAAGGAGAGAAGCGATGGGATCAGGTGTTTTGATTGACATCCTCTGGAGCCAATCAGGGACTTTAAATTCCTTAGCTGGTAGTAAGATGTTGGACCTTTCTCTTCCCACGAGGGCCCTTAATCACAGTGTGGCTCTTTTGTTTGTCCGACGTGGTCCCCAGGTGTCCTGATATCAGGATTTCAGGCTGCCAACACAGTGAACATCTAACAGCCTGTTAGCACATATTTTTTCCACTGTGAAAAACACTTTCTAAAATCCTCGTAGGCCATTAAAATGTACATATTGTATATTCTTTGGAGGGTGTGCACAAGTAAGTAATTGATATGCAAAGCGGCCATTATGTGTACCCATAGTAAAAAAGCAAGTCTATTTCAGGCATTAGGATTGACTAAAATGGTAGACTCCCACTTCTCAGTGGGACCCCATCTTAAATCTTAAAACCAAAATTTTATGTTATCCTAGATGTATTTTACAAATAAGCACTCAACAAATCTGTTTACTTAGACTTTGGCAGCTTACTATAATTTGTATATCACCAAAAGTACACAAATTCTGAACAGTATTTCCAAAATTTAGAGAACATGCTTAAAATCTAAAACACAAGAAGACAAAAATATAGGAATGTCAAAAATCCTAGCCCAACCTCAGATTGAACTGTTGGTATGTTATGTTTGTACAAACCAAAGATAATTATAATTTCAATGTCCCTCAACCATAATTCACTGACCTTCTTAGTTGTGCAAGGCTGTGTTTGGAGCCAAACCATGATCTTTTCAAATCCAAAATCAAGTCAGTTTGGCATAACCAAGCAAAAGCATAACCAAACAGTGTGACACCAAAAGTTTGAAAATATTATGGTTTTTATTTCACAGGAGGGGCTCCAAAAAGGGGGTCATGAGACTTGCTCCTTTACCACATCACCATCTCCAAAATCCATTAAGTTTCTATTCTGTGCTATTATTGTGTTCCAGTAACTCAGCCTGGCTGATTGTACAAATATGTGTTTTGAGAACCTGTGTTTGAACGCCAGTGGCTCTGTCAGTGCCTCTAGGAAACAGTGTCAACACAAGCTGAGCATTGCAAACATCTCATTGGCTGTAGTTGTTGCAGGATTGTGTTACTGGGTTGCATTATACTTTGTACAGCAGGCGATGCTTTAAGGTATCAGCACCTGTAAATGCCTTGTCACCGTGAAAGTTTTCAGGCAGGTAACAGTCCTTTTTGTCTTAAGTTTACTGTGGTTATTCTGTCCATATTTTACATTGTTTTGTTTTTTTTTGTTTTTTTTAATACTGTACTTTCTAGTTCTAACTTGTAAGACATCATTCAATGAATTCATTTCAGAAGAGAAAAAATCTTATCTCAATGGGGCTAAACATAAAAAACTTCCTTTGCAGGAAAACTGGTAAAACCTTTTTTACCTCACACTGTAATCTTTCATCCAGATATGGGAGAACTAATTTAGTTTCCAACCGTAGACATCTCTCCATTTTGATGGCTGCTTAAAATATCCCCTGTCTTCATTGCTTAAATGCTGGAGTCTGATGGGTTTTGGTTTCTTTCAACTCACAACATCAAATTTTAATGATGAGCATTAAATAGAGGAAGCACCTTCAGCAAGCAGTGGAACTCAAGAAAAAGGAAAAGAGAACCTTCAAGGGTATCTTCTACAACCTTCACAAAGGACTAAATGCATGTTTCTTGTTTGGAACATTTATTTTTAAATTAATTTAATTTTTTCATGAACTGTCAACTTAGATCCATCAAATTTCCAATTGATTTGGGTGGTTTTCAGTTAACGTTCATGTGGTTCATTTGTTTGGCAGGATATGGGAAGAAATCATGACAGAAAATTAAACTGATGCACTGCAAAAGAGATGAAGCCACACAAGCATACTGACTAATAAAAGACTAATGGAGCCATGAAAACAATGAAGTAAAGAAATTTGTTCCTGGTAGATTGTTTCTTTGTTGTAATAATCCTTCTTGGAAATAAATTTTATCTCATTGGAAAGTCTGTCTATTTCCCTTTCAAATGGTTCCACAATTTGTAAGGAACCTACATTTGTGGGTTGCACCCATGAAAGATTTGTCAAATCTTCTCTGCCAGTGACAAACAGCTTTTTTTTACTGTTGCTATTGACTTTTTACCCTTGAACATGGACTCTGCTACAGAGGTCAGTTGGTGCCTGCTCCAAGAACTGGCATGGAACATCTGACTGATCTAGATAGATCAGTGCAATAGGGGAGTTCCATATAACGAGGGATGTAAGATGGGCCACGAGAAGACAATTTCTTCATCTTGTCAGCACTAACAAGAGTCTTTTGCAGATTTACAGTCAAGGTTTGCATAATGATATTCCAGACGGCTCTCTGCCCAGACATTCTGGAACACACTGCACGCAGCCAATCTTTGGTCTTACAGAGTTATCAGGAGTTACCAGGAGGATGGCCATGGCTGCCCTCATGGTTAGGCCCATTTACACTAGTGTTGACAACGTGCACTGGGACCTGAACATGTAGAGGATTGTTATGTTCAGTGATGAGTCAAGAGTCTAACAATGCTTGTGAACTGCTATACTGATGGAGTAACATCTTTTTGTTGAAGCAGTGTGATGGTGGGTGGCACCATCTTCCTCACTGGAAAAAAACAACCTCAATGGTAACTAAGATTGAGAGATATCAAGATGAAAATCTGCAACCAGTGACAATCCCATATATCCAAAGTCTGGGACCAAACAATCCTTAAACATAACAATACTCACCTCCACAAAGCAGGTTTATCAGCGACTACTTCCAGAATTTGAGAGGGGAAAGGTTGGGACGGCCTGCCAGCAGTTCTGACCTCAACACCATTGGACACTTGTTTATGCCAGAGTGACAAACAGAACCACGTTGGCAGACTTGCAACAAACACTGGTTGAAGAAAGGGATTCCATCCCACAACAGACCAGAATGAAGAATAGATGCCAGGCTGTTGAGGCTGTGTACAGATCTTCTACACACTACTGAGGCTCCTGTTTATGAAATGAATACATTTAAATGTTTATATTGCCAATATGTCTTGTTTGTTCTGAATACAATCATCCAATCTACCAAAGAAAACAAAACAAACAAAAAAAAGGTTTTATTTGGTATAGAAGATTTGGCAAATGACATGAAATCAGATCACTATGGTGTATACCTTTAAACCAGCCAGTTCAACTTTTATTCTGTCAGAGGTTGATGTTTGTAATACCTGGATTAAAACTGTTTTAAAATTGCATCTTTAATTACCTTTCCATTGTACAGAGGCTGATTAGAAGATGCCTAAATGTGGATCACAAAGTGAAGCTGCTACAGAGCTTGTGATAAGCACAAATAGAAAACAAAGAGTGAACACCTATTCAATGAACAATCCACAGGAAGAAATTACCATTAATGACTAAATTTGTAGGCATTATGAAAACTACTTTTTTTCCACTGTTGAAACAAAACATATACAATTTCTAGTCTGACTACGTATACATAGTCAAACTATGCCTTCTTGAAATATAGGTGTCACCAAGTGAAAACTACCCATTTATTAACTTTCACTTAAAAAATGGGCAGCAACCTAACCAGACGCCTCCACCTCCCAGGTCACCTCCTCCTGCTCTTCCAGGAGGAAAGGAAGGTGTTGCCAGGCCAGGTGAGGTATGTGATCTAGCATGTCCTGGATCTGCTGTGGGGCGTCCTTCCAGTTGAACATGCCCATATGTCAAGGAGGCATTCTCACCAGATATCTGAACTGCCGAAGCCCACTCCTCTAGATGTGGTGGAGCAGTAACAATACTCCAAGTTTCTCCAAAATGACTAAGCTTCTTACCATATCTCTAAGAGAGAGTCCAGCCACCATACTGAGGAAGCTCATTATATAGGTTCAAGCTATTGAATAAAAATATCCCCAATATGTGATATTACTAATGACGAGGGCTGAACCATTTTTTAAGGTAGAGAGCTTTGGCAAATTACAACCATTTAATGAAAGACTGCCACCATATTAAACGACTTCATTTTCTATAGAGTGATTTTTGAAGCCTTTTGCCGTGCTGCAAAAGAGAGGAGCAAGCAGAGCTGAAAAAACAGCTTTAACACACCCACCAGTTACAATCAGCTCTATAAGCTTAGTTGGCTTTGTTAACCCATGATGATAACTGATATTAATTTACATTAATTCTGAACAAATCTTTCTAAATCTCTTCATTTCAATAACATATTCTGTATTTTTCTTGAACGGCATCAAAAATATGTGCTGCCAAAGCTGGAACGAGGACTAGCAGAGCTCTGCTGGGACCCACTGGTCAGCAACCATCTCTCCTCAGCATGAACGCAGTCAGGGAATCCCTCAGCCATCAACACGCAAATCATGAGATGATTGACTGCAGGTCCACTATACTTCTGCTTGGAAGGGTCCTGGGATGATCCTCTTTGGCTCCACAGCTCCAATGCTGGTGGAGGTAGCGACCTCAGACTGAAAACAAACAAACTGTGTCTAGTTAATTTACCTGATGTGGTACAAAAATAAATAAAAAAATCCACCAAGCTGTAAATATGTTTATTTCTGTTGTAAAGGTGGCCAATTTAACAAGGGAGTCCATAGAAATTTGTTCCCACTTTGGAGCCAGCACCTAGTGGTCTGTCGAGTAAATGAACCTTTCGGTCATTGCAACACATCAGTGTTGTTGTCATGTGTCAACCAGATACTGTTGGCCGTCTTTTTTTTTTTTTTCTTTTTTTTGCTACATCTCTTGTAACCTTTTTGTTTTATGCTTAAATTTGTTATGCCTAATTATTTCTGTCATTTGCAAACTGCTGTCCAGATCAACTGTATGACTCCTTGCATGAAATGAACTCATTTCACTAAAATCTAGTCAGTGACAAGTCTCTATTTTCAGTCTTGCTTAGATATAGTCATAGTCATAGAGGCATTAATTTTTCTTTCTTTTTTTTTTCATTTAAAGTTCACTTGCATGTTATGAACATTTGACACCAGAGGCAAACACCTGCATGAGAGCTGCAAATGCTGGGTCCCGTCGTTTTTGAGTGAACAAATTTGTGTGTGATACCAAACGAGGAGTCCACAACAGAAGTGTGCACCAGATGGAAAATAACCTGGAGGAAAGTACTTTTTTACGTTTTTTCTTTTTTTTTTGCCAACTTGTCACTCAGTTTAAAGTGTGCCACACAGCTGGGGTCGCTGGCATACTGTTGTCCCTGAACAGCTTTAAATTAATTGACTCATGCCAATAGGTGATGTTGACGGCTGGCAGTGAACGAGAGGACTGCAGTCAGCTTTTTGAGAAAGCCAATAAATGAATAAATACATCCAAATATCCAGATAACAAACCAATATCTGGATACTGAGTATCCAGGTCCAGCCCTACTATTAAGATGTTCAGTATTTTGCTGGATTTTTTTTTATGACTGCTTCCTAAATCTGTAAGCAGACTTTAATGTTTTCACAGTAATATACATTGTGTTGTTCCTGCATGTTCTCTGTAGTACACATTCCCTGTGGTACAGTTTAATACAAAGTACACAGTAAAAATAGAAGCAAGTACCCAACTTCAAATGCTTTGGGTTTGTACTTAGTTAAAAGTACTTTCTATTACTAATGTGCTATGTTGACTGAAATACTTTTAACATGCTGAACATGAACAGAGCAGCTATGTAGCTGTCTGAATACTGCTAAGACAGAAGATCTGACACTTACAGTTCAAAGAAAAGTTGATAAATCTGACATTGTAAATACAATGTCAATACAATACATTTTTGTCAAATGAGTAATACAAGCAGCTATTGTGAATTAGCGTATCCATGCAGTTCTCACTCAACACCAACTCTCCTTCAGGTGTAACGTGAGTTTATAAAACTATTAAAAAAAAGAGGACTTTGATCCACTAAGAATTACTGGTTGAGTTCTTGTGTTATACTTCTGCTTGTGATGCTAATCTGGGTTCCTGTGCTTATGCTAAATTAATTATGCTTTAACATTCAAATTTTGAGAAAGGTATGTGTAATAAAATATGCTTAAATGTAGCAGGATGTTTATTTATATCTAATAAAATTAACAGTGGCTGACTAATGTTACAAGCGGCTATCAAAATTAATTAGTTTTTCTGTCACTACTAAGGCCACCTTCCCTCTTCTGAATTTTACCATACTCAAACTGTATATTGACTGATTTTTTTTGACAGCCCGAATAGCTAAAAAACAAAACAAAAAAAAAAACCACATGAAATGCAGTTTTTCAAAATCTGATTAGATTAAAATCATACAGGTGGTTTCAAATAAGATGTTTGTTGTGCTAAACTAGGACAGCAGCCTGATGCTGCCAAATGTTGAAAAGTAGCCAACGTATAAAAAAATGCTCTCAGTGTTTCTCGGCAATTTCACATACGAGACTCCAGACATTGATTTTTCTGCTTTATAACATGTCCAAATGACACTGCTGTTGTTCTATCTGATGGTGATCGCATCAGAAACAAAAAAATAACTTCTGTATTGTTTATATGGTTGTATTTATGACTTTGGCATGTTGCCCCTACGCACTCTGCCTGTGTAGTACGGCAGCAAGAAAAATCCAAAACGCGGGTGGTTGTGTAGGCGAACGGACATAAACGCCAAGTAAGACTGCCAGTATATCCCAGGCCTGAGCTGTGCATTACCATGAACCACTGACCCCGTTGTATCTACATCTGCACCAGCAGCACTGCGGCTCCACATAACCTCTTGTGAAAGTACCGACACCAGGTCTGGACCCTACATTTTGGTTGTACATGTATGGATTACTATAGCAACTACACTAATTCAGGAATGTCACTAAAGTCAGATATATGGGATCACTTGCAAAATATAATGAACATATAAAGATCAGATATAGTAGATGCAGTGTGAACATCACCTAAATGAAGCAGGATAACGTTCATTTAAAATTAGTATTTTTTTTCTGTTTAAACCTGGCAAACGTTGGGTGACCTCATTACAATAAGGGTGTTTCGAAAAGAATTCAAGTGGAAAGAAAGAGTCAGAGAAAGACAAAAGACGTATAAGTTATTCCACAGTCATTTCTCCTTCCTTTTACAAGCTTTGTTGCTTGGTAAAATAGCAGAACTTATTCCTGGCGTCAGACTCTTTCTTGGCCGTCACAACACCAAAGGACCACCTACTGCCTTTGACAATGCGTCAGTGCTGGACACTGAGCACTGAGAACAGACAATGTAAACACGTCATTAGCAAATTCAGTACAATCCAAAATCATAAAATGTTTTGAGTGTGTGAAAAGTGTAAATAAAAAATGTATTTTTACATTATTTTTTTATATTTATTTTAGTGCTATTTTATTGAAAGCATGAACTGAAGATTGTATTTTATTATTTGTTCATTTAAAGCAACATATTCCAAAAAAATATTGGAAGTGCTAATTTAAGGCTCAATGGCAGAAGATCTCTAATTAGCTGATAAAACAAATTGTCTAAAATCCTTTTTCATCAAAGAAATACTTGGAATATGTAAACTGACCAAAGAAGAAAACAAAAATTTATATTTCTTTGATGACAGCACTAATGCAACTATAATTATATTTTAGAGCAGTATATCCTGCCTTCAAGGCAAAACGAAAGGCAAACCACTTTTTCCTTGTGTCTCTTTTCTACCCAAATAAACCATTTTAAAGGTTTTAATAGGGCAACCAAGTTAAGTAAATACTTTTCTTACTAGTTAGCAGAATCTTTGGGAAGAACTGACAACTTAATCCTGATAAATGCACAGGGGTGAGATTACTTGCAGTGGTACAGTATTACTTACATAACAGAGAAAGGGAAGCAATGGAGCTGATCTTCACGCCAAGCCTCGGTTCATTTTACCCCGCTGGCCTCACCATAAAGCCTTAAACTCAGCACATACAAATCACATTTTGACATTTGGGGATTTTTAGAAATATACCAATTTCCGTCTCAAAATACCAGGATGACACACCCTTCTGTGTTTCAGCTGTGGTTAATTGTCAGAGTGAATTAAGATTTGGCTAATGTGGCTTTTCAAGCATGGATGGAAGTTGCAGAGGCAACTCTGGGATGCGGTCACGCAGAAAGGAAAATGTTGGACTTTGGTAAAACACAGGAATTGGGAGAAATCGCCCATTCTGGGATTTAGCTGTACTGTACAAGTAGAATGAGAGTATCCTGGATTTCCCCCAGCTGAACACTAAGCTGCTGTGGCTACACTAAGATGCACCAAGCTTCCCGTATAGAAATAAGAGGATAACTTGGCATGGTGAGGTAGAGCAAATATCTTTGACCCAGAATTACAAGTGTCTAAGCCCGAAATAGATTTGGCTAGGACCGTTTCTGTTCAGCGTGTAAAAGGCAGAACGTTGGATCACCCATGAGAGAACAGCAGGAAAAACCTTTACACATTTGCAGTTTCTTAAATGACAAAGCGTTATCGCTCAAATCCAATGGCTCTTTTATTTTCAAAAAGCTTCACTTAAGTATTTACAGTTTGTGCAAAAACATTTAAAGGTTTCAAGGACTTTACATTGTAAGTTCAACCTCAAGGCACATACATGGAACAACATCAATATTTCATCATGAAAAAAAAAAAGAAATTTTAACTTTGGTTCCTAAGAAAATGTCTCGGTGTGGATGACTAATGTAACAATGCAGTGTCTAAATGAGAAGCCAGTATCCTGATATAGCCATTTTACATGCACTGTAAATTTCCAGCCTACTTTCTCTAAACCTCATGAAAACCTGTGCATCTGTAAGGTCTTGTATGGTTCCTCCTGCTGCATTAAAAAAAAAAAAATTATTATTATTAATAATAATAATAAAAATAATAACAATAATAATGATAATAAAATCCAAAACCTGGTTTGACAAATAAAAAGGGTACAGTACATGCAAAATTCTTGATTATGGTTGGGAGAAGTTTCACCTACGGAAAATGTGAATTTAAACCGTCTCAGTTTCATGAGTTATTTCTGAATTTGCCTCTCAGTGATTGAAAAAGAATATTTCTACATGAACCAATGAACTTCTAGGCATCCTGAAACAGTAATAAACCAACCCTTACAGTCTCTGGCACCATTTGTGTAAAACCACTGGTCACAACAGTGCAGCCTCGTTCTTTCTTCAACATAAAGAGTAATGTATGCTGCAAAACAGCCTCCACAGCTCCTTCCTGCATCTGGTTGAACCATTAGCCATGCACCGCTTGACTTCTGGCACTATGGAGTCTTTTGTTAGAAACTATGTGTCATTCTTCGTGTTGTTCTACCTATTAATGCTGTTATTGTCACCACAATCAGTTGGAGAAATGTGCTTTCTGTTCATCATTCTTGCAACCATTTCAAGAAACAGTTGCAGAAAGTACTTATGAGTAGTTAATGTCTTACATGCAGCAGTCAGTGGTTACAACGCTCTCAGTTTGAACAATCAGAAATGGGAAGCTAAATGGCCATAGAGGAACAGATTTTCACTATCTAAAACAACTAAAACATAAATTTCCATGTGGTTGGACCAAACTGTCTCACTTCTGACAATAATTTACTTAACATTCATGTTGCAACACAGACTGCGGTCCTTGTGACACAGCCAGTGTACCAACAAGAAAAAAAATAAATCTCTCACAAGCTAATTCATTCAGTCCTGCATCAAAAGTAAGGCAAATATCCATCTTTTGTTACACATTCACAGGGAAGGGGCATACTACATGCTGCAGTGCTGCAGACTTGTCTGATCAGAATTGGCACGTTTCTACTAGCGGGGATCTGGGGTAAAACTAACCAGTTACAACTGGAATTGTAACTGGACAAACACCTCCTCAGTCCTTTCAGCCGTAATGTCTCCATTTATGATCGCAGAGCCCATTGCACAAAAAACTACCATTAAATACCACCTGTTGGTGATAGTGCACCGCTTTGGCTTTTTGTCAACTGCCAAGAAATAAAGGAGCATACAAAACAAAAGAAATAAAAGAAGGAAAACAAATTAAAATGATGAGAAACATTGGCATAACTGAGATGGTTTTTGCGTGTTTGTAAAATGAGTAATAGTAATGTTGAAAGAGAAGAGATGACTTGTACACAAAGGAGACAGGCGGGTGAATGATGTAACCTCCTGGTCACTGCGTAACCAACACAGGGCCAATCTGAGTACTCATGCTACGGCAGGTATGTGTTTTGGCCCCGTAGAAGTTCTGGAAAGCTTTTTATGTGGGGCTGTTTCTGGTAATGACAGCTACCCCAGAACCCCGCAAGTGGAAGCACACCTAATGTCACTTTAAACATGGTCTTTGTCTTGAATAAATAAAGCTGGATGGCCTCTGCAGCTTCTCTTGTTTCTGCTAATGTTGTGGGATCACGTCTAGCTGGTGTAACATGTAGAGAACCAAACATGCAGCACTGTTATTCAGGTGCTCAGGGGGCAAGTTGACCAGTCTGGTCTGCCTCGATGATCAGCATGTGTCACATGACTGCATACAAGTAGAAAATGGTTAAAATATAAAGCATTGATGCTCTAAAAACTACCAAATGTTTAGACATGAATAAAGTTGTCTATACATGTCTCTTTACCAGGGGGACAAAAATCATATTATCTTTTTGAACTTAAGGGAAATTTAACAGTATGAAAAATACAACTAAAGAGAAAACTGGTGCCATGATCATGTCTGGATGTTAAATATGAAGCTACAACCAAGAGCTGGATGGCTTGGCTTGAACAAAGGGGGGGGAGCAGAGAAATGGCAAATTTTTACACTTGCAAAATACCAAATTTGATCAATATTTCAATGTCTACGATTTCAAAGCCTAGTTGTTTACCTGTTGCCACAAGATGCACTAAGCTAACTTTATCTTTAGCATTGAGACAGCAGTGATGTCATTCTTCTTAGCTAACTCATGAGCGCAAAGAAGACGTAGCGGGAAATGTGTACGAACGCGAAGCGGAAAAATCTAATTTCTAGATCGTTTCAACACAGAAGGATAAACAATGCATAAGACAGATTCATTTTGTTTCTTTGTTCAAATGACTTTAAGCACAGGGGCTGAGAACTCTGAAATATTGTGTGATTGCGATCTGAGCTATTGCTGGATTTACAGTAAGTGCAGCTACATTTTGAGATACTCCAACTGCTGAGGTAAATCCTCTCAGAGATAATCTCAACTCTCTGCATGAACCGGAGTACGAGCCCTTGAATATTATTCTACTTTAAATGTTAAACCTAGTTTGTACAGTATGTTCTAATAACTGTGCTTCACGAGGAGTTAAAAACACTACCTTTCAGTGTGAGCTCCATGCAGCCAAGAGAAAATGAGGCCCACATACTTTTCTGCCTTTTTTGGTTGAGGATTATGAGAGCGGGGGAAGAAAACGGGGGGTGGGAATTCTCTAGGCTTGGCCCCTGAAAATAAAATCTTGTCAGATCAAATAAAGTCTTAAGAAATGCATAATGAAGACCTCTCACATGCGAAGAGCTGCCACCAAAGACTTGGAGCTGAAGGGCAGGAAAACGGTTTTAATTGAGCCCATGCAGGGATCAGAGTGTGGAGTCAGACACTGGCACAGGCAGGGACGGAAAGAGGCTAAATGAGGGTGGACAGAGTGGGAATCATCCTCGCAGCAACTGCTGATGTGAAGTGAGCAGGTGCATTGTTCAAAATGAGGAAACTGTAAATTAAATATTGCGTCTCATGTGTGAAAGTGAGGACAAATGATGGAGATTTCGAGTGTGAACATGGCCAGGGTGCAAGTGTCATTGCAATTTCCCAATTCATCTAACATCTCTCATGATTGCCGGGACAAGGCTGAAATATGAGGGTGTATAATTAGAATCATGTGTGAGCCATCTCATAACTTCATCACGCTTTTTCTCAGTTACACACACACTCAAAGATGAAACATCATTCCAGAGTAGGCAGCACTGTTGAAAATTAATAAAATTTAGCCACCACTGAAAGACTGAAAACACTGTTAGTTTTAAATGCTCACACATCATTAAGTTGCTCGATGAGCATGAATGATCCACACAATGCTGTTGGGCCATGAGAGGTGTCATCTGGGTAACGGCCTCTGGGAGAATTGTGTCAGTAAAGTGATCTTTGCCCTTTCTTTCTCTGTCCCACACACACACACACACACACAAACACACATCAATGAGGGGAAAAACTGCCCTCTTGTGGCAAAAACAGAGTAATTAAAAATAAAAAGCACAGAAATTTATAGGATTTCTTTAAATGGGGATCTGCAAGTCTCAACTCATCTATGCACCTCACTAAAGACAATAATCCTTTGTTGCTTTTAAGCCAACATTAATTAATTCTGCTGAAAATGGCACATCCTCTTCCAGACTTTTCCAAAAGTGTCTTAACTAATCCCACCTTCATTCCACTGCAAGTGAATGGAACAAAGATGCTTGTAGTGTTTTGGCACTTTTGGGAAAATCCTGTCACAGCACAGGTGTTGACGTTCCGCCTCATCTCGTTTCCTGCCTTGCTACCATGAATAAGAAAGTGCACTTTGATTCTTTTTACAACAGCCAGTGCTATATGTCTCCAACACTAATCAGCAATCTTTGCATTTCTCCTGTGCTGTGTTGTCTTGTGTTGTATTTAGGGAGGGGGTGGGGTGGGGTGCAGGGTTTCTAAAAACCAGAAAAGGCCATATTTTAAGTTTGTGGTAAGCAAAGGATCCCAGCCTTCTGAAGAAACCATTAATATTTCTGAGGCTGACGGTATTTTTGTCAGAAGCTACACCCGGGGTGCCGTGATTGTACAAATCCATGTTCATGTACAGTACTGACAACAACTCTCAAAACCCTGCTGGTTATAAAAAAAATGAAACAATTCTTTCTCTTTTTCTAAGAATAAAAAAGATAGCAGAGAATCCCACATTATAATCCACTGTATAAATTACATTGCAGACAGAACTTGGAAATATATATAGTACAGTTATATTTCACTAGAATTTTCATATTTTTTTGTCGTCTACACAAATGGTGTATTTATGCAACTGCTTCTGGTACGTATGTGTCTGTATTAGCAGCGCTGCGCTCAGTGCTGCTGTATCACGTGTGGCAGAACTCTGTACTGGGCACATTGCTGCTCTTGCAGTAGGCTATGCTGTTGTTACTGAGGTGACAGTCTCTAAATCCGATGCCCCCGTTGGGTGTGTAGATGGGCTGAATGCGGAAATCTCCTTTGAGCAGCTGCTCATTGTTCAGCGCCACAATCTGGAAACTGGTCTCAGTCATCTCCAGAATGGAGTTATCCTTCTTGGTCCCAGCCTCGCAGTAGTCGTCTTTTCTCCTGCCTCGGTTGTATTTCCACTTGGTCGAAGACGACCGGTTCTTCCTGTGCACATGCCAGCAGAATAAGCCCAGCAACGTGACCAGGACGATAAGCACAGCCCCACCTATGATCCCGGCCATTAGCAGCGTGGAGTTGATGCTGTCCTGATCTTGTCCTTGATCTCGGTCAGAAGTCTTAGTGGAGCGTGGCTTGGTCCTGGTCTCGGAACATATAGTATCCTCTCCAGGCCTGTAGGAGTTCTGGGTGTCCAGAACATGAACGCAGATCCGGTACACAGACAGGGGCTCCAGGTTGGCAAGGCTGATATGACGCCGGTCACCGCTCACTGTCCTCTCCCGCATGCCTTCATTTATTTGGCTTTGGCCTCTTTTGACCCATGTGACTTTGTAGGCTGTGACGGTAAAGTAGGATGCCCAGCTGACCTCAATGTTGGTGGAGTTGACCACATAGAAGGAGATCTGAAGGGGGTCCTCGTATGGGGGTAGGGGTCCAGGGGGGTTATTGATTGGAGGTAAAGAAGGGGAAGGAGAGTCAAAATAGTATGGGGCAGATGTGGTGATGAGGGTGGAGATCATGGTGGTGATAGGGGGAGTGGTGGGTGGAGGAGGGGGAGTGGAACGGAGAGTGGGCCAAGCTGGCTGATCAGGATAAACAGGGCACTCGATAATGTCCAGCGTGAGCTCTCTGATTGTCATGCCACGCACCTTCTCTGGACTGGAGCAAACAAACCCTCTGGCATTGATGGAGGAAGGCAAAGACTTGAGCCACACCACCACCCACTTCACATTACAGTCACAACGCCAGGGGTTATTCCGCACCATGAGGTGCTTCAGGCTCGACAGGCCATCAAACACACCCTGCGTAAGAGTCTGAAGCTGGTTGCTAGAAATATCCAGTTTTTCGAGCCTGTTTAAATCAGCAAAGGCCGTCACAGGGATCTGGTCAATCTGGTTCTCCTGCAGGCTGAGTTTGGCCAGTGATTGGCTGGGTAAAAGGGGAGGAGGGAAGGTGAGAGAGTTGCGAGCCAGGGCCAACTCGCGCAGGGTGGCCAGGTCCTGGAAGGCCCCAGGAGCAATGCCCTCATCCGTCAGTAGGTTCCCATCCAACAGGAGGCGCTGCAGACGGGTCACGTTCTGAAAGGCCTCCTCTGCAATGAAAGCAATGCGGTTCTCATCCAACCGCAGCTCTTTCAAGTCCTCAGGAAGGCCAATGGGGACGCTGCTTAAGTGGTTTTTGGTGAGGAAGAGGAGTTTGAGGCTTAGTGCCTCCCTAAAGGCCCCTTCTTCCACTCCCACTGTGGAGATGGAGTTATCATCCAGGTGCAGCTCCTCTAGTTTAGTCAGTTGGGCCAGAGCTGCTCTAGAGATGGTTTGGATGTTATTCTCCTGAAGATGCAGAATCTTGGTGTTTTTGGGCAAATTGATGGGGAATTCATCCAGCTGGTTGCCATAGAGATAAACAGTCTCCACAGAGACCAGATTGTGAAGTTCTACAGGGAAGCCAGCATTATTGATCTGGTTGTTGTGTAGGAAGAGGACCTTGTAGCCCTCCTCTATCCCCAGAGGCACAGACGTCAGGCTGCGTTCGTTGCAGTATACATATGTTTTGTCACAGCGACACTCTTGTGGGCACGAGGCACCCGTGCCGAACTGAATTTGGAGACTAAGGATGACAGTCAACCAAAACTGCAAGAATGAAGCCCAATTTTTATTCCAGGATCCAGTCAGAAACTCCATAGTGGAAAAAAATGAGGAAGGAGGTAAACCAACAATAAAAAATTAAAATAAAAGAGCCAATGAGGTACGTATCCACCAAAAAAACAAGACCCACAAAAAGTCCACAGTGGAGAGTTCGACAATGACGCAGTTAGAAGGGAAAAGAGAGCGTAATCCAGTAATTTCTCATGCTCAGCTGAAGAGCGATGGTGTCATTAGTCCTGGCCAGTCCTCGGACTGACTCCATCCATGCTGAGACATCAAACCGTAGCAGGGCCCGTCACTCGCTGCTCCATGCAGAGCTCAGCCGGTGCCAATTTGAATCCACGCAGCAGAGAACCACCACAGCCTCCGACCGCCTGTCCGTCACACACTGCTGGTCCCTGACCACGGCTGAGTCCAAGGGGGGTGACATTTGGATCCAGAGACCTATGAGCACACAAAGAAAAGCTAGATGAGTACTTTCAGGGGTGATTTGAGAAAAGAAGAAAGTAAAAAATGGCCTTTAAAAAAAGTCAGTTGTAATTGTCTTTCACTCTTACTTTTCTGTTCTCTTCTACAACACAGTCACCAAACATGCCGTCCACTGCTGATTTGGAATTACGCATGAACTATGTTGAAGGAAAAAAAAAAAAAAAAGAGTCTGATAAATATTCAGAACAGCTCTTGCACATCCGGTTTCACAGACATAAAGAAGGCTTTTATTCCCCGTGCTCTATCAAAGGAGGGAATAGAGCACTGCAAGGACACACACTCATGGATTCATGAGGCTTCTCACCAACATCACTGTTGCTTTAAAGGAAAACATGCTCAAATGAGATAAGGTTAATAAAGACGTCAGCTTTTTATTATTTTTTTATGTGGATTTACAAAAAGTTTCCAGAAAAAGTGATAAGAGGACAGAAAACAAGCTGTAACCGTCTTCTTGTTCCAGCTGCTTGCAGACGTTGCGGGCAGAGGTGCACAAGTAAACACACAACTGCTTACAGTAAACACAGGCAACTGTTTCGCTGGTGGCCCGAAGGGGAGCTCGTTACTGCGCAAGGCCTGAACCCACCATCTTCAAACTCAAGATTTAAAGCTGTGGAGATTAAAAAAAAAAAAAAAAAAAAAAAAGGAAAAGCAGTCGAGGAATAGAATAGTGTTGGTGCTCCTCCTCTGGACGGGGGTGACATACACGAGCTGTCAACTGAAATGGGATTGGAAAATAATTTAGTCCCTCTACCTGCGATAAATGATCGATACAGGCTATCTTTCAGCTCAGAGAGGTTTGTAGTAAAGCACAAGGCCATTGGATTACAGTAAGACCCCCCTAGATCCATTATTCCAACTTATTGCAACCGCCCCCCACCACCACCACTGCCAAACACACACACGACAGAAAGATAGTAGTCAGCTCCACCCTGAGTAAATGTTAGATGACACAAAATGATGGGAAGGATGTGCTGAATGTTAAGCACCAGAGCGGCCCTGAGTGTGGTTTTGAGGATCCACTGAGACACATAATTTAGAGCGGTCTGAATTCCTGATTTTTAGGGGCCAAATTACAGCTAAAAATCCAGGTGTATTATTCCTGGCGAGCAAAAGGGAAGCTTTAAAAAAAAAAAAAAAGAAAAAAGAAAAAGAAAAAAAAAGATTTGCCCTCATAAGACCTGTGCTCGTCGTGCAAATGGAAGCCTGCGTGGTGCTCTTTGTGGAGGAAACAAGAGAAACAATCCTTTTGACACACATCTGTGATCTACTTTTCTAAATTGAAAGAGCTAAATTTAATCAAATAAGCTTCAGGGGTGGGGGGGATAAGCAACCACATGAGGCGATAAAATGTGCTGCCACAGCGACAGAATCAACAGCAGAAGGCAGCAGCATCAAGATTATTAACGCCAGCACCAAGAAAATGTCACCAGGCATCCAAAAACTGCCAACCTTAAAAAGACGCACAAGTTTTTACGCAGACGGACACGGACCAGTGCGTGAGAGTCGTTTCAAGCCCTTTGTCACCCCCTCTTTTTTCTCTTTTTTTCCCACCCCTCTCTTTCTTTCTTTAATTTAATTTCCAGTCGAAGGAGCACAGTTTCGCACCAGCGAGATGAACGCTGTGATATGCGTCCAGGACAATCCGATTAAGGACTGGATTTAGCGCCAGAAACGCAATTAAAAGTTTAAAACGGATAGGGTATTTAAGAGGCGATAAGAGGCGGATCAGGTAGACTTCAAAGGGTGCCCAGTGAGCGGTGTTCATCTGAATGAATTATTTCAAAGGGGAATTGAAAAGCGTGCTGTGCATGGAGAGTGAAAAAGCTCCCAGAAAAGGACAAGAAAAAAGGCTTTTCTCTGCTGAAAAATGTGAAGCGGGCCAATCTATAACTCGATCAAATGCTATCTAATTAACAAGAAACCAATAACTAGAATGAATCCATTAAAGTCTCTTTGCTTGGGCTACTTGTATAGATTGATTTGTTGGAGATTACGCAAATAGATAGTTTTTTTTTTCTTTTCTTTTTTTTTTTTTTTTACGTTGGGG
>JBAMYA010000017.1:7121135-7146854 GCA_037176975.1 Arrhamphus sclerolepis
TCTCTGTTGCTGTGTGGAGCAGCCTGTCAGTCACCTCTTTCACTCCCCCCGACTCCTGAACGTCACTCACTCACTCACTCATCCGGGCACTGTGGTCTCATGAGGAAACACAGCTTTTGATATAAAGTTTTTCGTGTTCCCGAATACAAATATTTTTTAAAGTATTTGTTTGAAATAAGTATTTGTAAAAAACACGTTATTTGTGCCTTTCCGAATACCGTATTCGGGTGCGGCTCCACCCGGTGATACAATGATTTAGGTTAATAAACTTTTAGAAGATAACAGTTACCATGATCACATGAATGTAAGATTATTCAGGGGGCCAAAAATGTAGAAAATAAAACATACCATAAAAATCTATGTTAAAAAATAAATAAATGTAGAGATAAATATTTGTGTAAGTTCCTATAACACCACCAAGTTAAGAATTGTAAGTGTGTATCTGTGTGTCTGTACAGTAGTAGATTCTACCATTATGGGGTGATACTGAGTTAAATGGCCTATACACACCAAATCACAAACTGTTGGTTTGTTGTCAATTTTGAGGACCACCCTGAAAGTTTGAGGGGGCATACCGCCGACCGTTTTTTTTTCCACTGATCTATGGTTATCTTGGTGAGGACCAAGTTTTTGGTTCCCACAAAGATTTTGGTCCCCACACTGTGAGTGTGCTGTCTGGAATCAGCTCCATTGTTGTAGCAAAAACAAGTGTACACATGCACACAAACACACCACACATTTCATACTGAACAACATCTTTTGCGGGTACACATCTCTTTCCCAGTTTATCCTCCCACATGAGCCAACTTCCTCATTAAACAATGTATCATATCTTCACACAGACAAGACAGATGTCTGTCATGTGAACCCATCTCTTTCCAATACTTTTGTGCCTACCCCCTTCCCACTCCCCTCCCCCGTCGAACCACACCTTCCAGACTAATCAATGTATCGTATCATCACAAAGACCCCCAAAATATAGCTTGATGTTTGCCTTCCACTCCTTTTACTCTGAGCACAATGACTGGGCAACTGACTACGCGGTTATCTGTCAGAGAGGCACTGGACCAGATTTTAGAACAACATGAATAGGGCACTGACGCTGAACCAGAGATAGAGAAGGATGTCTCGGAAGTAGAAGACAACAGTGATTTTGATCCAGACTTGGAGGAGACTGATCAGTCAACAGATGGAGAGGGAAAGGCACCAGAGGAACAGACACCTGAGGAGACATTCCAGTCCAAGAGTGGAGACTTGCACTGGTCTTCATCTCCCCAGGACAGAGAAGGTAGAGCGAGAGTGGAAAACATCATAAAGGTGACATCATGGCCAATACGGTATGCAACATCTCGTGTAGATGACATCAAGTCCAGATTCAAACCATTTTACCAGAGCCCATTGAGGGAATTATACAGGAGATGGCAGACCTGGAGTGGAAGCATGTGTGCCCCCACACGTTTCCCCTCCAGAAAGAGAATTGGACTTGAGACCTCCAAGCCTGCATGGGTCTGTTGCTTCTAGCAGGAGTATATCGCTCAAACAATGAGACTACAAAAAGTCAGTGGGTTGCAGAATCTGGCAGGCCTATATTCTGGAAAACTATGTTCTTACAACAGTTTCATGTCCAGAAGTTGAGCTCTTTGCCCCAAAAGACAACAAGTCAACAAATGTAATGCCTATGCTTCCAATCCAACTCTGACCTGAGTGTCAAATGCCACTCATGCATGAATTCACACTCGCACACACACACAAAAACAAACAAACAAACCAAGAAAACAAACAACTTAATTTTGACAAGTTTGGTCTCTGGTTTTCCATTTCGTTTTTACATTACATGTTCCTTTTGGAATTTGCAGTGCCTATTTGTGCTGCAGTTATTCATGTTGACCACAACTCTGAGACATTGTTCACTGTCAAAGAGTGTAAAATAAAAATGTGGTGGTGATTAATGGTTTTTGTGTTAATTTAAGAGCAGTTAAAACAGACCGGTCAAATCTGACTGGGAAAACTAAAGTAAACGCGGGTGATGAACACCAACAGAAGGGTTAAATGAGGACAAGGCAGAAGCTATTTTTATTTGAGACCACAGGCAGTTCCCTTTCAAGTTGTGGTTTTTTTATCCACCAATTTTAAACCTCTTGTAAAAAACCTAGGTGTTTTACTTGACAGTGATTTTAGACTTTGGAAGCAAACTGAGTCTGTTAAAACTAGTTTTTACCAGCTGTGCCTTCTTGCCAAAGATTCAGATTTCTTTATTGTCATTGCAACAACTACAATGAAAGTAAGGTGCAGGCCTTTCAGTGCTGATACAAAAACCATAACTCTAAAGGGCAGTAGGACTACATACATACATACACACACACACACACACATATACATATATCTATCTATATATATATATATACACACACACACACATTTCATTGTACGACTGCCTTTGTCGTATTGTCCGTGAGCAGTAGGTGAGTATTAAAGAAAAAAAATTTAAGGCGAACAACATGAAGGGCAGTTTCACAACAACTGTTTTTTTTGTTTGTTTTTTTAAAGGCTGGCTAGTGTATTGTGTCAACTAGACCATTGTTCTCACCCGCATCACTGACTCATAAGTTTGGGTTTAGCAACATGAAACCAGGAGATGATGTCACGTTGACTGAGAAGACTGAGGAGAAAGAGGGATGAAGACAGACACTTAGTAATGTGAGGCTGCTTTTATCATGTGTGAATTGTTCATTGTATGTAAGTCATACTGTGGTAGATGTTGCGAAAGCTGATTCAGAGTCTGTTACTCAAATCAGCCTTGAAATGATCTCTTAAACCAGGGCACATGATGGTGACTGGCTGCAACGTTTGTGCATCGATGGAATAAATTGATTTTATTTATCTAGGTAAGACTACAAAAACAATCAATTGGCAACATCTAGTAAAATCCCTGATGTGGCTGTTCTATAATCTGTTCTATAATCACAAGACATAAATGTGTCTCACCAAAAGCTGTTTAGTGGTCTTTTCCTGTATCCTTTAAGGCTAAAGCCTGATTTATACTGCGTACATTTGAACCCTCTACTTTAGGCCACGCCCGACCCTGACATGTACCCCTCCTAAAATGCAACTATGTGTTGTGCAGTTGTTGCAGACTGCAACAAATGCGATTGGTCAGCTTGGTAAATGTGTTTTTCTTTGTCTTTATATTTCCCAATGCTACTTTCTTGACAACCTGGCCCGAGCGCGACAGAAGTCGGCCCAAGCCTGACAAGTATATTTTGACCAACAGCCCGAACCTGCTTACAGCCCGACATAAATTAAAAATGCACATGCATACAGCACTTTTGCCTTTTGTTAAGAATGAATCATTTATACATGTCACATCTTTTGCATTTCACATCACCCACTGGCTCATTATTTGCATTATACAGATGGTCAAAACCTTTTCCACACCTCAGACTTTGCTTTCATTCCTCATGCAACCAAAATGTAATCATCAAAGGCTAGTCTCCGTTTCACCTCCTCAGCATCCATTTTCGCATCTTTCTCTAAACAAAACACATCATCTGATGCACCACAAGGCCAAGCCTGGCCCAAGCCTGTGTAAAACGATAGAAATTAGATATGCCTTCATGCGTATCTGCTACGCAAAGCATAAATTAGTCTTAAACCACTTTTTAAAATATGCATTCTTCACTCTTACAGCCAAGATGATAAATTCACCCCAAAATACTAAAAGTAAAGTGATAACAATTTAAATATAAACAATAAAAAAAGATGTCCCTATTTATGTAATTTTATTTTTTTTGTTATACATAACTGAGCCCCCTTAAAGCTGTCATATAGTATTATACTGTAAATATCATTATTTGTACTGCAAAGTTGGACATTTTAACATGATGGTCGGTGGAAATTGACTCCCTTTTGGATAATGCACCTAGTGGTCAATCAAGGAACTGCAGTGTTCCTTATTTATTTGAACAAGTGAGTTTAAAAAGCTGAATTCAACTCCTTGGGTAGTACTTTTTCTCTTTCAAATGTAATGGAGGAAAGGGTGACTTTCTTTAAATAGAATTTTCCTTCTTCTCAAACTGAAAATCCTGAGATGGCACTTTGAACTTTGAAATCAATGTTTGCAGGAAACATTATCAGTAAACCAGGACCTGCATTGGACTGGTGTCCTGTCTGTGGGTGTACTCCACATCTCAGATGTCAGCTGGGATAGGAACTGAGACAAATCCAAACTATCATTTTTTATAGCATCTCAAGTCAGTTACAAGGAAAAAACGGCCAGACAAACAAATGTAGAGGACTAAAAAGGTACAAAACGTCCTCTGAAATGCAGTGAAGTGAGTAAACAGTAGCAGAAAAAAGGACAGTCCCATAACTTAAATGTGCTGCTAGTATAAACTGAGTCAAAGCAAACAAACATTTTCTTATTGCTGAGGAATTGCCCGTAGTACCGCTATTCCTTTTGTGTGAAAAGTATGAGAGGAATCATCTACATTCTTTATCTAATCTACACCTTGTTTTTCTTTTTTTCATTTTTGGTTTTCATTCCTGGAAAATTCTCACTGAGTCACCATGCTTGTGTGCAGCTGCCACAACAACTGATGGTGCCTCTGCGATACCTGAACGCCAAATGTAACTGCTTTCAAAAGGAAAGCAAAGATTTTCCCCCGATGATCAACTTCTCCAACCAGATGTGAAAATAAGATCTAAGATAATGGGCATAGACAGCCTTGAGTGCATCAGTGGCAAGAAGACAGTTAAAAGTTCATTGTGGCTGGAGCAGAAAATCGAGGAGTGGGGTTCTGTGTCGTGAGTTGTACGCCTGCTGGCAGCCCTTCTGGCTGGGATTCGCAGATGCATCTTTGGCCACTTTCAGATGATTCTAAAGCAAACAGTTATGTCTCTGCTTACAAACCATAAAATGTGTGTCAGCTGACTCAGTCAGAAGCATCATTTTGGCTCACAAAATGGCAAGAAGACATTATTACCTTTCATATCACGCCGATATTCTTACTTTGAAATTTAGTTGGTAAATGAGCAGCTTTTCAGAGCGTAATAAATTTTTTAAGCTCAATGTTGACAGAAATAGGTGTTTCCTCAGACAATGTCATGGTAGGACTTCAGGCTGCAACGCCATCAAACCAATAATAGTAGCTTTAGAGCATAATTTAACAGGTACAACTCACTTCAGAAGTCAGTGTGGTACCAGCACTAATGCAGGGAAAATAAACAGTGAAGGTGTGTTTGGCAGCACTGGCTTCGAAATAACTCTTATCAGGTTGGACCAGGTTTGGAAAAATACCATTTTACTTTTGAGATATGTAAAACGTGTGATGGAAAAGTGCAAAAGAAAACAAATCATATTCACAAACTAATATGTTCGACACTACTGGTCAAAAGTTTTTGAACACAGAAATATTTCCAACTTTTTTGTTAAAAATTATGGCAATTAATGTCTCATTGTATTATGAAATTAAAGAAAAACATAGAATAAAATAAACTGAAGTCAAAAAGGAAGTCATGAAATTAATTTATAAACCAACTTTTGACTCAAGCTATAATATACACTCATGGGTTTCTTTCTACAATTAAAAAGAATAATCTAATAATTTTCAGAAAGTTCTTTCCAACTTTGTTTCAGAAGTTTCCAACTTGTAAGTTGCTTTGCTTTCTCTCCTTTGTAAGACACTGCAATGCACATAATTTTTTCAGTTTATCTCTGAAGTTCACTAGTTACCTTTATACTATTTGGAGCTACCCATTGAACTTGAACTATTTTAAATTCATTTTTTATTTTTTAAACTTGGGGTGTTCTAAAACTTTAGAACAGATGTGTAACTTACACAAGGTACCCCATAAAAAAGAACTGTTGAAGTAACTGTAATTAAATGCTTTAATTGGTGACGACCGAATCAGTTACTCCAAGTTAACTTCTAAAGTTTTATTTAGATTCAATTTTTTTTAAATTCAAGTATAGCTCTCGGTACAAGTTAGTAGGTGCCTCCAGTGGACATGATTGACAGGAAATCTGCAGCTGGAAGACATTCTGTCAACATTTGTGATGGTCCGTTGTATTGGTTTTCATTGGGGATTAAACACACCTGTTCATTTTACCGCATAAACATTTTAGCCACCGTACTGCAGAGTAACACAAGTCAGCGTAGCGTGATGGAAGCATACTAGCTGAGTTTGCTAAAGTTAGCCATGAATGCCAGAAGATTTTACCTTTGGTTATGTACCAGACTTGCTACATGAATGTAGAAACAAAGGCCTAATCTGATAAAGCCTGAATAAATAAAGCCAGATCTTCCATCTATCAAATAACAGTAACCAAATCCACCCTTACCTGCTGTAAAAAGCAGCAGGAGTTTTGTAAGAATAATCAAGGGTGTAACGTTCAAGCTTGCAAAAATACTTAGTGTTGCAATAAAGAAATAGCATCTCGGAACCGAAACCAGACTTGGAGCCCTTGAGTGGTTTGCAGGGCTTTCCATCATATAAAGCCTTACCTGTGTTTACCCTGATCTTATCCCTCTCATTAAGGTACAGTAGGGCTATTAGCCAATAAATGTGATTTATTGGTGTGGGAAAATGTGGATCGTCTGCAGGTTTCTGACTAAGAAACATCACGTGCTAACTACAGCAACAAAGTACAAAGACCCTCGGATTACAACACACAAACACGGGTAGGAAGTAGGACAATAATCTCTGAATCCTGCTCCTGTTTTAGCAAAGAGTGATGCTCTTTCAAGTGGAAAATTGCTGGTTTAATCTCCAGGTCCTCCAAGTACAATGTTTTCCACATTAAAAGAGGAAATCCTTCAAACAGCCAACAGTTAATTATGATTCCATAACCAATCCCACAGTGCATGTAGGTTTTACATGTGGGCTTTGACATGTACAATTAAAAAAATAAATTAAAAAAATAAAATATACATACATACATATATATGAAAAATTGTTTTACCTCCCTGGTGTCTTTAACTAGGAAACTTGAAATTTCTTATAAATAATGACAAATGTCTGCAAAATAATGTGTAAAACAGCCGAAAAGCTTTTTAAACCTGTATAAATGAGTTTTGTTTTTTTTTTACATATTAAAATATAATTTTAAATTTAATCTGAAGTAAAATCTGTTTACTTTTAGGAAGTATTGTCTTGCTTTTTGCAATCTCCTACTCCTACTGTCAACAAAAAGCAGCCTCCCAACCGTGTCGTTTCTTGCAACGACTGCATATCGTCACTTCAGTAACAGTGAATCTAGCTCATACAAGTAATGTCTGAAGAAAATAAAATTATGTCCAAGGAGGAGACCAAATTAATCAATAAATAGTGTCAAGAAAGTGACTTCACCTCCATGGCTATGGGGGACCACTGAGCTAAAATTGGCAAAAGTTCCTTTGTGCTGCTTTATGGTGAGAGAATTTCTTTCATGTTACTAAATGTCTACAAATAACACCCAAATGTCTTCATGGTCATCCTTGCTGCATATTGCTCTTTTAGTTTGTTAATGATTTTGATTTTATTTAATTAGTTATGCAATTTCCAGTTTCAACACATGACTTCATGTAGTGAGTCAGCCATTCAGCTTAAATATAGAGCTATGACAACTTTTATCGTCCTGCCATAACATGCTTTTTATTGATGGCAGTTATACACAGAAAAAAAAAAAAACAATTTCACGTTTTGGTTTAAATGAAAAACACGCAAGCACTTCTCAATGCCTAAATAAGATCAAAACACAGGTACCAATGAACTATCATGCTATATAGATATGTATATGTAGCCATTACAAATCCTTTTTTTTCTATTTATATGTTTTACTTATCTGATTGAATATGAAACATATTCCAGTCATGTTTTCCAAGGCTTGGATTGCTAATGCTTTATTTAATAACACTTGTGTTTAAAAAATATTTTACTTTCAAAAAAATTTGTTGATGGAAAAAAGTTGTCTGTGAGCTGAAGTATTGTGGAAGCTGATGAACTTTCTCCACTTGTGCTTGTCTTTTAGAGGCCAAGGTTGGATTCTTAAGTTTGTTTGAGGTTTTTTTTTTGTTTGTTTGTTTTTTTACCATTTCTATGGTAATCTGTCACTCTGCATGACAGGTCCTCCACAAAGGGCTCTCCAGCAAACAAAACCTGAAGATTATGAGTGTTTGATGAGAATGGCTGTTGGTGGGATCCATCACGGCCATTGCTGACTCACTGGATTGGTCCGCCAGACACATGTGAGATCACCATTGCAGCTTGATGTCTTTTACATTGGTCTCTGTGTTATTCTTATGTCTCAGCAACTGACTCCAATCTAATGACCGTGCCCCAAGTATCCAGGTATTATCTTCAGAAAATATACAATCACAACATTCTTTCTGAACTATTGGGCTATGTTTATTTTAAAGGAGGCTGAAGGAACTTGAGCTTGGTTGGCAGGATGCGGCTTAATTTGCAGGCATATACACTGAGTGCTTTTTTACAGACACTTAACTCCAATTAACCTTCATTCTTCTATTTGCCTATAATCATATTATTCGAGGGCAAGACTATTTTTGTGTCCTACCACTACATGGCCAGAGAACAGTGAGACGGTGCAAGAACAAGCTTCCCCTTGTGTTGGATCTCCCAGTTGGGCCGAGAAGTATGCTTTGGTCGTCTTTACTATTTCTCTTTCCACGCACTCATTGCTCTCCTCAGGCTCTCCTCTTAGCCGTCTTCCTCTGCTGCATATCTGAGCTCTGCCCTCGGGCCATGTCCAGGGACAAAACTTGATTCATGCCCACGCTGGCAACATTCGTCACTGGACTCTCCAGTTTAACAGGTTTGGGCTTGAGGAAGTTTTGAGAAAATAGCTCAAGAAAATGATCCTCATTTGCAAAAAAAAGAAGAAAGAAAAAAGTAATAATGTCAAATTATTGTACTTCCTGGGAGAAATGTCTTAACATGGACTGTAGAATCAGAGGCTTGAATCACTGCTTCTTTGTACAGAAACACATTCCAGTTGTGTTAAGGGTTCATTCATGCAATAATGTATAAAAAGTATTTCAGACTACCTGGCTGTCCCCTAAAGCAACTATACTCGACAGAGTTCACTTTAGGCACTTAAAGCCCAATGCCTCAAAAAAGTGCCTGTTGAGCTGTCATCCACTTTGACACTTAAGTAACATACTTTCTGAAGCTAATGCTGATGCATGGACTTAGCAGATTAAGAAAGATGTCATTCCACAGAGAATGTACTCAAGTACGTTTAAGAAAGAAAAGACCTCCATCTTATGAGGTTTAAAACCAAAAACCCAAACAGTGTGAAATGTTATATAGACTTTATTTATTTACAGAATGATATCAAGGTGTTTTCAATCAACATTTTTAAAATCAGTTATTGTATTAGTTGCTGCTTTAAATAACACTTATTCTTTATGTACATCTAAAGAAGGTGAGTAAGAAGTTAAAATGTATAAATTACTTGCTAAGAAAGGAGAAACATGCCTAAAACAGCCCTTTTTTAATTTTTATTTTTTATTTATTTTTTTTAAGTCATTAATAACATTTGGAATTGTTCTCTAAGTGGGTAAAATTTGGAAAATATTACCTCAAAATGCAGATATGTTTAAAATATAGTTAGGTTTAAGAAAGAGAAACCTGAACATTTTCAAGCAGTATAGATGTGCTGTTTCACAGCTAAAATGGTTACTTAAATGACAATAAAACAAAATAGGCTACTTATCTTCACTCCATGTTTTAGAGGTAGAACAGATAAAAATGACGTATATATAGTTCATGACAGGAGACGATGACTGAGCTCTTATCACCTGATGAAGAAGTGTGTTCGAAAGTTACGAAACTTTGTATTTCCTTTCAACACATCTGATTCTTGACTTGTTTGCTGTTCGATGGCTATTATGCTAGCTGTCATGGATCATTCAGGAATTGAAGTCTTCGAGGGGAAGAGAAGGCACAGCAAATACCCTGGCTGTTGTTATACAACAACTGAATATAGTCAGATAATTAAATGTTGCAGGTTATATGTTGATGCTGGAGAGTTGTGCATTGTTGTTCTCTTTACATTGCAATGTTTACTCATTAATCACCTCCGTTGGCAGTCACAGTGTAGGATCTGGCGTGCAGGAGGTGTGTTAAGTGAAACCCACAAATAAACAGCGTCGTAAATTGAGTTCATTCGGGGCAACTTTTGCTGGCAATTAAGCTTTTGATCACACAGATGTCATTATTTTCCAAGAAGCGCTGTGAATTTAACCACGAGAGGAAGCAAAGGGACTTCACACCTATTTAGATAATGACACTTCTGCAAAAGATAGACATTATAGATATATATTCCGGTTTTACTTCAGATGTTTAAAAAGGTAAAACTGAAATGCTCACAGTAATTTTCAATGGCTCTCTGCTCAGAAAGGAATTGCCAACAGGATATTTCAGACCGTAAACTGGCCCTTAAACTAATTTGAATTTAAAAAAAAAAAAAAAAAAAACAACTGCAGAGAGAGGTGCAAGGGCTCGCTTTTATCATGCTTTTTAAAAATTATGATAATAAT
This sequence comes from Arrhamphus sclerolepis, assembly GCA_037176975.1. Classification (NCBI taxonomy): domain Eukaryota; kingdom Metazoa; phylum Chordata; class Actinopteri; order Beloniformes; family Hemiramphidae; genus Arrhamphus; species Arrhamphus sclerolepis. The sequence continues at coordinate 7,131,677 of JBAMYA010000017.1, forward strand.
GTGCAGCCAACCTTTTATTTATTGTCTATTGTAGACAACCCATTAAAACCCTGTTTAAAACTCAGCTTCAAGGGATTTTGTCACCCCAAAGGTTGACTACATATGCACAAGGTCAGGGAGAGACACCGTGAACAACAAGCAGTGAACTAGAAAGAAACATGGCAGTCATGAATAATGCATGCATGAAAGGTTCATCTAATGGCACTCTTAAAACTTTCAAATGTTCATATTTCAACTGAAGAAGCTCTTGGCTAAAAAGGCTTCTTTTTTCCCTTGACTTATAAGCAGTCATCCTCCAAACTCCGCATGAGAGAGAGACACTGATTGGTGTAATTATGTTTGCAGTGATTACTTATCTTAATGGTACTCATCACAATGTGAGACATGAATCATAATGATTCTGAGATGTAACATTGGGATACAGTTTCAGAATACTTTCTGAGAAGTTCTTTTAGAGATATGCTTGCACTTTTTAAGCGGAGACTTTCTGAAACCACGGGCGTGTGTGCACTCACACTGGCAACTTAAAGAGAGACACTTACCATCTTTAGACACTTGGTGGTCACGGCAGGGTCAGAGAGAGGAACAGAGGCGCTGAGAGAGAGTGAAGAGCAACAACCTCACGCCGTTAAACTCAAATCCCAGCCCGGCTCCCAGACACGAGGACCAGACCGACAGGGCTCGTTAACTTGAAAGCACGGATGGAGGGCGGCGAGCTTGCAAGAGTGTGTCAGGAGGAAGCTGCAGGCAGCAGTCATTCAGGCCGTGGAGGAAGAAAACCGAGACGGAAAAAAGAAGAGAGAACTCAGAGAAGGCAGCAGTTACTTCTTCTTCTTCCCCGAGCTGCTTTCCTTCTCTGGTGTAACATAAACCCCCGAGGAGCCCTGGTGAGCAGACGCACAGAACCAGTTCCAGACCTGTCCCACTCCCACGATCGCCTCTCCCCCTTCTCTCTCTCAATTTTTCTGTTTTTTAGTATCATTTAACTCTTGATTCTGCAGCCAAGGCGATGAGCTCACCGCAGGCTCAGGTTTCAGCGCGTTGGCTGGAATGCGAGGGCAGCCGCTCACAGAGGCAGAGGTGCTGACGAGGTCAAAGGCTACTGGGGTAGTTTGGAGGAACTTGGATGACAGGGGTATCTGTCATCTGGGGGAGTACCAGCGGCAGGATATCTGAGGGGCCTGGAGTGCCGAGAACAAAACAGAAGTTACAAGGGTCACGGGTTGCGGATGTTGTGGAGCTGGGGAGCATTTGACAGCTCTGGAGGCTATGGACTTGAGGACACTGAATACATTTACACGCCTGAGTACCCGCACAGACATGGACATACACCCTTAAGTGGTAGATTTACTGCTTTATGATAAAGGGTAATTTCCCTTGAGAGACATTTTACATATATATGTGTGTGTGTGTGTCCATATATATATATATATATGTGTATGTATTATGTGTGTGTGTATATAAACACTCTTTTCATTTTGAGAGCTGTTTTTACTGTTTTTGCAGACTTGGGTTGAGATGTGAAGTCTACAGATTAAATAATTAACGAGTGCTAAAAACATCACACAAGCAAAGGGAAGAACCAAGATGTTCAACATCACTAAAAATAGACACCATAATAAACACCAACAACCTCGACTGTGTCAAAAACCAGCATATAACATACCCATCAGCAGACTCCCTACTCGTGATTTATTTAAGCAAGTTTCGATGAAAACCCAGTGAATAATAATCTTTAATAACCTTTAACTCCATACATGCATAATTACACCAATAAGATTTACGGATGTTCCAGAATCTCCCGCAGTGAGGTCATAACATCCTCTTATCCAGTTCCCCCCAGCGATTTCCAAAAATATTTTAAACTTCTTATTGGAAGAAACTTCAATTTTTCTCAAGACACATTTCAAACTTTGTGAAATTTCAACCATAGCAGACAGACACATACTGAGTATTGATTCTTTTGAGTTAGTTTTGCTTTGGCATCCGGTATCGGGTGGGTTTCTTTGCGTCATGAATAAGGAAAAGGTTTCCAGCTGATTTGCCTCAAAAATTGATCTTCTTTTTATTCTATATTACTACAAATTTCTCAAAATAAGTGTACTGAACCAAACTTTTTTAATCTATATTTCCTGGTTTAATCCATAAATACACAGCTGTGTTCAAGACTTATTTTTGAAGCCATTTGGAGATTCAGCTTTTTCCAGCCACGGACACCAGAAGAACCCCAAGAAAACACTTTTTAGCTAATTTTTTATTGTAGCATAACTTGTTTTCTAATGTAATACAGTACAGCTTATTTCCTGCCTAAAAATTATAATTTATTATATTGTTGATATTTCCTCTACTAACTTGTTACTGCAGTTAATTTCCATTAATGCTGCCTAAAGCAATTGTTATTTGCTGAAAGATTGATTGATATGTTTGGTAGTAAAGCAGGAATGAAATTAATTTCAGAGAAAGATAATGAGCTTGATGTTGTGATAAATAAAAGAGCAGATTTTTTTTTTGAGGGGGTGGACTTTAAGAAAGAAGGATATTTCATAATTTGAACAAAATTCAATTTAATTAAATTCAGTTTCCAGCAGTTCAATTTTAAAGATAACTGATGCTTATTTTGGATTTTAATGATATTTATATTTACTTAATTAAAATACATTTTATAATACTGAACTAAGACACCCACAAAAAAGATTTAACCAAGTTTACATTTTTCTGTCTATTTCTTAAGAAATAATAAAAATAAAAACATTGACTTGAGAACTTGTGGTTGCACTTTAATTTACTTTTTTGGTGCAAAAAATATATAATATCAACAGTATGACTTTAAATCTACAAATTATATTTTAGACTAATAAAATATACTTATGAAAACAATCAGAATTGAATTAAAATGAACTGAAAAGTCTGATTTCTGTTGTGATAAGTGACAAATGACAGATAATCAGGCACGCACTTTGGTACCTCATTTATATTCCAGACAGGATGATTGGTCAAATTGCAGGCACCATTTCATGAAAACACATGCTGATAGTGTTTTAATGGAGGTGTAAAGTAATAACTGTTACAACTTGAAGCCTCGCACCACTGCCATTCTTACAGTCTCTCTTCACTTTGATTGCCTAATAAGAGGTTTATCTGGTTTCTTTGTTGGAAATGGATAGCTGATAGTCGTCAAACTAAGTACTCTGTTCCAGGGTGAGCGTGAGGATACTGTTGCCATTCTGCTTCTGCTAAATCTTAAATGTCCCTGCTTCTAGGAAAGCCTGTCAAATCTTCTACTGTTGGCTGAGCAAAAAAATATGGATGTGTTTTTTTAAGTGGGGTTGACTGAGGTACTTAGGCATACTAAGAGTATTACCATTCCAGGGAAGAGAGAGTACATGGAAACTAAACACGGTACTACTCTGAGCAAAGATGGGAGCAAAACATATAACAGCCAAAAGGGTGTATGCTTTTTTTTAAAATAATTTTACCACTGTGCAGTTACTTGTTGCCACATGGCTGTTTCAATCAGGAACCCCAACATTTTGCTAATAATGTAGCTTACATTAACAGTCTGATTGCGGTGATTACAGTATATGTGGGTTGTTATTGTACAGCCTTTTACGCAACAGAGTGTAAGTCGACCACCATCACAGCAGCACTTTTAGGTGCATGAGGGTGACTTTCTGGACTGAAAGCTGCCCTCCATTGTAACTCAGACAGAGCTGAACTAAACAGCTACAGTGGGATGACTGCTTGTCATGTGAAAGCGGAATGACAATGCAATCCATTCATATTCATGCTCTACTTTTCAAAAGCGCAAACAGACACACGGAGCGATTTCACAGTGCAGATTTAAAGTCACAAGGAAAAAAAGGTTTTATGCATAAGAACCATTTTAAAAAAGTAAAAAAAATAAAGTCTTGTTCTTAACAGGTCTTATGTTGAGGGAAAATGTAACTGAAGACGAAAAACATCAGATGACACATTGCACTGCGTCATTATTTATTAAGGAAAAACTCAGCCCGAATACAGAGGCAGCGCTGCAGAATCAGTTACTGCTTCTGTGGGAGTTAAGAAGGTAAGCAGCAGTCAGGCACTGATAATCAAATACACTTGATTAACTGATGATCAGCAGCAGCTGTGAGCTCCTCTATAAAAGCAGATGTTTTTTTGTTTTTCCTGTTTGCTTGCTTGGTGCGTTCAGGTGTGTGTGTTATCACAATGCCACAAAGGAAAGACATCAACAATTATTTTAGGCCCTGTTCAGAATTGGAGCATCTAGCCAGATGAGATGAAGGTCAAAAGCTACAATTCACTGGTCAGTTGAAGTTGTTAAAGTTAAATTTAAAGCTGTTTTATCGACGGCCAAAGTTTGGCAGAAGCTGGGTCATACAAAAAAAATCATTTTCCCAAACACACCAGCAAATCTACAGAACACTGAGTGGGAAAGAAAAGAAATTAAGGTGTTGCAACGTCCAAAAAATTAAAGACAAAATTCTCTCTAAATTAACTTAAGACTGTGGGGAAAAAATATATAATTTTTCATGGAGGGAGATGATTTAAGGTCCTTGGACATAGGTCTAACAATAGTTAGTCCATAAGACTTTAAGAATAGTGAAGCTAAAGCATGTATTTGCCTGTCGGGGTTGGGGTTCAAATCCAAGTTGCATCAGAAAAAGCATCAGGCATAAAACATACTGCTGGGGTCGCTGTAAAGTATGAAGGATTTTGATTTCATATTACCTGTTCAAAACCCAAATGAATAGAAATGAATGAAAGGATAATCATCATAATGCCAAAAAAAAAGTTGAACATTAAATAAGTCCAGTTTGGAATGCATTTCTGTTTTTGTGAAATGCATCCTTTCATTTGTATTCTTTTTTTTTTTTTCGTAACACAGTAAAATGGGTCCACGAACAGGATGAAAGATGAGAAATTCCAGGGTCATGTCCTCTCTTCATACACTGGGGTATCTGCAAGTGCAAAACTGTTAACAATTACTGACACCTGTTCTGCTGTGCATTTGCATTCGCCTCCATGAAACCATGCAGGTACACTCTGTGCTAATTACATGGTGTTTGTGCCACCTGTGGTGAAGCAGCAGAGGTGTGAGCAGAGCTGCTAATTCCCACTGATGGCTAACTCGACAACGCAAGCCAATTACTAAAAAAAGGAAAAAGAAGAAGAAGCAGAGACCAAGGTGACACTTTTAAAGTTAGCATCAACAAAGTGTCTTTCTGGCCCAAAGGAAAAAGCTGAGGCTCTCTGAAGTGGCCTGGCATTTATTTTCCCTCGTCCCGCAACCCTTCTTTCACCCTCGTCACCCGCAGCCTCACCCAGCCCCTGCTGCTCCAGCCACCGGGAACGTGTGGTCTTTATTAAGGAGAGGAAGTGAGCACTGCAGGCCCCACATCTCAGGTGTCTTGATCCGTTTTCCTCTTGTGGCACTTCTCACAAGCAGATCCAGCTAATCGCCAGCGCTGATAGCAGGGTTCTGTAAAGAGGCCCCGCTTTGTGGAGAGGGAGGCCGTGCGGCTCTCCATTCCCTCCATACCTCGGCTGGTTTGTGTAAAATGCCGGGGAGTGAAGCTTGCACACTGTTTGTGCAGATGTGTTGCGGGGCGGGCACACCCTCTGCGGGCCCGTTCCCATGGGAACAGCAGTGATAGCAGCAGCTTGTTTTTGTGCTTTTTGGCAGCGTTACTGCTGTTGAAATACTGACAGGCACAAGGGAGGTCTGATATGCAAAATCATTGCCAGGTAGGCCTTCTGTGAAAGGAATGTTTTCACTTTGACTCTCCTCTGTGTGTTTTCACGTCCACGCGGGCTACTTGGTCACACAGCTCCGGCGGAATTCCATGTTTTTCGGCGGCACTGATCAAATGGGAGTTTATGTTTTAGAGCGTGCTCTGTGCCACGAGTTGACAGGCTGAACTTGTTCTTCGGGGTTCGAAATCCTCCGAGGGGCTCACAAGATCGGTTTTAGTCAAACGACTTAAGGTTAGTGTTACACGTTTCGGGGTGCCTGGTGGACACGCACTTGGCTTTGACCTCTGTGTCTCACAGGGAATGCCACACCAGCTAAACAGGAAAATCTTTCATTTTTCTTTTTCAAATCGATAACATCAGTGCATGGGTTGGCTGATATCATTAGCATATTTGCAATCAGAGGCCATGCTCGTTTTCCTGAAAGAAATCACTGGTGGAAAGTTGAGGCTCAAACCTAACCTACATCTGAAGTGAATTTGGCGTTGACGATGTGAACTTGTCAGAAGTGACTCAAGAATTCAATCTCAAAATGCACTCCTGTGGTTTTATGGGTAGCAATAAAAGATTAATGTTGGACAAACAGAAATCTGTTGCCATCTGCATCCAGGAACAAAGAACAAGTGTCGTCACACATCAAACAGACCCCTAAATCTGGACGCACACACGCATATATATATATGTGTGTGTGTGTGTGTAATATAATTTTTTTTTTCTCTCTTTCATCAACATTAGGCACACAGAGAACAAGGCGAGCCTCAAATGAAATTAAAGTGTGTGTTTGCTGTGCAAACGACTCCCTCACTTTACGGTGTTTGGGTTCCTAAATGAAAACATTCTCCCAGAAATCCTTCGCCAGGCTTAAAGAAAGCGAGGAGCACGGAGAGCAGCAAAACGCCTCTCTTCTCTCGCCGCCCATCCGCTCGCTCACCTGGGACGGCCACGTAATTACATCATTTGGAGATGGAATGAAAGCATTTTACAAGCGAACGTAAGTGAAAATGCTTTATTGCTCATGGAATTGCCAATTAAAAGGCAACACCTGGAACACAGAGACTCGGCTAAAACACTGCGCTCCCAACTGCGACCAGGCTGAAGCCAGAGGCCCCCGGGAGAATGTTTTTCTTTCCGTCTTTCTTTCCCCCAGATTTATTTGTGAAAAGTTGCCGACAATGCACCTTCACATCGGCTCACGTAGACCATATGTCACAGAGGCCTGACACGCTCCTGTACCTATTAATAAAACTCATTTCCTGGGTAGGGAATATGGCACAGCTACAACGTAAACTCACTGAGGGCACGAGAAAGAAAACAGTCATGATTCTCGGCAGGTACCCCTGTCCAGCACATTGCACGCACGGTTTGGCTCGTGGAGCTCCAGATGTGCTCCACGCTCTGGTCCTTTCCCCCCCAGAGAGCGAAACAGAGCAAACAGAAAGGTGGAGAAATGAAAAATGTGCCTCGTGTCCCTATGGTACGCAAACAGACCACACTCAGTGGTATACAAGGGGACTCCTGTCTTGTAATTTTTTTTGTCACCTCATCAGATGAATAGAATTGGTTGGAGGCTCTTTTATCATTAAACAAGTCATTTTTCATGTTCCTTCAACAGCTCTGCTAGCAGCTCTCTTTTGCAATGCTGTCCTTTTGTGAAGCTCAAACGCTTCCGTGCTGATGTTAAAACATAATAAAAGTGAGCGAGTTAGCGTTCTGAAATTAATTAGATTTAATGCAAAATAAAGCTGATGCTGATGTGCAGGTTTTTGGTCATTAATCAAAGAATGGCCTGCGCAAGGATCATTTCCAGTCTGTCCTCTGTGAAACCTGAATATGTGTGGCCAATTTCACTCAAGTGTGTCCAGTAGTTGTTAAGTTTAAAAACCTGTCTGCCTCTTACAGATACAAAGGTTAGGAGATTATCCAGGAGATTTGAATGTCTGGATGAGATTGTGTCAGTTTTTCGTGAAAATGTTGATTGGGTCCCAATGAGCACAGAAGCACCGAGTTTTTGCTCCACTATGTTGTTTCAGTAGCAGAAGTTTCAGGTGGATTTGTGAGTTTGAGAGAGTTTATATGAGTCACACCAGTCAGTCAGTCAATCAACTTTATTTCTAAAGCACTTTTGGCAATAAAAGATCACAAAGTGCTTTACAACAAAATGTGGGGTATGATAAAATAAATAATTTAAACAAATACATATTAAAATGCACATAAAATAATATTATAAAACCGGATTAAAATGACAAAGATATCCAGTCAACTAAAAGCTTGTTTAAATAAAAGGGTCTTCAGTTGTTTATTAAGAGTCATCAGTCAGGTGCAAAGAAAGAGGAAGAGCATAAACGAGGGGCGAAACACATGAGACTGAAACACATGCAGGCATCAACTCTTTTAAGGATATGTGATATTGATAAGATTAATATGCACCATTTGCACTAAAAACTGTAATTTCTTGCTATGTTCTTTTTTGTGCTTCCTGATGAAATTAATATGCATTTTGATTTTAAAAAATGAACCTTTTGTTGGGCCTCTGTCATGAAATCTACCTCCTCACTAAAGCCTGATTTATACTTATGCATCAAAGCTATTCACTTAGGCTATGTATGTATATATACTTATAGTTTTATATTTCTGCGTTGTGCTGTAATTCCACCACCAGCCACCAAGTGGCAGAGTGGGTTCTTTTTCTGCAGCACTATAGCTCACCGTGCCAAGTTTTCTTTTTGTTTACTCCCTGTGCGAAGCTCAGACATAGCAAAGGAGCAAATGAAGCATATTTTATGCAAGTTGGAGCTGATAAATGATTAACACCAGTTGTTTTTTATAGACATTGAAGCAAACTATTATTCTACCCGACTTGAAAATGACAAAGAAGCGCTGGGAAATTTGAAAACAAAGAAGAACAAATTTACCATTTATGTTTCTTGCGGTCTGCGCATTTACGTTTGTAGAGAGATGCAAATCAGACTGCGGTGTAGGCTATGCTGTAGAGTTCACACCTACACTGTAGCTAAGGTGTAGCTTTGATGCATAAGCAATGCCATTGCTGTCCAACTAAGCATTCAAGGGATGAAGGGAAAATGATACGATTTTGGATACAAAAAAGAAGAAAAACTTAATCACTTAAGAAACCTGTCAGGAATCCACCGCGGTCTCAAGATACCGTTTGTGCTCTCTGTGATGACCTGAGTCACTGCCTGTGTGTATGTTAGCATATCAAATCCATTTAAACAACCTATTAACACTTTAGGAAACCACCTGACCCTTAAACGTACAAAATGACTATTAAGATAAACATCTTATATTTCAAATTTATTCTCACATTTAAAATGTGTGTTTTAAAAGTATCTGTATATTGTGAAAATAAGTCCATATAAGGCGTTTATGTTGTAAATATTGTATTGTTTGAAAATGGCAGCAGTATTTATGCGAATCTCTCATTTACAAAAATGTATCAAATGTCCTGAGGCAGAAGTAGATTCTGTCGGTTTTTCATGAATGCCTTAGCATGTGTAAACTAACTTAGCTCTGCCTGATATTCTCGGTTAAAAATCTCTTCTGAGATCTTTTAAATTTGTTTACCGGCCTTCGGTGTGGAGTTTATGTTCTCTCCATGCTTGCGCGAGTTCTGGCTGGGTACCACAGTCCACAAACATCAGGTTAATGGATGAGTCTGAAGTTCCCTCAGGAGTGAGTGCATGTGTGGCTGTTTGTGTATATGTGGCCCTGTGATGGACTGGCTACCTGTCCAAAGATGGCTGGGATAGTGGGTATAGGTCAGGGGTGTCAAACTGATCCGTGAAAGGGCTGGTGTGGCTGTAGGTTTTTGTTCCAACCATGTAGCAGCACAGCAGATTTGTTTCATTCAATCAAATAAATTGTCTTCACTGAAGGTCTGAACCAGTTCAACTGACTGAATGAAACAAGTCAGCTGTGCTGCTGCATGGTTGGAACAAAAACCTGCAGCCAAACCGGCCGTTTCACGGATTAGTTTGACACACCTGAGCTAATTAATAAAATAGCTGATGTAAGGTTGGCATGTTCCAGCCAGTTTCTTAGCATTGTTCACTCAGCCATTTTACAACATGGCGCCATAGAGCACAAAGAAAAAGAAGCTTCAAAATCACTCTTGAAAAACCCATGGGTGATATTTGAGTTTGTTCATAGTTTGTTGTTTATCTTCTAACTTCAAATTTGATATCTTCAAAGTTTTTTTTTCTTCAGTGACTGTCAGTGGAGAAAAAAGTCAAATGTGTCTAAGGGCCAGATTTACTAAAGGTTTGCAAGTATTAAAACAAGCCCAAACTCACTGCACAACAAAAATTTGTGCCAATTTGAGGCATTCACATGGGCAATCACATGCATTTGTGTGTGTGTTGGGAGGAGAATATGTAAATAAATTAATTTAGCACAGGGATTTATCAAACCTGAACACAATTTTGCTCATAGAAATTGCGTCTAAATTGAACACGTTTCAAAAGGATGAGTAAACAGAGTATGCAGTTACGCACGCATGGCTGTGGTTATTGACACAAGAAGGAGACATCAAATGAAGCAAGGAGATGCAGTGAACTCATTATTCACCCTCGTGTGAACATTTTTGGGATGAACAAGGAAACAATCATTAAAACATATTGCTTATCCAGTATTGCTGTTTTGGACCTGTCGGAGGAACTCAGAATGGATTTGGAGAAAGCCACGTGAAGGAGTTATGCAATACCTGCAATGACAAAACTCCTTTCTAGTTTAAACTTTTTTTACATCTGTGTCCAGTGTATGGTAGCTGTTACAGATAGGATCTCCCAATCACTTTTTTCAGATGTGCTGTCAGAAGTCCCTTTACAATCCAGAAAAAAACATGCAAAACCCTCATTTAAGTAGGGCGTCTCCAAAACATTTGCACCTGCCACCTTTTGCGCAGTTACTCTTAGTAAATGACGCGCAGACCGTGGTTCCACCTCTTGCACAAAATTCTGGATTGCCTTTGCAAATTACTACACGCAAACTGGGATGTTTATTAATCTGGCCCTAAGTATCAAGAGGACTCCATGGTCCAATGTGATCTGTGTCAAAGTCCAGAGTGTTTTTTTAAATGTTCATTTAAACTGTAGATGCTTTTAAGTAGATGTTAACCTGCGGGCTGAGCTGTGAATTGATTAAGTTCACTACTCTTCCAATTGATGAAAGACAAACTGCATCCTCCCTTCTTCCAAAGCATGCTCTCCTGAGTCATCAAATTTGGACTTGAGAAATGGCTGCTGCTCTTCCTTGCTTAACATTTAAAGCTGCCGTTCTCTTATTTCACAATGCATACAAATCCATCTAATAAATGCATTACAGTATTTGTTACTTTTCCAATTGTTAGCCTTAAAAACAACTTGTTCATCAAGCCTGAAGCAAAAGCATTACAAAACTTGTGAAAGGGCGGCTTAAAGTCTTGATTGTGGAAGGAGTAAGATGTTTCATTTGGTGGAAACAATACTGCTGATGGATTGCCCTCAGTATCATAACACAGATGCTCATCATACTCTTTTCTTCTCAGAATTAAAACTCTAAATTGCAGAAACAACCTCTGCTATCTACTCAGCAACACAAAATATAGCATTTTGTTATCACAATTACAATATATCACAAGTAAAATATGGTACATATTATTATTATAGACTGGGGATTTTTTTGTCTTGTCTTAAATGCACTCATGGACAGACAGAGAAAGAAAGGCATGATATGCATCAGCACTGTCAAAATAAGGTAAACTGGGGAACTTGCATTTTTAAATACTTGTATTATGACTATCAACAGCCATAATTGCTTTCTCATTCACTCCCTTTGAACAGCAACACTCATTATCAATATCTGTGATTGTGGTGCTCATTTTCTAGGAAGTGGTGACCACCTGCAAGACCACATGGCTGCTTTTTGATCTGTTTTTTCATCTTCACTTCATTGTACTATTAGGATTCAGAGCACAACTCCACATAAGACACTGCAGTGAGTGAGTTGCTTTCATGTTCTTCTCAAATACTTTCATGAATGCTTTCAAACAAAAATACACAATAGTAGACGAGTCTAACATTAATAGACATCAGCAGCTCTGCTGTTTACAACCTGTCAGGTCCAATGAAGCCACATGGTTGCCCTTGAGACTTGGATTGCAGCAATTTTTAATTTAGTGTGTTCTAAACACTGTCCTCAGCCTTCAGAGAAAAGGTGGAGCTCACACATTCACACACACTCAAGGCACCTGACTTTTGGTTTGGCCCAAGCTGCTTTGTGCCTTGAACATTACTGCTGGTTGTCTCTGGTGTTTACTGGTTCCTTCATCAAGCAGGTTTGCCCACACACAGCCACCTGTCTGAACACAAGTCTGATGAGATTACTCTCAGTGGGATTTCAGCTGTGTGTGTGTCTGTGTGCTTGTGTTTTTATATGATTCCGTTGTAATTTGAGATTGGGGGTGGACAGATGTCTTTAGGTATGGGTTTAAAAAAAATCAAACTGAAGATTTATTCAAAAGACTGTTCATCACAATATACTTAGAGAATTAAAGGAAATTATGACTGGAGTGAATGAAGATTTGATTCAGTGCATTATACTCTCGTTTGTCTAAATTAGTGTGTTCGGTCTTCCCACTGCACCACATTATGCCTCAATATCTTTGTTAAAGAGTCTATGTATTTATAGACACTCAAGGATCAGTAGATGTCTATTTATCTTTATGCTTGTTTCAAATTTAACTGCACTCTTTCTGAGTACCCTTTTGCATAATCTACATGCATGATTTCAGCACTAAAGAGTCCATTAAGAGCTCACTTAGATGACAGCAGAAATTAATTCACATTCAGCAAATATCTGTATATCCACTTTTTGGCATCAGGTCTTAATCAGCATCACGATGCTTTCCTGCTTTCCAGTTTGTGACAACGATCTATAGGCCTGGTAACATGTACCAGACCTAGGTGATTTTTAAAAGTATGCAAGTCTGAACAGCAGCAGTCACATTTACAGACACATGAGGCACAGCACTCCACCATCCACTGCTTCAATGTTTAATGCAACTAGAGAGTGCTTGGCACATTTATATGGATTGTTATGGTCGTATGACATTTCATTGAGAGAAAACTGACCATAAGGGTTTGTGTATTATATCTTCCTAATCTCAAGTGAGAGGCAAACATCACACAGTGATGACAGCAGCATGCTGTCACTGTTAGAGGAATAGAGGAATGTCTGCAGCCGTGAGGAACAAAGTAAACATGAATGTTTTTGAATGAATGAACGCTGTCGCTTAAATAGATTGATGAAGTCATTAAAGTTGCGTAATGATCCCAAGGTGCAGCGCTGTGTGCTGTAACTTCTTCTCTTTGCTGCTTCTTTTCTGCAGACCAATAAAATCCTGGCTAGTGAGAAGTCAGACAGTTTTTTTTTATTACAACACAGACTGTTTAAAAATATAAGAAACAGTGATATTTTCTGCTCTACCAGTAGTATGTTTTCCTTAAACCATAGCACACTTAAAATACTTATCACAGATAATATGAACTGAATGTCAGTATGACATTTTTCTCATGAAGATTCTGACTTTTTAAGGACTTTCACCACACTGGCTATAATATGTAATTTTGTGGTGCATATTACTCATACATGCAGTGACCCTTTGTGGCTTCAAAATTTATTGAATTTATTAAGACATTAATTCAATGTATTTTTTTTTGGTCTGAGAAAAGCTATAGGCTTTATCTGCAGTCCAACATACATCTCAGGCATGAAAAAGTAAATATAGCTGCAGGTTTAGGGCATTTTTTTGACATTTGACTAAGATTTGCACAGCCTGGCTGTGCAAATCACATACAAGTCAGCATGTGTTGGTTTTGAAATATCACAATCAAAATTAACAAAAAAAAAAAAAAAAAGGCAGAAACAACCAATGAATGACAATTTAAGACCCTTTAAAGCAACACTGTTCAGTTTTATTTGAAAATATTTATGTGGATAATTTCAGTGAAAGATGATTTAGCTGAACCCAATAGGATGTGATTTTTTTTTTCTTTGAGCAGCATAATCTGGGAGTGGGAGTCATGCACTCTATTTATGAGACTATCGTCTCCTTGTTTAGACAGTAAGAATGGTTGTTACATGTATACATAGTGTTTTCTTTTTTTTCCCCCTTCATGTGTCAGATGTTGGTGTCTGTGAAATGGATGGGAAAATTTATAGCATCCCCTTGCTGCCTCTTTCCTCCCAGAGGCATTTTTCTTCCCTTCATGTCCATAAATACATGTTCATGCAAAAACGTATTTGTCTGTTCTTGGGCAGAATTTGACTGGCAAGAAGGCTAATAACCTTTCCGCCATGAGGAATTACCGTAGAAGCAAAATGCAAATGAAAATTGTGACACTGATGCATGCATCATGTTTCCAGGTGCACAGGTTTTCCACTGTCTGTTAAGAGGCGGTATTGTGGATCAGGAGTCAGTCATGGCCGTTGTTACCGCATATGGCAGCATTGCTTGACATATTAATATGGATAAATAGATGATATTCATGGCTGTAAATTACCATTCATGCCACATTTGAAAGACTTTCACAGAGACACTGGGAGTGTTAGACCCTAATTAAAGGTGCATCTGGATCTTATTTCCATGTCAAATTGTAATATGAGAAGAAAACCCAGTTAAGTCCAAAAAGCATTTGTTAGTTTTTGCACAATTATCATTCAGGTGTAATGTATTAAATGAACTGGATTAATGGGAAGAGTAAATAATTGAGCAACCATCCACAGTTTATCTTTGCTAACAGCTTGGTTGTGTAAATCACCATGTTAAAAAAAATTATTTACACACGGAGTGACATGAAATAACCATTTAGCAAGGTTGCTTCATGTAATGAAGTGAACTGTCACAAATCCTTCTCAAATGCATTTATTTAGTGCAACTCACCATTGTTGTTTACCACAGCCTCCACTTGTACAAGTTCTGTTATGACTGAGATTAAATTAGATGTTTGTTAAAACCTAAACAACCACAGCACTCTAATTACTCTGATTTTATGTGCTGATAGATATGATTCTTGAAAAAAACAAAAGACAAAACAACAAAAACAACAACAACAAAGTTTGGAAAGTTTTTTGTATTTTTATTCTTTGTACTAAAGATTCGTAACATTACATGTATCATAAAATATGCCTTTTTTTTAACCTTTCACTCATTTTTTGGCAAATCTATTTGATCAAACTCTTAAACCATAATTTATGAAAATACATATGAGAAAATGTTTAAGTACAGCATTTACATCAAATGCACAGCAGTGAAGAAACAAGGTAGGAAAGAAGACACAAACGGAGACTCCTGTGGGAGGTAATCTGGACATTGACCAACATAACTTGGCTTCTATGTTCACACTGCCAGCCAAATTGTCCAATTCTG
>JBAMYA010000017.1:7146954-7157844 GCA_037176975.1 Arrhamphus sclerolepis
TCTTCTCTCGTCTTTGTACCCTAACAGAAGGGGGTTCTGTGTATAAGTCCTTGCCTTATTTGGTAAAACCAGATGGTAAGAAAGACTTGTTAACCTGTCAATGTTTTGAGTTATATGTTCCTGTGCATTGCTTTACCTAAACAATGAGAGACTCAAGTCAGCAACCTTAAGCAGTCTTAAACAGCCAGGAATGGAGAAAAACAGGAATGTCAAAGGCCACCCCAAGAAATGTGTAATCTTTAAATTTAAACCATTTGATCAAATCTTAACAATTGTGAGAAAAAAGTCAGATTTCTGTCTTTAATCTCACAATTCTGAGAAATCTGTCAGAATTCTGAATTTTTTTTTTTAGAATTCAATTTTTTTTCTTCAGTTGCACTAATACTCTTCCGTACCCAAACATTGTACCAGGCTGTTGTAAGGATGGATATTTTGTGAGTCAATAAGTACTTGCTCCATTTTTGAAGCCAACACCTAGCGGTCAGTCAAAGAACTACTTTACTACTTTTACTTTTTTTCTTCCTGGATTGCTTCAACTCCAAGGTGGGAATTTTGGTGCCTGCCTGCTGGTCATCTGCTGGTCATCTATCACTGTGTAACATACAAAGCCACTGCATGACATTAAATATTTCATAGTCTCCAAAATATGTAAGGAGGAATGACACAAATACAACAGAAATGACAGAAATTCCCAAAAGAATTAACTGTTTAGCAAATGAATGCACAGAAGTAGGAAGAAATTAAGATGTTAATAGTAACTTTTTTCTTTTTTTTACAAAGCTCATCATAATATACTGTGGTCTCAGTGAAATGACTTAAATGCTGTGGTCAAAACATGAACATGGTGCATTATTTGCCTTCTTCAGTATTCCTCCAATTACCCTTCAATATTGATTCATGTTGATAAAAAAAAACGCTGTAAGAATTAAGAAAAAAATAAATAAATCCCCAAAAGCAGCTACGGGCCTGTAACTGTCTCTCCACCACCAGTTAGATAACATAACTGATTGCCCTAACCAAGACAGGTTTCATGTATGACTGTAAAGCAAGGCAAAGAAAAAAACTCAATATGTTCACGCTCTGTCGAACATGTTTTGTTATTGTCCGCTCGGTAAATAAGAGCGTGGATGCTGCCAGGCAGCAGAAGTGTGTGGAGCAGCTGAACGTTCACGTGCCTCTGGCCCTGCAGACTCGTAAGGTCTGTGTGGGTGTTCCTGTGTTTATGCAGTGGAGGTACTGTAAGTGGGTGTGTTGGGATGTTTGTGTGCGCTGCGCACAAAGTATGACGAATGAAAATGTGCGCGTGTTGCGGTCAGTGGCGGCTGATGGATGAGGTGGAACATCGTTTATTGACACAACACCTTCATGTTTCACAAGGCCATCAGTCATACAGAATGCCCATCTGCTATTCCAGGCGTAACAGCACTTCACACACACACACACACACACACGCACACACACACCCACACACACTGAATGGTTTCATACTTTTCCTCTCGGTAGTCGTGACCTTCACCAATTTTCCCAATTCGCTGTGAGAGGGTACTGGGGAGAGCTTTTCACAATAGCAGCCTTTCAGCTTAAAATAATACACGTCCGTATTTCCAAAGGACACCTAATGTTAATATCACTTCTATCAGAGACTTGCAAAACCTTAAAATGCCAAGTGACTGCTTGACAAAAAGAAAGCAGATCTGCAATACTGAATAAGGTCACTGCATCTCTAGTGGCTCCTCTGTTCCACCAAAAAATGTCCAGGAGATAAGCACTGATACAAGGATGTTGACCAGTGCCATCTTTTATTTCCCTTTTTATTCATTTTGAAGCTGGCTTAAAGATTGTTTTATGCAAACAATGTGTCAAAAATCAGTCTGGAGACAAATTTACTAAAATTTACTGTTTTGAACAACTTTTAGTAGGAATTTCCTGTCAGTCAATCCAGAAGTTATGGCCATATCTAAATGAGGGAAATGAAAAAAGGACGGTGATGTTGCTCTTGCTACAAGGACTACCACTTGTGCCCTGATAGCCTCTCTCACCTCCCCACAGTGGCCCAGTTTTACACCTGAGGAAGTAAGAGCAGTGACCTGCAGCATGCTTAGATGATTGGGGACTTCTCAACGGCACATTATTTCTCTGACCTACATAACTCACCTGATGGAGATGGTTTGGCCAATTTATGATGAATAAAAAAGTTTAATTATATTGAGAACTAAAGTCTGCACCATGCTCTGCCCCAGGCAGCATCAGTCTACGTTCCATAGATCAGTGTTCTTCTACCCTGTCCTCAGGGTCCACTGTCGCTGATGGCCATCCAATCAGGTGTGATGGAGCAGAGAAAACATCTACAACAGGGGTGTCAAACTGTATTTCATCCACATCAGGCTACATCATCACCATGGTTACCATTGAAGGGCGCGTGTGACTTGAGTCTGACACATGTGATCTTAAACATGCAGATAGAGGGTCCTGAGGGTCAGGGTGGAAGAACGCTGCCAACGCTGCCAGTGTAAGAAGAACTGCTGATTTTCAAACCTCTTTCTACTCATCTGACATGGTGTTATGTTAAAAAAAGGTGGAACCAGTCAAGCTGAGAACAATAGATGGATATATTTATGTACAGTGATATAATATAGACACCACCGTGTACGGTGGCGGTGCAGGTGGTACAGTTATCAACTTGTAAAAAGAAGAATGATGGCTTGAGCTCCTCCAAATGTCAGCGTGCCCTTGTGCACAGGCTTCATTGCATATTTCAGGTGCAAATATAATATAAGAAGCAGTATATGATTTTGCATGAACGGGTCAGTAAGCAACACGTTTGAAAGCCTTTTTAACGTGACCCAGTTTCTAAAAATAAACCGCCATAAATCCTTATGTTCAATCCTCCAAATATTTTTCGTTTATGGGTACTTCCTCCAGTTAATTATAAAACATCACAGTGGCGTGGCACGCCGTCAGGATCAAAAGTAAGCCGGAGTTGAGAGTTGTCTCCTCTTCTCCCTCTCCTGCTCTCAGCATCTTGTCCTGATGATGAAAATGATGTGCTCCAGACGGATGCTTTGGCAACATGCTGTAGTGCATCTTACCGCCTGTGCTGAACTGTGAGAAAAATGGAGGTGTGAGGCAAGAAAAATGAGGGATGGGTAAAGAGGGGTAGAGCATTGTCGTGTTTTCAAACTAGTAAGTGCTGCCTTCTTTGGCACTGACACATGCTGGTGCTCTTGCTCTCTTCCTTGTCGACGTGTCCTCATTACATCTAATAGGAGGCTGGTAGCATTGGGGGGGACTGTGGCGCTGCACAGGGATCTCCAGGGAGTAATGATGGGGGCCAGTGGCCAGGAGCCCCAAGAGAGAGGTTTGTTGGTGATGATTCCCTGCTACTTATGTAGCGGCCGCAGAGGTCAGCTTCACTTCTCTCACACACCGAGACAGCTGCAGCTCTCTCAATTCTCCGTTTGCCCTCGGGAGAAAAAAAATGGGACGAGAGAAGCAAACAGCGGGGAGTGTTTACCCAGCGCACACCACACCCCATTCATCTCTCCCCGGTCGCTGAAAAGACACAATCATTTCTCCCTCTCTCTCTCTCTCCATACCCCTCGGGTTTATTGGCCCAGTCTCGGTCCAGCGCAGATATAATCCTTTAACGCCTTTAAATGATCCAGAGCTTGAGTGCTCGTACTGGATGGCGGTGGGTCCTGCTGGGCTCACACCTGCTGGAGCAGGTTAAGATAAATGCCAGCGGCCAGTCGGGCATCTGGCATCACATTAATATTTAACAGGTCAACTCTCATCTCCTCGACTCTGAAGGTGTCAGGGTGCCAAACCCCAAAGACATATCACGGCTTAATATGGATTTGTGCAAAACCGTTGAAAAGGAGATGCAGTGATAGTACGGGGGGATCCTGAAAGCATGTGAAGTGAGTACCAGGGTGAACTTTGTGATGTGGCGAGTTATTCAAGCTTGCGAGATCAACTCCACTCATCCTCTACATCTGGCTTCATGAAAAGATGCTCAGATTTCCTTCGATTAGCTTAGCCAACAATTGAAGCAGGGTCGCATTTGACAGAGTTCACCAACCTGCCTGTGTTTCCTCGGCTTCAAAACCCAAATGTTGTGGGTTTCCTTTTGTGCAGAGGTTAAGTGTGTGACAGCCAGTCTCTTAAGAAGGGTGAGACAGCGACAAAGCAAGTGTCAGAGGAATCTTATTAGGAAACCAGCCCGACAGCTTCAACTTAACTTCAGGTCAGCTTGTCTTTCTGAATCACCCCGTAGCTTGATGTACCTAATTGCCAAAAATTTTGACCTTTCCTACAAGGTTAAATAGTTCACATATTTCCTTCAAAAGCTCCCTGAGAAGTAGCTGTAACAAGAATCAGGTGGTGCTGACCTGTAAACCTAACCCTTGTTAAGTTATGAATGCAGCTTAGTCACAGGAAAGAACCTGTTCGTTCTGGTTTTTAAAAAGCACATCTGAAATGTGCAAAACAGCAACAGGTGGCGATTTCATACATCACTAGGTAACCATCCCGACTTTGATGATTATGTTGAAAAGAAAGTACGCATTCTTTCTTGAAATAAACAATTCACCAGAAATAGCTCCATCACTTCTTTGGGAAGAAGGGAAAGTACTAAGAGGACAAATGATCTCATACTCCAATCAAAGAAAGAATTTTGGAAAAGAAGATTAAAGACTTAGAAATCAGAAATGCTAATAATCCTTGGCCTCAAAGTCAGTCTGATCTGCATTAGAAAAAATTACAATGAAATGAACATCTAAACACAAAGACTAGATTTCTCATTCAAAGACTTGAATATTGATTATAAGAACAATATGAGAACAATAATAAATATCTGGCCAATCAAATCAATACAAATAAGGAAAAAAATCAACAATCTCTACAGTCATTAACTCAAAAGGAACCACTGCAGAAAAAGCTATATGTGGAAACATCTATACCATGTGTGAGACTTAGACAGGCCAAATCCAGCCCGCCACTTCATTTTCTCTGATGTTATGTAATAAAACTCTTTTTTAAAACGTAAAATTAACTTCTTTTTTTAAAAAGTAAAATTAACTTCTTTTTTAATTTAAAAAAAAAAAAAGTGATTTTTAGGACAAAAAGTTTAAACAATGAAAATAAAAATGCTATTTTGCAACTGTTGTAATTTTGTCAAAATGTTGCATAAACTTAATATTTTCCAACAAAAAACTTGTAATGAAATTGAAAGTTAAAAAGTCACAAATTACAATTTGACAAAAAAGTCTTGGTTGTGTGGTTATATGAGAAAATTCGAATGGCACAAATAGTGCCAAAGTGTGCCAAAATGGTCATTTTAGAGAGCTCGCCTGACTTGTGTGAACTAAAACCTCTCTGCTTCCCTTTATCAGAGTTCATCTTTGCAGAGATAATGTTCAGACATTGAACTATGATTTTATAGATGTTTATAGAGACAGTGACCCTCATTGTGAAAGTGTTGTTTTATTGGGCAAGCCTTTTTTATTTGTGATGTCTGCCATTGTTGTTTACTCTTAACCAGTAACACATACAGTGTTTTTTTTACACATCTTACAAGTGTTCCCTTCACTATAGCAATTTTTGAGCAGAAGTTTAAAATAAAAATCAGGCTCAGGACCCAAGAGGTTAAAAATAATGCTGGAAGAGAAATCTGCCACTGTACCTTCAATAAAGACCAAACATGGAGACACATCATTTAGTTATTGCTAGCTTTTAAAGTTTAATGTTTTAAAGCTTATTCTTTCTCCTTTTTTTTTTTTTCTAAATTATCTTCTTAAGTGACAAACACCATATTAGTTTACACAGTTTTTAAAATTTGCAATTCAATGGAAATGTGCGAACATCTTTCTCAGAGAGTCCCAAAAGTCTTTTTGCTTGGAATAGCTTAACGGAAATCCATATTTTTTAACAGAGGACGACTTGAAATGTTTAATCATGTGACAAGCCATTTTAAGACAAAAAGAATGAGGAATCAAGAAAGGACCCAGTTATGAAGAATATGTTTTGACCAAAGGATTCTTTTTGTGCGTGTATCTAAACATGGTATGTATTTGTGCACCTTTTAATCCCTCTTGTTGTATCCTGTAAATCAGTAAAGCTACCCACATGGAGGAATTGTGCTTCATAAATAAACTTGCTTTGCCTTTTGAGATGCAATGATTCTCATTTTTTACTCCACTCTAATCTGATAAAATCCTAGATATAAAGAACGTTCAATTTATGCTACATGCTAGATTGTTATTGCCAATTAAAAATATATACCTTGATTAATGATCTTGACTTGAGTGTTATTATGCTTTTACAACCTAAGCCAAGGCATGTTGGCGTTCAGCTCAAGGCGCCATTGTGCCTCATGGTGTTTCACTCAAATAAACGTTTCTAGTGTCTTAGAGTTTCTAGTGGAACATTTCCTAGTAAGGACGTAACAAGGTTGAATTTTTTCTCAGCCCTGGTTTCCTCGCCAACACAACGAGAAGCACAGATGTAGATTTCAAAATAAATATTTTTATTTCGAAAAAGACACTTTAAAAAGTTAACTTTAAAACAATCAGTTTGTGAAAATACCATCCCAGTCCCGGCAGTCACTTCAGCAACAAAGTTGCAGATGCCAGAACAGTCCGGCCAGTCCATTACATGCTTCTTAACACTTTGGTTGTCCCACGGGCCTGGATGCTCTGCAGTCCGATCGAAAATCCAGTGCCAGGACCTCTGTCCTGCCGCCTGCCGCTGTCAGAGGAGAAGAGTAGAATCAGTGCCCAGCCTGTCCTGCTGTTGGCCAAAACCAATCTGGCCTTAAGTTTGGCCACTAACCTTAAAACGATCGTGTGAATGCACATCAATCCAATCACGCTTTCCCGTCAGGAACAGTGAGTGCTGATACGACAGTCTGGAACCCAGCACCACCAAGTCCAGGAGTAAACACAGGAGAGGCACGAGTCCAGTTGTGGCCCAAGGTGACAGCAGCAGCCATCCATGCGCACTGTCTGCACCGTGTCCCGCTGCAGGTCAGTCAAACACATCAAATGACGTCCTGGCATCTGATTGGCCAGCTTTACTTTCTATCCCCGGGTGTAAAGAAGCGCCTGCTCACTCCTCAAGTTCAGGAGGAGAATTGAACTCAGTGGTAGGCCCTCCCACGGTTGGCAGAGGGAGTGCTATGCCCAGGACTACAAACTAGGCAACAAGCACAGGGTGGAAAAAAAAGGGAGAAAAGTGGGGAAACAAATGATGTGGTACTAAAAAAAATTCCCCTGTACAGTTGTCATGGATGTAATATGTAACCAGAGGTACAAAAAAATAGGTTGTAAATATATTTAATCCTCCTGCAAAGTTGGCACTTTTAATATGGGGGGTAATGGACCTAGTAGTCAGTTGAGGAACTGCAATAAATGTATTTCCTGGATGAGCTTCAATCCACAAGTGGGATCGTTGCTGCTTGATGCTGCAGATGTTTTAAATTAGTTGTGGAATCGGCTATTCCTCTTAATCAGGTGATCATTATTACAAATTATATTTTTATGAATGAATAAATAAATAGTTCAAGTGTTACAAAGAAATTATACAATCAGACTTTTCCTGCTGAATGTTTTGATCAACTATCAGCTGGGAACATTTCATAACTGCATTTCGATGTAATGAAGTAAATGCTTTACCTTCAGTTTACAACACTCATATTTTATTGGTTGAGTTGGACTAAAAGCAGGATGTTCACAGGTAACTAAAAAGACTGTGATGGCTCCATAATGGTGTTATCAGTATAAGAATGTTTGGAGGTTTCTTCAACGATATACAGTGAACGGAAACATTCTTGATTTGTAACAGCATCATTAATACAATCAGGCAGTAACAGCATGAAGATCAAGATGTGTTCAGCCTAAAGAAAATGAAGGTCTTGTGTTAAATTATGAAGAAATTGACCTTTTGCTTTCTGGATTTTTGTCTATTGTCAGATGCTGCAAACTGAAACCATAAAAATGGAGTTTGTTTTCCTTGAGGGAGGACATGTAGTATGGCCTTTGTAGACATTCAGAGGACTGACATGACGATGTTCGGAAGACAGAACTTAGCCGGGGTCATGGTTAAACGCTAAATGCTAAATTATGTATAGATGCATTTCCACTAGTGCAGGTTCTGGGGTAAAACTAGTACGCTGTAGCTGCCCACACACAGGAGGTTTGAATAACCACTCTGGTCAGCACGTTGGTGTTCTACACTGCCCAAAACCAACCTGACTGCTGCTGTCTAAACTGTTAGTTGTTCTCTCCTTCACCCAGGAGGACAGAGAGCATGAAGGTCATTCTAGATCTGGCTTGCAAGATGCAACACAGGCTCAAAATCTTTGCATCCATGTTTAGCAGCATTTAAATGCCTGCTATCTATAGAAAAAGCCAAATAAAGTAAATTGAGTTAATTTGGAAAGAAAGCAACAATGTAGCACTTGACAAATTGGACAGCGAAGAATGTCATTAAGGGTCAGGATTCATAGAAAATAGTGTCAATGACGAAACTTCAGTCTGTTTCCAAACACAACATACGTATATGGGGATTCTAAGCTACCGAGTCTTCAGGCCATGCATCAACATGGCATTAAGTATGTATTCATTGTATCACTGATCTGTGTGTATGTCCACAAATTCAGGCAGGTACGCACGGAAACACCATCAGTACAGCTAACACTGCTAACAGTTGGAGCAGAAAATGTACAAATTTGAAGAGGTGAATATATCAATAACTTATGTACTTCCCGTGTCCTCCTGATGCAGTGATTTAGTCCATCAGTTTTGAATGGGGTGATATCACTGTAGAATTTAACTTAACTGGAAACATTACTCCCAAAAGCTGGTCGACTGGGCAGATTTGCACATTTGCCCTTAGATCCTGAAAATTACATCATGCAGACCCTAGTGTACCGTGTAAATTCACAAATGTATAATTCATAAAAATATTAAGTTTTACATCTGTACAGAGAAAGAAATTTCATTGTTTGTGTGTAATATGTAGGTATGTCAAATGCCCACCATCAAGCGTTGCTGCAATGCCAGCTGCGTGTGAAGCATGTTATTTAAATTTCATGACACCAGTTCAGCCCACATACCTGGGGGTTTAACCTGTGTTTGCAGGGATTTGTACATCTTTGACTACATATAGTAGTGGTTTGAAGTTTTTTTGACAAGATGTTTTTCTTTTTCTGTATTTCTTTGACATCCACAGTCTCTTTTAACACATTTCAGACCTTAGATGTGCATCTTGTGAGTAAATGACAATATTCGCACTAGACAAAAACATCAAATACGGCTTCTCTTTTTAATCTGTTTGCATGGACTTCATCTACCAAAGACAGAAAACTGTCAGTATGATAAAAGCTAATCTTTTCATATATTTTCTTTTCTGCATGTGTTTTTGTTTTTTACATGTTTGTGCTTCAGTGGTGTGTGAGGATCTCCCATTATAGCTGCTATCTTGTGACATCACCCAGACAGATTAAAGTAGTTCATGAGCCAGCAGGGTAAAAGCAGATGCATCAGGCTAGCAGTGTGAATTAGATTAGACGTCATCCCTCCTCGCTACAGGGATCAGAGCATGAAAAGCCCAGTAACACAACATCAGGTCAACCCAACCTTTTTCACCATCCATTTTTCCCAGTGGGTGGGAGACCATTTTCAAACAGGGTTTGTGTTTTGCACCTACATCTCACTGCTCAGAAAATGAGGGTGATTTAAGAAAAATGGATTAAATGGTGGAGAGTAACTGGAAAGAAAGACTTGGAACATTTAAGGTAGTCGTAGGTTTCGAGACAGATACAAATCTTTTTTGGGTTTTTTAATTATATGCAATGGTGTTCTTTTGTCTTATCAAAGCAATACAATTCTGTCACTCCAGCTGAGCTGATAGGAGGAACCTTAGGGTGTCTTTTAGCTGAGCAATCTGAGTTTTCTTCCTCTATTTTTTTGCCTGTTGGTGGCCTTTCGTGGAGCAGTAATATCAACTCATCCTGGGGTAATGGGAAACAGCCTCCGAGGCCACTGAGATTGAGATCACACTGAATTATTAATATTCATTCCCCACAAAGGGGAAAGCGGGGAGGGCTGCCCATTCGTTTACACATCCCAGCGCTCGGACTGTCACCGAGCCAGAGTCAACAGTGGGAGTCAAACTGCTCCCGCACACGAATGCTGCACACACAAATTAGACGCATGCACGGGTGACCTTTCTATATACCTAAAAACAGACAGAGAGACGCATGCAAGTCACCAGCAAGACGTCATTTTATGGTCATTTCAGTTGGAGGTGCAGCTCCCATCTGCACACACGGCTCCATTTCCTTTGACACTACAGACGGCCATTCAAACTGCAGGAGCAGGAAACAGCCTCCATGGTGTTTTTATGTGTTTTCACATAAAGATTTCCTGTCATATTAACCAGAACACATGAGTGTGATCATCAGTAGTATCTAATTTAGTGTAAATGCTTGCTGATGTCAAAAACAGTAAAAGAAAAAAGAAGATATATTATTAATAAATGAATTATCTCCTTAAAATTTGAGAACAGACGTTGCATATCTTTTTTTTTCCATCTCTCTGCTTATTTACAACCATGGTAACCTCATCATCTTTAAACGCTTCTCAAGCTGAATATACAACCTGTTCCAGGAGCATACACTAAGTAACAGCAACTGCTGAGTGGCTATAAATCCTAGACCTCCAATCTGCTGTTGCATGTTTGCATTCAGCGAAATGCAAATGGGAGATGGTCAACTTCATGACCATCATGGTTTGCTGGGTACTGGTTGGTCACCGGGCAGCACGGTGGCTTAGTGGTCAGCACTGTTGCCTCACAGCAAGAAGGTTCCTGGTTCGAGCCTCCACAGGG
>JBAMYA010000017.1:7163728-7174225 GCA_037176975.1 Arrhamphus sclerolepis
ATTTCTGCTGTCATTTCACCAGTACAGATTGTAATGAAACAGTCATAATGGGGTGGAGGGTGGGCTTTATAGGAGCATCCAAGAGCCACTATTCAAAACAACCAACATGGCTGTAAAATTCCACCTTGACACTGACACAGTGTCTCCGTTTAAATGATCTAGTTGCTCAAACAGAAAGTCTGCATGACGCCATGTTGCAAAAAAGTTGAACACCCACCCCACTGAATTTCCCAGTAAACTATTTTTGAATTGAATTGAATTATGCTGTTTTTCTATGGAGTTCGATCAGTCTCAATAATCACAAATGCGCAGGATGATTCTGACCGAGCCCATAGGTTTGATTTGGGAAAATAACTGAAAAAAAACACCAATCTTCTTAGATGTTATAATTAGCAGGTCTTATGGCCCATATCTGCCAGATGTATGTGTGCTATCTGGGATAGCGCTGTTTGACTGGTTTAATGTGATTGGCTTGTAAATCATTTCCCACGTGGGGTGCGTTCTTATGTTTGCTTGAAACATGGAAGATATCTGATTGGTTGCAGATCATTTCGTGTTAAAAAAAATGCATTTGTGAGTTGAGGCATGTCAGGGGAGTCTCAAAACTCACACAAATGCAGCAATGTCCACAGACCAGAAGGCATTTGTAAATCAAGATATATTTGTGCGTGCATCAGAAATACACACGTTAATCTTGTCCTGCGCATTTGTAACTATTGAGACTGTTCTAACTCCATATTTTTCAAACCTCAAAAATGGTTAGCTTAAATGATGGCAGCTAGTCACTGGCCACTCCAGCCATCAATTGGCTAGGACAGACCACACCCTTAATCATAGCTAAATGAGTTATTTTATATATACAGTATATTTTCATCTTTATTTATCTATTTTTGGTGCTTGCCAGCAAGAGCTGTCAGAAAACAGTACACAAAACCATCCTCCATCTCCAGCACTTGTTGAAAATTTGCATTGCGGCTCCTCCCTAACCATTTGTGACAGCTGCAAAGCCAGTTCACAACCCTCAATTTGTGTTTGTTTATGCATGTAGGTTACTATCGCAACCATGTGGATTTGGGATTGTCAGAAAGGATGCACAGATGAGGTTTTATAATCTTAGTTTAGTTAAAACAAAAGATCAGAATTCAATCAGATTTGGGCTGGCAGTGTGAACACTTCTTAAGTGCTGGGATATACTTGCAGTTTGACCATGTGTTTGCTTGTGTGTTTGCGTTGTGAACATTTGTTGGTTGCGTACTATGTGGGAAGAGCATGTAATGCTGAAGGTCTCCATTTGGGGGCACAATACAGAGTCAGAATTTAAAATTCAACCGTGTACACAGCTGTCACAGTCACAGCCAGAAAAAACAACAACACCAGCATCATTGGAGATGTAATCTCAGACCATAAAATCAATGTCCTCGGAGTATGTTAGTCTTGTTTTACTGACGTGGAAAACTGATGAGAAACGTAGATTTTTTTTGTGTTTTGTAAGTACTTTGCAGTGTTTGTTGACTTGTTGCGTCAGGAAACCGGCAAGTTCAACACAACCAACACCACACAGCTAGTGGTTGTATATAAAGATCGTAACTGCGGAAGAGCTTTGTGGCAATTCATTCTGTTTGTATTGACCCACAGTAGCACCTCTAGCGTTGAAATGAATATTGCATCTCCCATACATGTCACATATTTTTTAGAGGACGTACCAAGCAAACATAGGATGCTTTGCGTATTCCAGGTCTTAGATAACAATGAGGGTGTGATTTAGAGTGATCATGAAGGCAGTTGTAATGTAATGTAAAATGCATCCAGCCACTTCATTTGTCAGGTTCATTCCATGGTGCTGGGGCGTTATCTCTGTGGTACCATCCAGTGCAAGCCCTCACCCAGCCACCTTAGGATGCCAGCATTCTGATGACATAAGTCACTGTCAGCTTCTGTCTCCAGTACAACGTGTGGTGTCTGCACCATGTATGACAGCATGTTTTTCCCACAGCGGCTCTGTTGTGACGTCTGCATCAGAGCTGCTCAACTGGAGCGTCCTGATGTTGTCAGCAGAATCTTTGGGGTGGGGATGGGATGGGATGGGGGGGTTCAACATACCACTGACTCTCCCAGGACAGCTTTAATGTATCCACCTGCCAGGCAGCAATATGCCATACACTCAGCAGTCACTCAATCATTCGCCCTCCAGTGCCAGATGGTTTCACCTATGATAAGGCTGATGCACGACCTAGCGCTGCAGAAAGTTTTAGGCCTCGAGGATGGAATGTTTGCAGACTTAAAGCAGTATTTTTGAGGCGGGGGGGAGTCACTGTGCATTCATATTTTATTGTATGTGGGCAGGCATACGCTGCTTTGATGTCAAGCCAAAGCCAAACTGTAACAGTCAATCCATGTCAGTCCGCAGCTCCTAAACGCAGCCCCTCTGAACAGATGCCTGTTGTCATGCCTGTGGGCGGTAATGAATCGAAACTCAGCGCTCTCTTCTGCAGGTTAATTGTGCTGATTTGAGCGAACAGGGTGGGGGGGGGGCTTTCTTGGCGGCACCCACAAGCTCACAATGCTTTTTATTACGACTATATTTTCCAGGACGTTAATTCTGTGGATTTTCTTTTCTACAGTATAAAGTGAAAGCGGAGAGGACACAGTATACAGGACTGTGCGAAGTCATTTACTAATGAGAGCTCATAAATAACCTGGAAGGCAAAGGCCAAAGTGATTTTGGCTGTGGATAAATTTACATAGCTCTGTGGCTGGAATTTTTTTTCCTCTCATATTCATTTATATCCAGTGACTCCTGCTGCTGCCTGTGCGTTTATATTATTGGTTTTTGGAGGTTAGATTTCATCATGTCCTATGGTGGTAGTGCATAAGCTAAATCATTAAGTGGTCCCAGTGCACTTGGCCACGACCCGGGCAAATGTATTTACAGCATAAATGTGTGATTTATTTCCAGAGGAAAAACAACACACGGAACATAGTGAAAATAATATAGTAGAGAAGAGTTTTGTTTGTCTTTTTACGCAAAAACACTTTATTTCCCAGGGACATTTGTGAAGGGCACACTAGACTGATGTCCCCTCTTGTATCTGTCATGTTAAAGTACGCTCACCGACAATGCAAAGAAGCTGGGAAAACAAATACTATCTTACGCCGGGTCATATCTTATGGTTATCTAGCATCCTCCTGATAGAGGATACAAATTTCTTTCCAGCGAAAAAGAGACAAAGATCCAAACAAACCAGTGCTGCTAAAACACCTCACAAATCCACTGCCAGACAGCTTCAAATTTCCTTTAATATTATGCTCCAGGACTCATATTTCCACTCCACCAGCCGTGGCCAGGCACACATTTTAGATGTACCCATCTACACCTTGGGTCAATTAGTATTCATGGCTGAGACTATTTCCTTTAGCACCCCTGCTGGAAGTGCTTAAACACTTTCCACTGAGCTCCCTGCAAACAGCGGGCCACAACTGGTCTGGTTGTGTTGCGTTTGGCTTCAACTGCACTTTGAAAGTGGCAATCAACACACAGATAAATCCCATGAGATATAATTAACAGCAAGCCTCAGCTCATGCTCTCATTTAATTTAGAGTAATACTATTCCAGAGATTTGCTTGGAAAAACATTATACCCATTAGTTCTCAGTCTTTTAAAGGGATATTTATTTATTTTTTTCTACTTGGGTTGTGAGAAGTACTTATGATTAGTTAGTGTCCTACCTGCAGTAGACAGCAGTCACAGCGCTGTGATAGAGCTACCCAGAACCCTCATTAATTTCATAGTGGTTCAAATAAGTGCTGTATTAGATATATTTACAACTAAGTCACCTTTGCACCATTTATTTACTTGATCGCCCCATTTTCTTTTCTGTAGGACATCAATGCTGCACCAAAGTATATATAACTGTAACACAACTCAATTCTAAAAACAACATTTCCAAGGACTGACTGGGGCTGTTCATCCAGGACAATTAAATCCTCAGATGTACACGGTATTGCTCTGACTTTCTGGCTTTCCTTCTCTTGTTTTCTTTCAACTAACTCCAGAGTTGGTTGTTGTCGTACCTACGTCTTCCTATTTGCTTTAAAAATTCCACGTGGTCTTTCACCTGACGGTTCTCAAATGCCAAATAAGGTCACGTGTATTATGTTTATCAACACTCATATTAAACCTGGGAACAGCAGTCTCGCATAATGAGCACTTCTGTGAAAAATAACACCATATTGCCAGCATAATGCTAGATCAGTCCAACAATGATCATCCTAACCATCAACGTTAAATACTGGATGAACCAGTCTGTCATGTGACCTATAGATTTCTAAAGTGTCTTTGAAGCACATTTTTAATATAAATTTATCAGCTGTGGTGCAGAAAAAAATTCCCTCTGTACAGTTGTCATGGATGTAATATGTAACCACAGAGGAAAAAATCAAAATTGTATGAGGCTGTTAATATGTTTAATTCTGCTGCAAAGCTGACAGCATAAACATGAGGGTCAATGGGGATTTGCTCTGTTTTGGAACCAGCACCTGGTGGTCAGTCATGGAACTGCAGGAAAGTGTACTGCATGGATGAGCGTCAACCCAGAAGTGGGTTGGTTATTGCTTGATCCCACTACTTCGCTTCCTGAAAGGAACAGGAACTTGAAAGGGTTTTTAGCTCAGTGAAGAATTCTAAAGTTGAATTGGTATCAGATGGTTCCAAGCAGCAACGTTCCAGCTTCTGGTCTTGACTCATGTTTGAAAGCTGCTGGCCAGGGCCAACCAGAGGACACCAGCTGGACTCTTTCTAGATAATCAGCATCTACCTGTGGCAGCAGCTGGGTCCTCCAGTTGAGCAACCTTCACCTCAGATCATTCAGGACCCTTCCAAGTTGTGACTGGACTTCTAACTAACAACACTTCAATGAACATTCCAAGGCCTGAAACAAGAAGTGGGTGTCTGCTGGGACTGGGAGTTACTCAGCTTGCAGGGTACATTGGCAGGTTTGTCCAATGTGCAGGGGACTACAAGCAATCTAGCTCCTTGATGGGCAGGATGACAGAGTTGCAGTTTTACTTCTAGCAACTGTCTTTTCAGATGATGTTTCAGTTGCTACTTTTGAAAATGAAAATGTATGAACAGATTTCATCTGAAATAATGTAGAGTGGTGCTTTTGCCTACCATGTGGGAGGTCCAGGTTTGAATCCCAGAAGTGCATCTGATGTAAAACTCCCAGTTGAAAAGGAAGTTACATAATATTAATTAGCATTATAGGTTAGCAGAAATGGGTCAGTCTGAATTACCTAACTGACTGATGTAATGTGGGTGTATTCTTTCTGAAACATGGCGACATGCAGTGCTTTCAGTGAAATTTATGACTACACAAAGGGATTGTCCAGTTCCTCTTATACATTCTATGCATGATTTGGAAATGTAAACATTCACATGTCTCCGTAACTTTTTCTTTGGCAGCATTTCTTATGTTGCTGTCAGAATCAGATAAACTATGATTACAAGCAAATTAATTAAGTAACATGCACTATCAATAAGAAGCTAAAATGAGTTATGTTTTCAAAATGTATGAACTGAATTTATTCACAAACTGAAGCAATTTGTTTAAACTAGTTGTGAATTCTTCTTTGAACCTGACGGTGTGTCCAGCACTAGCAGGTTTGGCAAAAACACAGAATCTACAACTCAACTACCTGGAGAAACACCTTGTAAATAAAATATTATTCTTGTCCTTATTAGTGCATCGAGTTGTCAGGGCCAATTCAAACTGTATGTGGGAACAGAGACCTTTTGACCTCAAGCATATTAAGAAAGTGATTGATGTCATCCTCGAAAACACGCAAACAAAACCACTGAGACCATCCTTGTTTATCCTGCTTTGCTTCAGGGTCATGGTTTCAGATAGAACAGCTTGAGCAAAGCCAGCAGAAATACATCATGTCTCCCTCATAGATAACATTGATCTCGTGAGGCGCATAACCTTGCAAAGGTGACGTTCTGTAAATGCAGGTGCAGGATAAATAAAACAAGCATGCAAGCACGCATATTTGCACCTGACACTGTGACTGTTATCTGCAAGCTTGTCCTCATGAGGACACCCTTTAAAAACCAGGAAAAAAAAAGTCAAAGCAATAAATTTGAAAATTTACAAGACACACCTGGCTGAGTCACATGTTGGACTCTGAATGGCTGGTTGTGCCTTTAAGTGACAGAGAATTGAAGTCTCAGAGAGGGGAATCCACCATTGGACGTGCTACAATAACCAAGCAAGGTGGTAGCTTATTATCTACACCCAAACAGTGTCTGTCCCTGCTGGTTGCCCCCATTGACCATGGCTGTATGTCTGTCACCCTCACTGGCTGCCTCATATCTCGCCTGCTCAGCTGCCTTGATGAAATGGCCCTCCCCTTCCCGCCTGTCTGGCTGCTCTCCTTTGGGGAGAGGTCGGGTAGAAAACCCGCTGTCCCAGTGAGCTGTATCACACTTTAAGTGGCATTTTAGCATGATACCTGATCGGCCAAAACTCATTCTGAGCTTTTCATCTCATCTATAATTCACCCGCGGAGGGGGGATTGCAGGCTTTCTGTGCTTGTGGCAGGAGTGGAGAGAGATGACATGATGAGGAAGTGAGTGCACCGGTGCTGTAGTGCGGTATATTGTTCCTCATACAAAGACAGCCAGCAGGTCATGTTCCCCCCTTTTTAAATAGAAAATAGCTGCTCTGAAGCCTCTTTTCCTTTTCATTGTGTCACATCTTGGCTTTATCACTCAGGAAACAAACAATTAAATTGTCAAAGATAGTAGATGCATTTTTATGTATCACTGCATTGTTCTGTCCTTCCCCTTGCGCCGCTCGGTCACTTCAGCCATATTTATATCTCCTATGCACACGTGTCTGGAGGATGTGACTTCTGTGAACTCTGGACAGCACAAAAGGGATTGTTTGTCTACTTAAAAGACGTCAGCAGCAGCCAAGTCTGCATTTGTGAGGACACACTCAGGCTGCAGCGATGAGACTCGGAGAGACAGCTCCGCTCCCTCAGGGAGCCATTCTGCTTTTGTCCTCTCCGACTGTCCATTTCCAGAGTGACAATAAGGACATATTTTACCATTAATGTGTTTGGACGACATGTCAGTCTAAACATGACACATCACTCCACTTTAGGTTAGGCGAGGGCTTTTAGACATGCCACAGGGAAGGCAAGTTTACTCCCAAATATCTTTGGCCTTACTTTGCTCTTTACTTGGAAAAAGAAGCTCAGTTTTTGTTTTGGGAAGCTATTCTCAGAGCCCACAAAAAGCTGACATTTGACCTGAATTAAAATGCATATCTGGTCTTCAACAGCAACGTCTGCCAAAGAGTCCCTCTGACTGCAAAACCCTCTCATCATCTCGCAATGTCTGAATCAGCACAGGAAGGCCATCGACTAACCACAGTCCTCTCCCAGCACAACTCTCACATTCCAGCAGCCGAGTGGAGAAAGTGTCAGATTGTTCCTCATGCAAATAGGATGGAAAGAGGAACAGAAAGTCTGTGAATGGGCCTGTCTCTCATCCCTGGTGGGAAATAAATAAAAAAAAGGAAAGGAAAGGTTTTAGGAGGAAGTTAAACAGGGAGTGTTGAGAGTCATCCAGTCATTGCTTAATTCATGCATACCAGGGACATAATGTGACAGTAATGCAATTTGTTCTGGGCCAAAAGCCCAGTCGCACTTATCTAACAGTTACAGGCTTGATTTGTCTTTTTAGCCCTCCTCTCAGGCCACCGTGCATTAAAGAGGTCTTTTTGCACTCCTCACCAGGTTGGAGGATGTTGCCCTTATTAGATGTGACTGCATGATAATGAAACAGCGTAATGCAATGTCAGAGCAGTTGACACAACACAAAAGGCTAAGGCTGGTGAAATTCCTAATCAGCTCAAAATGTCACAAGGCTCACCTTGGGTCTGAATCACAGCCCGTGGACAGATTAGTTCTCCACATCGATGTCATCCTCAAGGATGCTGCCCCTCTTTGGTCTGTCGCAGAGAATCACTGATACTCTTGGCGAACTCTCCTATCTCTCCTATGTGTTTTTTTCTCACGCCATTACCAGCTCTGAAGCCAAAAGAATGCCATTTAATAGCTGGAGTAGCTGACAAAAAGGGAACAAAACAAAACACTAATGGTTTAATATACTCAGATTTGGATGAAAAGAAAAACACACACACACACGTATTGAATCCAATGCACTGCTTGTCCTTCTTTTCTAAAGCCCTGTCCTATTCAATCTGTCCATTTTTCCATGGCATATAATGGAGTTTTAAAGGTGAACTTATGTTTGTATTCATCTGTCAGACAACACATCCTTCATTGTAGACACAGCAGACCAAATCAAGTCTCATCATCTTTTATTACGTAGAACGAAAAAATACACACTTGTGTTGAACTTTACAGACATAGACTGTATAAAAAGAACTGGACTAATCCTTGTGATGTCACATCTAGGTTAATCCCTTTCCAGTTTTGCTTGTTTCACCTCATCAGTGTTGACAATTACAAAAACAACACAAAAATTATTAAATTATTAGAAAGATAATCAAGTCAAGCGTTTTGTTTTACTTAAGAAAAAAAGAAATATATGGAATTTTAAGAAGTTTCACCAAGTAAATTTCTCTTATACTATTGGAGGATTTCTTTGCACAATATAAGATAATTTGACTAGATACAGAAATATAAGGCTTATTTAAAAAAAAAAAAAAAGACTTTTTGCAGTGCATTTGAGTGTCCCCTCAGTGGTCGCTGAAATTAGTCTTGCTGTTGCTAAAGTGTACAGTAATGCAAAATAACAAACGACTGATGATTTCCGTTAAAGATGTCAACCCCATTCATACAGTTTATTTTGCCTCTGTTGCACCTTTTATTCCCGCTCTGCAGTGGGAATGCCACAGATGTTGCGGGAGGTGGGAACAGGGTTGATGTGAAATTTTCCAACCTGCATAAGGATGGTTGCAAACTCCACACAGAAGATGAAGTTGTTCCACCTCAGTGTTGGTTAGAAACTGTCCTGTGGACTATGTAAACAAACTAAACTGAATTAAATCAAAGTTGGTTGTGGCACAATTTATATATGTGACCCCACTAGGATCTGTTTGGATGTACAGCTCTATTGGGGTGAGAAAAGGCCCACTTTGTTGCATTCAGGACATCACTGGGCCATGAGCAGTGACCTGAACTGGGACCTGCTTCACTTCAAGCACCTGGACTTGGACCAGTGTGCTTGGGCCGAGTCTGGGGTGTCATTTGTCCTCTAAATGAGCCGTGTTATTTTTTCTGGCCTGCTAGATTTGGACCAGAGAAACTTGGCTACCTGGTGCACATATAATTGTCCCTTCGGGGATTAATAAAGCGTTTTTGAATTGAATTAAATCACGTGAGTAAATGCTTTTACCGTTGTGTGTTTAGAAAGCTATCCTGCATTTTAAAAAAAAACAAAAAACAAAAAAAACCCAGAAACTTATACTGGTGGTTTGTTGATACAAACCTAAAATGGGGTTTGAATTTTGAATTTTATGCAGCCTCTTGAACTCTTTGAAAAGTAAACAACAGGTCTAAGTGTAGTTCACAAATAAAAATGCTGTATTTTTTTCAATGCAGCAAGAACTTTCTCCATTCAAGAGTCAGAAAACCCTCATAAGGACCAGTTTTGTAAAAGAAGTACTTTGCAACAACTCAACAACTCTTCAGGTAAAAATGTTCCTTCTTGTCACAAAGAGTCTCCCATAAAAATAAAAATCAGTTACCTTCCAGTCACCTCCACTCTACCCTGCTTTCACAGTAAAAAAAAAAGTCTGCGGGGGGAAAATAAACTATTTTCATCTCATTTTAGACCTTTGAGACTGTCATGTTAAAGTTATAAGCCCCTGAACACTTCAGTAGAAGCCAGTCCACTCTGGACGGCTTAAAGGAAATAGAAGATCATAGCACTGGAGCATGGCCTGTTTATTTTATCATCCAGACCCAATTCATGTCCACAGAGCTACATCACACCTCATTAAGTGCCAAATCTGGGTCCGGTTTCTAGTTTGGCTGCACTTCTGTGCTCAGTCTGGTCACACCGAACCTTGCAGCCGCCAGTGCCTGTGCCAGACCGCCGGTCACTGTAGAGGTAAAACCACAATAAGGGTCACGTTTAATTTATTTATTTATTTATTTATTTCTGTGGGAAAACGGCAATGGAACTTTTGCTTTTCAAAGGCAGGAACAAACCAAACCATGAAATACCCCAATAAAACAGAATGTCGAGCATGGGCGTGCCTCTTTTCCTTTTCCACCTTTAATTATGAGTTAAAACAATGTTTCCCTTTAAGATACATGAAGTAAATCAGTACTTTTGTACATAAAGTGAACCATATACTTAACAACCACAGAGAAATACCACCTCATGGCTGCACATCTGCATGTAAAATGCACATATATATATGTATGTGTATATGTATATATATATATATATATATA
>JBAMYA010000017.1:7181933-7200448 GCA_037176975.1 Arrhamphus sclerolepis
ATATATATATGTGTATATGAACTATTGTTACTCTAAAACCATTGCTCATGCCTTTCCTCCTTGGCATTGTATGATTTCAACCATTCTACACATTTTTTTTCCCATTCATTTTTCTAAAATAAATAATGGCATGATGAAAAAAAAGTTATTTTTGTTTGAAGTAAGCTCCCCTGAGATCACATTATTTTACACATTTAGCTGAATTCTCACTCATACTATGGTGCAGGACAACTTGGATGGCCGGCCTATCGCTTATGTCAAATACTCAGTTATGTGGGTCAGACAGGCTTCTCTCACAAATCGGTTGATCCATTAGGCATAAGACCTGAATCACGCCCCGTGAACATGCACAGCCAGCCTGTGTGTGGCTTTCACCAGGTAAGAATTTCTATGGAAGACGTAGCCGAAGCCATCACAGTTCATCGGGCTTCTTGATGAAACTATCAAGCCAGTGCTGGGATGTACTGATCAGCCAATACACAGACCTGATCCAATCATGGCTTCAAATGAAACTTCATTTCTGGGGTCACTGGACATAACAGCTTGAAATATCCTCTCCTGGCTTCTACAGCCATTTGTGGGCATAAAGAAGGAAGAAAATCCTCAGCGAGAGAGGGATAAACACCAACAACAGACTTAACCAATGTATGTGGCTCCCCTGATGTCTATTTAAAACATAATTGATGTAGAAAAAGAGTCCTCAGATGTTTAAAGAGCAGCAAATTCACCATTTAAATTAAAGCTGTGCCTGCTACCACTGAAACCTTTTTTCTGTGTCTCTCCTGCACCGCTGTTTGTAACGGAAACAGACTGAGGGAAGTGGAGTGGGTCTGTGAGGGTAGGAAAAGAAAAAGGAGGCACGGTAGGAGGGGAAGCAGAAAAAGGAGGGATGTGGTGATACCATTTCGATTGATTTTACAACCTGCAGTTCCAGTCCTCAGCCATTCCAGTCCAGTGTGCACAATCCAAGAGGAGGAATGAGTTTCTCAGGGTATGTTACATATCCTTACCAAAGGGCTGCATCCTGTTGGCTAAACTGTTACCATTGTGGACATAGCAGAATGTGCAGTTCCTGAAAGGACCACAAGTGGCTGGTTCCAAAAGTGACTTAAGTGTTGGAAAACCTGACTGTGGTGGTGGGGTGTGGTTCTGCTTAGCAGCAGAGGGAAGCAGCTGGGAGCAGCACCAATGGGAGACCGAGGACACAACTAGATGAGGTTGACACCAGGAAGGTCCGTTAGTTCACTTACATTGGACCAAATAAAATATTTTTTCTTTGGCGCGGTTCGCTTTAACATTGTGTATTATTGGAAGCGGACCAGAATTGCAAATAAAAACATATACTGAAAGTCGTTTAACCATTGGAAAGAAATGTTGGGTGCGGGGTAAAGCAGGAAGGATTAGAGCATCTTGCACCTTAATGAAATTTTGAAAAGTTGCAATGTTGTGCAGCAGACCACTGGAATCCTCTCTCCTTCCGTTTTCTGAACATACTGTAGGCTATACCTCAGCATTTTGGTGTTTTTTTTTCTTTTTTCTAGCAATTCTGCTACATGAACGTCTGCCCAGATATCCAAGAGGTTGTGTGTCTCCTCGGAGTTCCAAGTCTATTCGCGGTACATTTCTAGTGTTGGCTACACATCTGTGTGTGTTGGGTAGCAGAGCTATCAAAACATCATTTCCCATAATGCTCGAAATGATGGGAGCCATCAAAGCCAAAAAGGTCTGTTTTAAGCAGCTGGGTCTGATTGAGGTCGGTCTGCTTTCACATCGTAAAACAAACCATCAAATCAACAGTTCGAATGTTTGTATTCACACTTGCACAAAAGGTCTGAACCAAGGGAGGAAATTAATTTGAGTTTGTTTTAAGCGAACTAAACAAGCCAGTGTGATTTTTTTGTTTTTTTTTTTTTGTGCTGTTAATTGTTTTAACAGGCTGCTGTGACTGGCTCTAGTTTGGTCTGAAAGTGTCCAAGGTCGAAGGTGGCTCATCCAAAGCTGCCAGCTTAGCTCAAGCCAAAGGTGGGTAACCAGGGCTAGATGTGGATGCCTTTGACCAGGAGAAGAGCTCTGCTTGAATCAAATTTGTCCCTGGGCCCTTCCACACCGTCTTGCACCACACAGCTGGAGTCAGACTGGTGAACCAGCTAAGCCACCCAGACAAACCTGTGTCCTATCTTGCCCACAGCATGCCCATCAGCAAGTCAACGCCATCACCCCCTTCATCGAGAAGTTTAGCAGGGCTGATCTGAGTACCAATTCTACAACAGGAGCGTCAAAGAAAAAAAAACAAAAAACAGAAAACTACCAAAAAATCCTTGCTAGTGGAAACACACTTTCAATTGATTCCAATTGACTTTCAGCCTTGTTTCTTCTGTCTATTTTTAGATTAACCAGATTCCAGATGGCATCCCAAAAGTCCTGAAATACAGTCAGCAAAGAGACTGCTGACTTCTTAGAGACTGGCCTACCTTATCGAACTGCATCTTTTCTCTGTACAACTTTTACCCTTCCCCAAGGTTGTCATCTCAGCGTGCATTCCTTTCACATCCCATGTTCCCACTTTCAATTTTTGCCTCTTTTCACCCTCAGCTAATGATTTCTCTTCGGCATCACACACCTCTTCTTCTCTTCATCAGCCTCTTTTCGCTGTCCCACACTGTCTTTCTTCCCTCTCCTTGCCATGTGTCCTTCTTTCCTCTCCGTCTGACTGGAGTGCCATTTGATGAGACCTGGATTGAGAGCACTAGAATATCGGCACCATGCAGCAGTGCACTCGGGAGAGAATGTCACAGAAAAAGACAGGGTCTCTTCACATTAAATATCATCTGACACCTAATCTGCTCCACCTTCTGCTGGTGGAGTGAGAGGAAGAAGATGGAGCTCTTTCTCATGTTGAAAAAAAAAGTGTGTGTGTGTGTGTGGGGGGGGCAAGCCATCGTCCCCCCATTTGGTGTATATTGGTGGACAAAGATGTGCCATTTAATTAATACATCAAGACAAAGCCTGTTTCCCAGCCTGTCTCTCTTTGTGAGCAAGAATCAGAGGGGAAATGTGGTCAGACTTCTAAAAAGTACTGACATTCACTGAGGAATAAAATTAACAGAGCAAAACCATGTCAGAGATAACAATTGACGACCACCCTCCTCTTCGTTTTTTGCCCTCACTGTGCTGTCTATCACCAAGTTGTCACAATTCTGCATGATATCAGTACATCTCATGGGTGATTTGGCAGCTGGTTCATCAGTTTGCAGTGGGATGCAGGGCAGTGGCCAAGAAAACAGCCTTTTTATGATTCAACAAAGGCTGTGAGCCTGCGCTGATCCAGTTGCAAATTGAAAAATGAATGAGAACTGACAAGTCTCCCAGGGAAATCAATCTAATACAATAGGTTTTCAATATGAAAATGCAAGGGAGATGATCACCTGGAAACAGCTGCAGAGCATTTCTGATTTTTTCCATTTTTGAGACATAATGGATTGGTTTGTCCTTTGGGATTAACAACCTGCATAATTTCTAAAGGGAAATCAACCAGGAACTGAAGGAAATCCAAATTCCATGGATATTTATTAAGACTGTGGGATATGGCCTGGTCAGCTCCCGCCTGGCGAAACATCCTAATTCTTTTTCTCTTCAGCACAAAGAATTAATCTGATACCTCTGGATTTTACTTTGATTTCCAGAGGGCAATGCCCCTGGTCACCACTGAATAAACACACAATCAGAGAAACTAGACAAGTATCAAGAAAGGACATCCAAAATGGTGTGCATCAGAGTGGGGATGCTGGTGAATTACTGCTGTGGGTTGTACAGTAAAATCTTACTAGGTAACTGTACTGAACTTTGCAATATTCTAATTAAATACAAAAACCCAGTCCTTTTTTCTCTATCACCAAGAAAACAATTCCTCTCAACTGGAAATCCAAAACCTGTGCGCAGATTAATCACTGGACCAACTTTTTACTGAATATATACCTTTAAAAATGTAAAAAGAAAAAAAAACAAAACATTTACATGTAGGAATAAATGAACTGTTTTATTATTATCTGGAACTCCATTTATTAGCTATATCAAAGGAAAATAGAAAACTAAGCGTGGAACTGTGTGTTTTTGGTTTTTTTTGGACCACCATTGTTGGATTAAAAACAAACAAACAAAAAAAAAACATGTGCACTTATATGGAAGTATGAACAAATGACCAATACGGACATAATCATGAGAAACACAGAAGTATAGCTCATTGATTTTTCAAAGTCAAAGGAGTTTTTCATGTTATATCAGTTTCAATGACATTTGAAAGAGTATTTGACGACTGCTTGCAGTCTCCCATCCCTTTCGTTAGCAAACTTTATGTCCTGGTTTGTCACTCACGACAACAACAATGATGAAACTAGGACACACGTAACACACGTGATGGAAGAGAAAGCAAGAGAGAGACTGAACAAATGTAAATCTTGCACAGTGTTGTAGAAGCAACTTATCTGCCATGCCTATAGAGGGCGCGCCTGAGTTAAAATTGGCAGTTGCAAGCCCATTTATTGTGCAGATAAATTGTTTATACAGATCTCCTACCTGCCAAGGTAAGCAATAAGGGTGTCCTTCAGGCCTTTTTTTAAGACTGTGACTTTTAGAGTTGGCAGATTGCTTGGATATCAAAAT
Source organism: Arrhamphus sclerolepis (assembly GCA_037176975.1). NCBI lineage: Eukaryota > Metazoa > Chordata > Actinopteri > Beloniformes > Hemiramphidae > Arrhamphus > Arrhamphus sclerolepis. The sequence goes on from JBAMYA010000017.1 coordinate 7,186,593, forward strand.
TACAATCAGGGGTCTTGAAGTCATTTTTCTGTTCACATTACGTGACAAATCAGCAATGAAGGGTCACACAGTACTTGATCTAGTAGTTACTCAGTTACCCCACTGGTCTCCAAATCATGATCCAAAAAAGAAAGCAAATGGTGCAAACAGTTGGAGACACGATTTATCAGGCAAAAAGAAACGTGTTCGGGACTGAATTTGCACATCTTGGTAGCAAGGACTATCTTAAATGAAAGAGTAGCTACCTGCTCATTAATGTGGTGTGGCATGTTGTTTCTGTCCCCTCTATAGATTTTTCCTTCTTCAAAGTCATCTCTACCAATGCCTCACTCTTTTATTGGCTATAGTTTGAATAGGGATTACAACGGACTCAAGCTATTTGGTTCATTTAAAATCTGATGGCTATCTGCAATAATAGTGTCTTTTGGCAAGTTGTTAGAAAATGATCAAATTCCATCTCCAGACTGTCAACCACCTGCTTATTTGCCACCAACCCATCAATGACTTCTAAGACTTCGCACATCAGGCCTAAATATAAGGTCTGGACAATTCTGTGACACGTGGAGTATAAGGTGCCTTATTAAGGAGGTAAGACGAAATGGAACAAGTTACAGGGATTTTAATTTTCAGATTCAGATTCAACCAAGTACCAACATTCCACCAACTGTCCACTGGGTGCTGGCTATAAAAAACAAGTCAATCTTCTCTGACCTCCATATTAAAATGTCCAGCAGAAATAAATATATTTAACAAAAAAGGTTTGGTCTTCATAGCAAGACGTTTTGGTCCTCATCACGTAGAAAATCAATGAAACAACAATTCCATTTATAATCAGAAGCTATGCTCAAAAGTCAGGACAATGCTACGGGTTGCCCCTGAGTTGGAAATGTAACAGAAAATAATTGTTCACATCTTAAAAGGAATATGTTTAGTTTTGCTTGACTGTTGTGTTAATTGCTGGTCGTGGGTTAGCCTGAAAGGACAAAACTTAGATACACAGTAGAAAAATTGTAAGACTCATGTGTTGGATAAATGCAACCAAAGCAACATTTAAACCCAGAGGTCCACTACCATCTCCCCAGCTACTTAAGACTACTTAAGACTTAAGACTACTTTTTTTCTTGATTAGATCATATTTTGAATTCCTGGTCTCTGAGCACACTATTGTTTTTACAATTTTGCTTTCACTTGCGGTTTTCTGAGGCTTGTGCAACGTCAGTGGTTAAGTTTAACTCAACCTTCCTTTAGGCTCATTGTTTAACATTAAACATCCAAAATGAAAACAATGCTTAAGGATACTTGCTGACACTGAAGAGCCCTGACTAAGTGATGATATGCAACATGCTAAGAGTAAGTCAGGCTTGAAACCCTGGGAGCTGGATTATTACTCCTTTTGTAATGTTACAACCAGTCACCACAAGTGTCACCAAATTTATCAGAAAGAAAATTTTAAGAACTCTATCTTAAGAATATCTTGAACCAGAAATGTCAACATGAAGTTCGCTATGTAACTGAAATACTGTTTTTGTGGTAAATGTATGTCTTACCCAACTATGACTCTTTGAACATGTTTGAGCTTTGGACAGATCTGTTATAAAACTAGCACTCACTTGTGGGTACTGTCACTCTAACCACATAATCATTCTCACTCAATTTTCAATGAAGGGCAGCCATTTGATGCCTTGAGAGCCGACAGTAATCCTCTTCCCTTTTTAAGGATGTGGATGGGGGTGGGAGCTCATTCTGTTTTTAAAATAGGCTCAACTTCCTAACACATGAGAACTTAGATAGTATATGGCTTTTCACTTTAATATAAAATTCCCACTGCTGCTACTAAGAATTGTTGATCATGTAGACATCCACTACACTTGAAACTGACAGTTGTATGTTCTTCTTTGCTAGGAGGGTTTAATGTTTCTCGACAGGCAGATGTGAGCCTCCATCAGAACTCAGTGAAGGTGCCAACGGACTGTCTCCTCAGTCATGCAGGTTTCCTGAAGCCCTCCAAAGAGCACCACATCCTGAAAGGCATCACTGTCTGGGAGTTCATAACAATGCGACCCAAACTCTACCTCAGCCATTTGTTTCTGCCAGTTTGGCACTGTGAGAATTGTCCTCAGTCTTTTGGAGCAAGCCTGGCACCCCTGCAGCCCATCCATCATGAGTCCTTTCTCCAGCGGATGGACCTCTTCCATGCCTGTTCCCCCGACTGCTGCTTTCATCAGCTCTGTGCTGCCTTTTGTGCAAACCAGTCTTCTCCCTTTGCCTGCTGCAATTACCCTCTGCACAGGCGTCCATCACCTGGGACACCAGTGGACATTTTTTCCCCCTTTGTTCTGGCACGAAAGGAAATGGCTGTGATGGCCAGCAACCAATGAAATGTAGCTTTAAATGCTCCCTTCCTGCAGTTTTCTGCCACCATGTTTGACCTCCTGTTAGTGAGACGTGAAGTGAGCGAAGATTTATGACTAAACTCCATAAAGTCATTTGACTTTGATGGAGGCCTGCTTCACAGCGTAAGGCTTTTTTTTCCTTTTTCAAATCAAACTCTGGATTTGTCACCACATTTTTAAAGCTTCAAATTGCAGGCTTGGGAACAATAAAAAAAAGAAAAAAAGAAACCCCTCCAAATTGCCAAGCTTTCCTATTTGAGCCTTCGTTTCTCAAGGAAAGAGTCCCAGGCATTATCTTTATCATCATAATTATCCAAATGAAATGGAAAGTTACAGATGAAACAAAACTGTACTTTATGTATATATACCTGACCAAATCTATAAGAATAGTTTTAGCATTTCTCTCTCCTCTATTTATTGACTCAGTCTTACCTAGAAAGCAACACCAGGCTCTGGATTGAGATAGAAGACGAAAGAGACATCAGCAAGTAGAGCGAGAATAGGGGTTGACAGTTAGTCCATCAAAAATTAAGGTATATCTTATCTATATGTTAGCAGCTCTGTTAGCTTTTATGTTAGCTTTACCTGGCAAGCCATCATCAGTTATGACTTAACCACTGCATTAAAAGTCACACAAGGTATCCTATAAAATTATCTTATCGTAGTTTGCCATTCCAGTCAAATGTTCAGTAAATTATGGCCCCAGTCATGGTTAGGAAGAAGAGGCTAACTTGGGATTTTTCTTTTTCATTGGAATTGCATGAAATCGCATTACCTAATATATCATTTCAAGTTGCATGTTGATTGGCTGGAGATAGAGTTTAAGGATTTCTGACACTGTCAGAAAATATTGTTTGTCGTCAAACTGCTTACACTGTAGAATGAATGACAACCAGTTTTGATGAAAAAATATCTTTACTATTCTTTCATCAGCCTTTTGAGACCCAAAACTCATTTAGCCTATAGAGGCCTTTTAAGTTCTTACATCACACAGTTACTGATAGTGTAAACCAGACAATTCATTATAGCTATGAGAGGTGGCAGTGCCACTGGGTCTTTTCTCCATTCTGCAGCAGGCAGGTCATACAGATCGATATTACTGATATCAAGTAGTTTCTCAAAATGGCACTGTTTTGTGGTGGTATTTAGCTTCTCCCAGTCATGTCCTATCCCAAGACTCAATGGATCCAGGTTAATGTGGACCACAGATTCATGATCCCTGATTCGGTATGAAGATTTGAATCATTAACACAGGTGATTGAGGAACTGACCAGCTCTATTCATGTACACTGCTAACTCACTAGCTAGGTATGGCACTGTTAAGGTAGAGGTGTAACAGACTGGCCATGTTTTAGCATCGTCATGTGGTGATGTGTACTCAAAATGTGTTTGTATTGTGGGATCCATCTTTTTCCAACATCATATCATTTCATCTAAAATTTATAGTCTAAAATTTAAAGCACCTCTGTCATATACCACCTTAACGTTTTCATGCACCCAAACACATTTTTGTGTTTTTGGTTTTCAATTAATAGCATATTTTATCCTTTTATCAGGCATATTATTGACGTTACATACAAGGTTGTGCATTTTTGAGTGTTCCTAAGTTTTAGAATGTGTTATACATTTTTAGACTATTGTAAACAACATGGACTAAAATTCTTGTGTTAAAGACCCTATGCACAAAAATGTGCACATAGGATTCCTTTCAAATCACTGTTTTTAATCCTGCTCTGGTATAAAACATGCTACTTTTAATGGTAAAATGGTTTAAAAAAGTAAAAAAAGAAAATTGGAAAAAAATATATATATAAACATTTTCATGGCTTGTTTTTGTTGTGAGCACATTTATGTGTGAAGGGACTTTGACAAAACTTTTTTAAACAGCATTATGCTTGGATTCTCAACTGCAGAACAAGCTCTGACTAAAAGATGTCATACATGTCTTGTTTATTGATCCCATGACTAAACTGAGCTCTGTTTTAGAGTTAATGTTGTCCTAGAGGACTTACAACCTCACACGAGCTTTACAGTAAGAATGAAACTTCTTTTACGAGAAAAACACAAGAGGAAAAACAATCTTATCAACAATAATGGGCTCTGCAGCCCACCTCGACCTGCAACCTAGTAGTGGAGGCTGGAAAAGAAAGGCAAAACCTTCCATTTCAAGCACTGAAAATAGCTCCAAAAAGGCAACTCTTTCGCTCAATACTCACACATTCGCAACTAAAGGTTAAACTCCTGCCCACAGTCACCCATTAGAAAGTGCCATGTGTGGATCAGTTTATATGTGGGTGTAAGACAGAGTATAGAGGGGGAGGGAGTTCTTGGCTAGCATTAAAAGTGGTTAAATCATCACACATAGGAACAAAGTGGCACATAAACGTCAGCTGGAATTTTCTGGTTTTGGGTAGCCAGTTAAATGTGTGCATATATAAATATGAGGTAAAGTCAGGCATCTGCTTACATCGAGTCGATCATAAAGCTATGGAGGCATTCAAGGAAGTTTTTTTCTTTCCTCAGTATTTCCTTGTCCTTTTTCCATGTTTCATAAATTAACAAAATGGATGCCTTTCAAGCTTCTGAAATGACAGAACTTGTAATCATTCATCATAGCATGAGTAAAAATATGCTTTCTCCCCCCACCCGATGGGCTTCGTGTTGCAGAGCTTTTCTGCAAGGCTTTGAATCAGCAAGTGCAGTCGTTCAAGCTGCACAAGCAGGTGATGATTAAAGGCTGACCTTACGCTTAATTAGTGGCAACTGGGAGATTTCATAGCTTGGCGATGAATCATGGTAGGAAAAAAGCAGCCGCCAGGGAAATGTTACCTAAGTGATTAGGTGAGGGGTGTAAATCAATAGTGCCGTTGACCTGCGAATGGAGTGGTGGTGGGAAGTGAGGTGCGAAATGAAGATGGAAAAAGAATGAAAGGACATGATTAACACGAATGACCCGGTCCTGTCTCAGGGACATAAACAGCTAAAGTACTCTTTTATTCAACGCGAGTTAAGAAACTGAAGGTTTTTATTATCTTTATTTTACATTTACTTTGAAAATCCTCTGATCAATAAACATTAGTTAGTAGAAATTGCCACACCAAGTACTTCGCTAAGGCACGGAGCCCAGTACAAAAGGTGTTTATATATGTGGTGGTGTTTTGGTTCTTTCTACACATCAGAATAACGTGAACAGCAGTACATGTTGAGATTTGGACTTGTAGCTTATTTCCTTGGTTGAATAGGTACGGAAAACACCTTCACTCAGGATAAGATAAAACAATTGATTTTAAACCAAGCAGTGCAAAACACCTCATTAAAATCTGTAGCTTTAATCGCATGTAATCATGCTTTAATCATGTGGTGGTTTTTCCCAATCAGTTGTTGATGCTTCATTCCATTTCTCCAGTGTGGGAGAAGCTCGCATTAGTATGTACCTAAAGTCAGTGGATGCATTAGTTATTGAAGAGTGGAAATCAATAGCCAAATGAGTCCTTGACAACAGACTGCCTGAGAATGGATAAATACAACTAATCTGGGTGCTGGTGCCATCTGGCTTCAACAAACACACTCATGGAGTGTACTGCTCTTTGATATCTGAGTAAATGTTCATCTCAGAAAAAAAATAGAACATCCAAACAGTGTTGCACAAACACGTTTTTCTTGGAACATCACAACTGCAAATAAACTCAAAACATATTTTAGTTTGTGTGAATCTTGGAGGTGATACTGGGTCTCTTTGATGAAACATGAGCAGAACAAATTTCTTTGTGAATTGTATGCAGAGAAAAAGTTATGTATTTCAACATTCATGAGAACTGTTATAAGTTTCTAATGTTTTGATGATTTGTACCAAATTTACTCCTGCCTCCAACCATGTGCAAAGTTGTGCAAATAAGGAGTGCATATAAAAAAAAATGTTATTCTCAGACTTTACAATGTTAATAGTTACATGGTGTGTTTGTCAGGGTTTTCAGGTTGTGGTACTGAGGACCCAAATGCAGGAGAGCAGGAGTAAAGCAACAGAGGACATTTACTGTAACAAAAGATCAGACTAAACCAGCTGAAACAACAAAACAAGGACTAGAACAAGACAAAAAAAAGTGACCAGGAAGAAACGGTACAAACAGCATAGACCAGGAATAAGGGAAATTATTAGGCTTTAAATTTTATTTCTTAACTAATTTCTTAATACTTTTTATTAAAAGCAATACAATTCCTGGATGTCATTTTGCATAACAACACATAAATAAAAGCTGTGTCAGGATCTGGGTTTGGTTTAGTGTTTTGGAGGGGTTCTCCTTTAGTTATCTTGATTTTTGTTTTCTTGTATCTCTTGTGTAGCAGTTAAGTTTACCTCCTGTATTTTCTTTTGCTTTTTTTGACAGTCACACTGTTTCTCAATTCCAAGTAGTCAAAGTCTGGACATGTGTACTTCCAAGTACGTTCTCCTGAGTCGAACTTGCCATGTTTGAACTTATGAGGACGGGATGATGCAAGTCAGACTTTCTACAACTGGAACAGCAGTATACTTACTAGCATCACAGCTCAGCTAGCAGGCTAACACATATTCATCAACATTCAAGATTTAACTGAGTGTAATGTGACTCAGAACAGAAACAAAACACCGACGTTGTCCTGCAATTTAGCGTCTTCTAGTCCTATCCTTTCATCCACCTTCTCCTTTTCAAGAATTTTTTGCATCATAAAATCAGATAATCTGTTTACTTTCTGTTGCTTTCTACTTGTTAAAATAACCAAAACAACATGGCAATATAACACATTCTCTGTCCTCATTTCTGCATGTTAGCTATGAAATCTATGGACCTTCCCTTGCCATTTACTTTAACAAATTTATGCAATGTATAGGGACTTTAAGATATGGGAATATATATAAAAAAAAAAACAAGTATTATCGCATGATTCACGTATTCTCATAAGTCTAGCTTAACACGCAATGCTCGTAAGCGCTCTTAAACACTCCTGGTGTAATATGAAGTTGCTCTGAGATCTATGAAATCAAACTGGAACTTCAGGTCCCAGTGGTTAATGGTCATTATTTAGTCAACAGTTAAATTCCAAATTAATGCTAAAGTCACACCACATCTACTGATCATGAAAACATTTTGCTAAAGATGTGTGTGTTTACAGCCTTTTGTGGTAATGTTCCATCACTGTGCCTCATTGTGAGAGGCCTTACCCATTTAAACAGTATTTGCTGTATGAGCACATTCCCTGTTAATTGTACATTTGAATTTAACATTAAATCAGTCAATACTCCAAAAGCTCTAAAAAGCTGTTTTATGTTCATCCCTTTCACTAAGTGCTGCGCATTCAGGCCAGTTTAAATAAAAGATTCAATTTACTGAATCTGCAAGCAATTGAATACTTGTTCCTAATGCTCCATGAAAATATGGCCTGGGCACTGGCTATGTGAGTCTGTCAATTCAGGTGGAGACAAGTCCCAGGTGGCTCATTTCACTTTAGCACACACACATACACACACACCTGATACGTCCAGTTTTAATTGACTCTATTGAGCAGGAACAGCATGCTTTCTCATTGCTTGAGCCCTAATTGGGTTCTGTGCCTTTTACTTTTTACATGAAACACGTTTTATAGAGCAATTTAAAATACTTAGCGCTGCATAATTAGGAAGTGAGCAGGACTGCACCATGACAGCAGCATGATGAAATGCCTTTTGAACACTGGTCGTTGGGCGCTGAAGAAAGTCTTTTTTGTTCTTTTTTTCTGAAAAGAAAAGAGAGGCTAAGATGATTTGGACAAAAAGTTTCAGGTCACCTTGCACTACAGTGTAAACATTGAGAAACTGGAACAAGCAACGCTGTAAAATCTGTTTGGAGAGGAAAACCAAATGGGGTCATCTATAATTGATTCGGGGGAAAGTCGGAGGAAGGAAGCACATGAAGGTAAATAATGATTAGCTCTCAGGAACATATGCTGTTATTTTCATAAACTCACTCCAAATGACTTATGTGGCAGTTGTTGTTTTGACCTGTTTGTGCTGTGTAATGTTCAAACACTGGGGCGAGGCCAGATGTTTGGCAGAGGCATATACACATTAATATGTAGCAGACACACACATGCTCATGTGCACATAGACACATGCTTGAGCAAATCTGCACATCCTCTGTCATAGCTACCACACACACACAGTCTCTTGTTGATACTTGTTATTCTGTCTCTCTAAACTGACTGTTGGCTACCGTACAGGGCGAGCAAAACACTTCAAACCTGACATAAATATTTAGCATCCTGAAATTGAATATAATTTATTGTCTGCTAATTGAAATGAGCAAAGTTGCAAAAACTAGTATAAGGATATGAATTACAGCAGTAAACAGCTATAACTCTTCCCTCATCAGTTGGTCACAACAGTTATGACTGTCTTCAGAGGGAGTTCTTTTCCACTGTCACTCGATGTCCTCTTTGTGCTCAAGAGAGGAGGACTGAATTGAAAGTTTGATGAAATGTGTTAGTCTGCTTTTTAATAATTGTGATAAGATAGTACATGTAGCAACCTGTCCATTGTATAACCATTGACTGTAAATACAGGACAAACCATCTGGTCATGTGACCCATAGATTTGTACAAAGAGCCTTTGAAGCACATTTTTCCAACAATTGTGTGGTGCCATATTGCAAAAAGGCGAGACAAAGATATCAAAGCCAATGGCAGAGCCATGGGCTAGCTCACAGTCAAGAGTGTCAAATGTCCATGTCTAATACAAAAAAATATTCACCCCCTGTACAGTTATCATGGATGCAATATGCAACCAAAGATAAAAAAATAAATAATAAATACATTTTTATATCAGGCTGTAAATATGTTTAATTTGTGCTGCTTTCGTCCCACACAAACAAAAATTGCAGTTCCTGAACTGACCACTAGGCGGTGTCTTCACAATGGAGAAAATCTCTTCATGCCACTTTTGTGCACCCCATCTCTCACCTGATGATAGATGGGATAGACTCCAGCTCGCCCATTCATCCAATAGAGGGACTAATGGGAGACCACCCTGAGACACTGGATGAGCTGACTCCTGTCTTCATGGACATCTTCAACACCTCCCTGGAGTCAAGCCATGTGCCAGCCTGCTTCAGATCCTCCACCATCGTCCTCATCCCCAAGAAACCATGGATAACTAGACTTAATGACTACAGGCCTGTGGCAATGACGTCTGTAGTCATGAAGTCATTTGAGTCTTGTCCTCTCCCACCTCAAGTCCACCACTCCTGGATCCACTGCAGTTCACCTACAGAGCCAACAGGCCTGTGGATGATGCACGCAACCTGGCCCTCCACTCCATCCTGCAGCATCTGGACTCCCTATGCCAGGATCCTGTTTCTGAACTTCAGCTCTGCGTTCAGTTCAATCCTCCCAGCTCTGCTCCGAGACAAGTTCTCTCAGCTCAACCAGCTCGACTCCATCTGCAGGTGGATCACCGACTTCCTGACGGACCAGAGACAGCACGTGCAGCTGGGGAAGAACGTCTTAGACATCCGGACCATAAACACGGGCACCCCTCAGGGCTGTGTACCTTCGCCTCTGCTCTTCTCCCTGTACACAAACTGCTGCAGCCCCAGCCATCAGTCTGCGAAACTGCTCAAGTTTGCAGATGACATCATCCTCATCTCGGACCGAGATGAATCCGAGACGACTTTGCCGAGGTGGATCAGCTGGTGTCTTGGTGCAGCAGCAACAACCTGGAGCTCATTGCCCAGAAGACAGTGGAGATGATCATAGACGTTAGGAGAATCACAGCTCAACCATCCCCCCTTGCCCTCATGGACTCCCCCATCTCCACTCTGGACACCACCATCACCCAGGCCCTCAACTGGGAGCTGACCATCAGCTCCTTCATCAAGAAGGCCCAGCAGCGGAATGTTCTTCCTGTGGCAGCTGAGGAAACTGAAGATGCCGACTAAGATGATGATGCAGTTCTACACAGCCATTGAGGCCATCCTCACCTCCTCCATCACTGTGTGGTATGCTGGGACCACCACCACTGACAGATATAGACTGCAGCACATTGTACACACTGCTGAGAAGGTGATCGGCTGCAACCTCCCATCTCTACAGGATGTGTACGTCTCAAGGACTTCAGGGCATGCAGGTCAGATCACGGCTGACCCTTCTCACCCTGGTCAAAGTCTGTTCCTGCTTTAATCTCTTTAGTTCCTGTTCCTGGATCATCCATCCCTGACACATCGGTTCCTGTTCCAGTCTCTTCAGTACCTGCTCCTGTCTCATTGGTTCCTGCTACAGACTCAGTCTTTTTGGTTCCTGCTCCAGGCTCTTCAGTTCCTGAGCCAGTCTTTTTGGTCCTGAGTTCAACTTTCAATGTCACATCAGTTCCTGCTCCTGTTCCAGTGTCTTTGGTTCCAGTTCCTGCTGCAGTCTTGCTGGTTTCTGTTCTAGTCACTTTGGGTGTGCCACATGACTTATCAGCTCTTTCTCCCTTGTCTTGCCCATGATTCTGTTGGTCATCAGTCTAGTGTCAAGGAACCAATTGAACTGTCTCTGCCCTCAGCCTGATGCAGAGCTCGTCCCCCTGAACTGTTTTTGCTGTCAGCCTGACGCAGAGGTGCTCTGTCTCAACTGTCAGCCTGTTTTTGCCCAGCTTTTGCTGTGATTCTCTGAACTTCTGTGACTTCTTTCTGTTCGGTTTTTGCTCCCTGTGTTTTTCTGCCATGTGCTGTTGTGGACTATTTTCTTTGGAGGGTGGGGAGTAGGGGGAATCTGTATTTTTTCAGTGTTGGTGTTCTTGGTTCTTGTTGTCTTGTCTCTTACTTTTACTGTTTCTTTCAACTTTACGTCCTGTTTTATTTTGACAGTCAGTTTCTCTGTTTGGTTTTGCTCTATTTTATTTCCTCTGTTTCTCCCTGATTGTTTGCACCTGTGTCTCATCAGCTCTTGCCCTGTCTTTCTCTCCCTCCTTGCTGGTACGTACAATGTCCTCTTATTGTTGTTCAATGGCTTGTGCTAGTTCAGGTTCCTGGTTCGAGTTCTGGTTTTGTTTCTTATTTTGTCCCAGTCTCTGTCTTGTTTTGGATTTTGGCTGTTTTCTTTCTTTCTTTCTTTCTTTCTTAAATTAAATATGTCATGGATTACTCCTGCTCCCTTGTCTCCTGTACTTGGGTCCTTACCTACCTGATATCTTAACAAAAACATTATGCAACAAAATGTTCAAGCCCAATTTTGTTGAATTGTATTGACTGCAAAGTGAAGCACAACCAAATGTGTTGCAGCTGCAGCACAAATTGCTAGTAGTAGTAGTAGTAGTAATTGTAGCTAATAAAGCTGACCAAAATGCTTTGAAAGGAAATACAAATTTACAGTTAAAAACAACAAGACATTAACATTTGAAATAACAATAAAGATGATGTGGGGTATGTTTTTTTAAGATCAAGCTAAGGGCTCATAGAAGTGTTACAACTGCCAGATCCTGTTGTCAAGAAGGAAAGAAAGAAATCCCATTAGACTAATCCCCAAAAATCACAGTCACATGATAGAATGAAATTCCTCCTGTATATTAAATAAACTATATGAGTATCCAAGCTATTAGCATTGATGAATTCCAGCATATCGTGTTCCATAAATAACATGACCATGTTTAATAACCTCATATGACCCTCATGAAACACTTTAACATAAAGAGCACCGGTTATTGTGGCAGTTATTAAAGCCGTATGTTATCCCAGTTATTCCTAACTGCTGCGGTTGCATCTGGTTTTTCTCAGATTTGAGTCAGTCTGTGTCGTGATTCACCCTGAGAAACAGTACGGCAGCCCAGAGGTCCTCAGAGGGCTCATGTATCAGAGTCGCTTTCTCTGCTCAGTCAGAGGATCACGTATGGTGCTGCAAAAATACTGTGAGCTTGGAAAATTTTGTTCAGCAGGGTCCAGACTGATTTGCTCTGGGACGTTTTGCATCAGACATTCAGTTTTAGAGCAGAAGCAACGTGGGGAAGAGAGCTGGCCTTGTTTTTTTTGACAGTGACTGTTTGATGACATACTCTTAAAATAACTGAAATTGTTGTAGAAAGCAGTCATCTTCATCTTCCTAGTCCTTCATTTCTTCAGTTACTTTTTAATCTCTTTAAATAAATGTTTCAAAAAGTCCCGATGATGAAATGCACCCAGCTGATCAACTACTTTACCACTTGGTTTGTATTAAAGCAAAAGTACTTCTTGGAGATGCACTTTAATGAACAACATGCTGAACACAACCACAGACTGTGACAATAAGTAACTGACAAATGTTTTATTATACAATATTCAAAATATTTATGACTTGAATTCCAGGGATTTCTGCTGCCTGGCTTAGACTTGTATATTGTTACTCGTATTTTCATACTCCTTTCTAGAAAGAGTATGACATTCAAATAAAGGAAACTTTTAACTTTAGACATCATAGTTACATGAAGCCTGAACCACTGGGAAACCACTCACACCTTGTTTTCACTTGCTTCTGTGCACTCATGATAAATCTGTTAGTTCTACTGTTTTTCGGACCATTCTTTACCTCTCCTGTATTGAAAATTTTCAACTCAAACAGTGGATTGTGGTGGGAACAAAATTAACATTTTTTTTAACTTTTGTGAAACAAACCTCTTTAAGTTGCTTGACTATTGCTCTATTTGCACTAGACTAGTATCACCTGGGGACCTGCAGGAATTTTTTAAACTACACCCTGACATCTGTTTTCTATAGTACATTCAGACGGGATCAGTGAAGACTGTTTTACGATAATTAACAGACATTAATTACCTGATATGTTGTCAGAGCTTTACTTTGCATGACATCCAGTGCTGCAATCAAACAAGTAATGGCGGCAAAAAAGAAGAGAAGACACGGGAGTCCTGAAATTTAATTGCAGTATTGTGCGAGCCAAATAATAAAATAATACAGTGGTGACTTGAACACATATATGCTTATTGTCAAAATTACAGCAAACAGAAGAGTCACCAACACTTTTGTAGTAGTAAATAATATTCATTTTTCTATTTCGCATGTGACCATGCTACTCATTCATCTAGTCATCGCTCTCCTACTGCTCTCAACTTTTTATTGATCTCATGTTGTCAGGTTGTGTGAGGTATGAAGGACTCAGATGCAGGAGACGGGAGGCAGGCGTAATCCATAACATGAATCTATTTTAAAAACAATGTGGCAAAGTGCAGGCATGAACACAAAGATGAAAACAATACGGACCAACGCAGGCCAGGCAAAGACAAGACTTCATATAGAGGGCAGGGGTAACGAGATGCAGGTGAAATACATCAGGGAAACGAGGATCAGGAAAGTCAAACAGAACATAACGTGACACAGGGCTTCAAAATAAAACAGGAAACACCCAACTAAACCTCAACCACCGTTCCAATTAAAATAAGCATCAAGACAATGACAGTGTGAATGTCCATCCATTTTATTGATGGCCCAT
>JBAMYA010000017.1:7210704-7225086 GCA_037176975.1 Arrhamphus sclerolepis
TACCTAATGCTATTAATTTTTTCTTTCAGAGGCTGAGTTGGGACACGCTGCAGCTCCATTGACAAAACTGATACCAACAATAGTCTTGGGAGACTGGTGTCTTTAACCTATTAAAATTCAAAAGCACATGCAATTAGAAGTAGGCAGTTGTAAGTTCAGTGAAGATTTTCAAACTAAATATTCATGCAATCTGCCATTTGTGAAACCTAAGCTTAGCAGCATAACAAATGCAGCCCCGGAGGGAAGGTCTGAAAATGTTTTCAGTACATTTTAAAGTCAGCTAAAATTGGTAGGGTGTTCTATTACCGTCCCCAGAGTCTCACCAGTAATGCGTCTGTGGGGATGGTAAACACAGTTCAGTCCAGACTGAAACATCTAAACAAATGCTGGTCTTATTGCAGTGTAATTTGGTACAGAGATTCATGGTCCACAGAGGATGACTGCTGCTGATTGCCGGCGATCCACTAATGTTTCTCTTAGTGCTACTTTAAGGTTCTCATTTGTGGTTTTGATAGGAATGTCTCTGCAGATATTGAATGTTTTAGTATGAGGCTATGCACACACTTTAATGCACCCTCACGAATGCACATAACACATCTGGTGATCATCTGACTTTTCAAAGTGTAATTACAGTATTCCCAAAAATTTAGCTTGTGGCCAAGTCCCTGCAAAAGATTTCCATCGAAGGCAGCTTTCTATTTAATTTCTCATCTTATCATGCTAATACAACAATGAGATGGTGAACATGTTAATCCTGTTATGGCTGATTTATGCTCCTAAATTGAACCAACAACATACGTCTGCTCTAGCCTGACATGCACCTCCCTGAAAATGTAACTCCGCTTGACATGTGCGTTGTAGCATTGTATTTCCTTTGACGCATTTTCCGCCTCTAATTCTTCTTTGTCATTTTCAAGATGAGACACATTTCTGTAATATCAGTGAAAGTTACTGTTGCTCAACATTTATCATATCTAACTTAAAAAACAATATGCTTCACATGTGCAGCTTCCATGTCTGAGCTACATAAAGGAAGAAATAAAAAAAGAAGCTCAGCACTGCAAGCTACAGTGCTGCAGAAAACAGAACTTGTCCTTTTTATAACTGTTGTGAGGGCATTTCTCCATCTATGCCCTCTTCAGACTTCTGTGTTCATTGCAGCTGTTTCCTCAGCTGGTGACTTCCCTGGATGATTTTCTTAACATGGATATGGCACCTGGATGACTTATGGTCTTTTTTCTAATTACAGGTGATTTGTCCAAGCAGTAAGCTGGGTCATTTTATTTCATTCTCAAGAGTAGCTTGTCTCATTAAAAAATATTCTTGGAGATTAACCTTTGTTAAATATTGCCACCTTTCATTAAAAGACACTTTTTTTAGTTTTCCCTTTTCTGTGTCCTCCTGGGTTTTAATCAGCTTCACGTATCTTGTAACTCCTGCTATGTAATGCCACATTATTTTCATGTGAAGAGGCAAAAAGTAACAGCTATATTGTTCTTTTTAGTTTATAACTAAAAAGTAAGTCTTGGTGGTTTACTAAGTTGCCAACTAGTTACATCTCAGTGTGTAAAATGACATACAATCCGGGTGTTCCACACACTATTTTGAACGCACATCTGGATAGCTGGAGAATACCAGGAGTGTACTCTGAAAAAATAGAATTGCATTGTAGAAATTTGTGCTCTATAGTCAATGCATGTGCACAAGTATGTGACAGGGGGTGTTTTTTTTTAATTATTTTATTTTTTTAATTGTTTCATGTATCAGCAGCTTGGAGGTTGGGCAGAGCAGTGCAGTCGTGGTTCATGCATGCAAACATTATAATTTCTAATAAACAAATATTGGTGAACAGTGCAACTATAGGAAAATGTTTGAGATTTTAGTTCTCTTAACATTTAAGGATGTTTAGATTTCTGAGCAACTATGTGGGAACGTTCTCTGTTTTTGTCAAACTCACCTTAAGAACGTTATTTGAACGTTTTGTGTTTGCTGGGTTACAGCCTGCTTGGGAACTGAAAAGTCCAAAGCACCAGCTTTAGGAACATCACCATGGTAATTTTTAATTTTAATGAAAAAGTGACAAACATAAATAAAACAATAGTTTCTTTGACAAGGATGCATATAATTTTTTTTCCTTTGTTTAAATGTGTTCATTACATTGTGAGGGGGCAAAGGAGAAAAAAAAAATCATCAGGAGTTATTTTATATATTCTCAACGTGTCACAGAAAGAAGAACAATTCCCCAACTCCAAGTTTGAGCTGTGTGTAAATGTGGTGATAAAAATAATAATTGTGTAATACCAGAAACCATAATATTTCTTGACAGGGTTACTGTACTGTGAAAATCTTGTACAGTTGCAATCCGAGTGAAGACGGACTGACCTGCCGGCACATCTCTCAACGGCGTCTGTCCCAAACACTATCTGAATGTATGAGTTGATTTTAAAAAGTTTTGAACGCTCCATTTCTCTCCTCTTGCCTCCAGGGCTCCCCAGTGTGCCTTTCAGGAGGAGCTCCACTTCAGTCAGCCGTAACCGCAGCCTGAGAGAAAGCTGCCAAGCATTTCTGCTCTCCATTCCCGGTGTCATTCTTTTAAAAACAGAAAATAAAGTAGGTAAAAATACATACTTCAGCGCCAGGTCTGCATAACTCCACACTAGAGAAGTTTTCAGAGGAAAGCAGAGAGTAGTGATTCAAATTTATGATTATTTGAGTCTCGGCACTACAGTCCAGACCCCACAGTCTTGTTGTAAAAACCTCTACGCAGCCTTACTGACAAAATATGACATGCAACAAGACTTTCTCTTTCAAGCAGTGATGAGACATATTTCTGACTGCTGACATTGTCCTGATTGCATTATGATTGAAACCAAAAAGGTGGTCTCTACAAGGTGAGCATCTGAGCGCGAGCACTTGGAGGTGAGGCGGGAGTGGAGATACTTCATCCTTCAGTGACCTGTCGGTCGCCTATTGATTCACGGCAGCCATTTGGTGTCAAAATCTCATCACAAATCAGTTTGCATTGAAAAAGAGGCTGACAATCTCATCTGGAGACAGTCAGCACGGGAATTCTCATTTGCGTGTCAAAACTGTGAAAAAGACAGGCGACAGTGAGTTGAAGAGCTGCTACAACCAAGCTGACGTTAATTTTCTCAACTCACCATCTGCTGCGTCCCTGATGTTCAGAGCTACGAGACAAAAAGCAGCCATGTTTGTTGTTTTTATCTGCCCGTTTGATACCTCTGCAACTTAATTGTCGTACTCACAGCTTCCGGCACAATTACCAAATATTTATGAGTGATGAATAGAGAGGAAGAAATAAAAGCCTGCAGTCACAGCGCTGCTCCTCCACCTCAACCAAAGCACCAAAGCGGCAAATGAGTTATTTCCATTGGAAGTCCCTCCCTCCCCACTTCTCCATTTTGTTTTTATCCCTTTTCGTCGCCCTGGTTTTCCCCCTTCCTCTCCCCATCTTCTCCCTCATGTTTGAAATGTATCGTTGGCAGAATAATGGAGAATTACCCTGTCTATAAAAAGCTCCTGAAGTCAGGAGGTGCACCACTGCCAAACGACACTGAAAGCAATTACTGTATGTTTCAACACCCTTTTCATAGGAAGGGATCTGTCTCGAGGGCCACTCACCATCCGTATGAGACTCATTTGGTTTGCATTACCATACCCTGCTGCAGCGCAGCCGATCCCCGGCTGTCACTGCCTCGTCTGTTCTTTTGCTGTTAGATGGCTGCGTCCTTTTATCAACAGAGGATAAAACAGGGGAAGACAACGTTCACGCTAACATGTCTTTGTTTTCCAGTGAGAAGCGAGCCCCTGCTGCACTTTTGACCCTATAAGAGTAAAATGATATGAAGAAAAGGGATGGGCTTCTACTCCTTGCTTTTGCAGTATGCTGAGGAATTTGAATTCGGTTGACAAAGGTGAGCCTCACAGCCTACACCTTCTCAGAGAACAACACTGTTGTTGAAAGATGCAAAAGAAGAGAGAGTGCTTGATAAAGCACAGGAAAGAACAGATATTTACAGTACTGCACTGCCTCCTCTCCAATTCCCCCACCTCCCTCTGGTGCTTGAACCCTGCGTGGGTTTACCATTAATTGGATTCAGATTGCAGAGATAATACGGTCTTGCGTGGAACGCCATTCGGCCCGGTTGGGTCTGGCCTTCCTGGGCCCAGCCCTCCAGTTAACACTGTCAGTAAAGCAAATACGGTCGTCAAACACTAGAGAACGTGTGAGGATACGGTCTGCTGCGCATCTGCGTGCCAGACGGCATGGCCAAGCGGGGGACGGTTGCCCAATCATTAGTGCCATGGGGATGATGTCATCCCGCTGCACGCAGACAACACGTGCTCTTGCCACTGAGAATGCATCACTACCGCCATACTGCTGAATCATCTAGGTGTACTCTGCCTCTGTGTACTTGTGTGTATTTGCATAATGAGTCTGATATGAATAAATAAGAAAGAAAATTATGTAGGAAAAATAGCATTTTAGACAGTTTCAGAGCCTTAGTTGCCAGTTAAATGTGATTTTATATTAAATTCAGACTACTTGCCCGGACTGTCTCAACAACATCTCCAGGAAAAAAATCAGCAGTAAAGTTATATTCTAATTAGACTCCCAAGATGGAGGACAGAGAATTTGTTTCCATGTTTTTGTTTGTTTGTTGGCACAGACTAAATGATTTGGAGATATAAGACAAAGTTTGTGTATACTTTTTTTGGTGGGAAAATGTGTATTTGCTGTTGTTGAAATGAGGAATGTGAGTTTCCATCTTCAGCAAAAGCCAGAGCAGAACTGATGGGAATAAAAGCAAGAAAACCTGAGGAAAAAAGGCAATAAAAATCCACGTGTGGTGGAGCATCAAAAGCTGTACATTTGTTTTTAATTTCCAGCAATGGACCCCAAAACCAAATCAGAGTGATCACATTGGACAACCCAGCTGGCACTCTCTAACCCCCCTACATCACCCTGTTATGCTGTTCCCTGCAATAATATTTTCTTTCACAGGCAGAGAACATGTTTGATCAGCCCTTTTATTAGAGAAGAGGCCTGCTTCTGAAGTGCCTCCCTGCTCCCCATTCCCACCGCCGTCACTGTCTGTCCAGACGAGCAAGGAGAGGGAAAAGACCAACACTAAGAGTGTTGCATGCGGTGATACTGTGCCAAGGCAGGCCTTGGTTCATCCATCCGAAGGGGTCATATTATTTTCAGAGACTGGCTTCCCGCAATGAAGCTGCTCTCCTCCTTGATCAAGAAGACAAGTTACCCGTTTGTGTTAATCCTACAAGCCGCCCACATGCAGGAATGTGCAACGCAGGGAAAATCCCACAAGAGGTCATTTATTCACGTCTGCAGTGGCGAGGCTCAGGCAGAAGTTCCACAACTTTTGCTCTTTTTTTGTATTTCCCCTCATTGATACTTTTGTGAGCATCCAGGCTTCGTAAGCATATCCAGTTTCTCTCCCCTGACGGCAAAGAAGAAAATACCACTTAAGGTCTCCTGTCTTTGTTCTCCGTATCAAGTGAAAGCCCCGGATGATTTACATCAGAGGTTAGGGCAGAAGTATTGTTTGAAGGTGAGCTCTGAATTCCATATGCATTAGGTGTTTCCTTTATTTTTGAAGATAGCTTGCACATCTTGACCATGTTGAGTAAAAGTGCCACTATGCCCTGGATCAGTTCTCCAGGGACAAATGGTCAGACGCCTGCTTCCTGCCTTCATTGTCCACGGAGAACATCCTGTTTATTACAAATGGATGTGCAGCAGGCAAATGTCTGAGGCACACACCCGTAACAGTGATTGTGCACTGAGTTGGATCTTATAAACCAGATAAAAAAAGGATCTCTAAATTTGATAAACAAAGCTATCAGTATTCTGACAACTGGTTGAACTTCTATTGTCTTAAACTGATGATTTAAAGACTTTCCTGTATATTTTAAAAATCTTTGCTGGATAAATACCCAGATTTCTTACTTGTGGTTTGTTTTCTTTTTTCTATTGATGGATAACCATTTTGAGTTTACAGTAGAACATTTCATAAATCACTGTCATGCTGACCTTTTCTTATAAAACAAGAATCAAAAGGGAGATTTGCACAGAAGGGTTGGGTGTAAACCACAAGAGTGCTTTGGCCAGGGTAGTCTGTCAAGGCATTTGTTGGACATAGATATTACAGTAAAGTGCTGATGTGATGTGAGTTACGGCTACGTACCGAACACTTCCTGCTCCCTTCCATATACAGGATTGCTGTCATTGACGAGCACAGCAAAGTGAGCACTCACCGAGCTTTATGTGGCCTTGTTCTGGCTAAATGGATGCTGTAACTAAGTGCCTATAAAAGTCAAACCATCACTCCATTTTAAAGGAGAACACTGTTTTGTGTGTGTGTGCTGTACAAACAATTACATAAAATGCCTGCTGTAATACTGAGTACAGGCAGCTCTCAAAAATAGCTTGAATGTGTCCATTTTGAGTTTTATAAGGAGATTTTTTGTTTGATATTGAAGACTTAATTCTGTACCATATATGGCGAGTAATCAGTTAGTTTACCAAAGCTGGATGGGTTGGGGGTGGGGGGTGTACTGCAGGGGATGGCTTCGCTATGGTGGAGGAGGTGCCATGGACATGCTTGGGTGGCTCTCACCTGACACCTAGCGTCCCAGAGGGGGTCCATACTGGATCCCTATGAGGTGTGGTGACCCCTGTAGCTTGGTGGCCCGTGCGGGGTGGCCTTTGGTTCAGTTCTGTGGATTTGGCTCCTCACGTTTGTGCGGTGCCTCCGGGTCCAGGTGTGGGGGGCGGGGAGTCAATAGCTGGTGCAGAGTGTCATGGGTCAATATCACTGCTTTAAGTCACTGTTGGACTGTTTTAGCTCTAATATAAATTGGGGTGTAACATCACCTTCACACAGCTGCACACCCACCATACACACATCTACATCATATCCACATCACATCCATCATACTACATTACACCAAAACACTATCAAACAACACACACTACAGTCACCGTCCCTTGTCTTTGTCTGTCTAAAGGTGTCCCACTGTTGGTTTATTTTAGTCCTCTGACAGAATCATGTTTAAAGTTTGTTAGATTAGACTGTCAAGAGGGCTGAAGGACACATTCACCCACACTACGATGTCATTGTTGTGCCCATCAAAAATTCTTAAATTATTTAATTAAGACAAAATATTTTTTAAGGAAATGCTATACTTCCATTCTGCACCCATCTAAATGCCTCATGCATGAATTAATTTTGAAAAAGTATAGCTTTTAATAAGAATCCTCCCTATTGCACCTTTAACCATTTGGAGGTTAAAATAAAT
The DNA here is from genome assembly GCA_037176975.1 of Arrhamphus sclerolepis. Lineage (NCBI taxonomy): Eukaryota > Metazoa > Chordata > Actinopteri > Beloniformes > Hemiramphidae > Arrhamphus > Arrhamphus sclerolepis. The sequence goes on from JBAMYA010000017.1 coordinate 7,218,049, forward strand.
AAATAAATAAAATAACTTCTCTAGTTGTCATGCTAATCTATGCTAACTAACAACTGGATTACATTACTTTTAGCAAGGGGCAAGATCCAGTGTTTCTCCTTGAAGCAAACGTGGAAAGTTGCTCAAATGACCAGTTAATTTGTATGTTTACTATGTCAAACTTGACAGCAGAAATAAACATATATGTGAACAATTTACATAGTATGTGTTTATTTATTGTTTTTGAATGGTAACAATTCCTAACTGAAATAATTCTTATTATTCTTATTTTTAAATATGCCTTTTTATACTGCTTTTACATATTTTTGTAATAACAAACTGCCACATTTGGCTTTGGCAAAGCAGCAGACAGCAGCTACCTTCAACCATAGCAGATGGACATTACTTGGGCAAACCAGAGGATAGTCTTTAGCTAATTGACCGCTAGCTCTGGCAGTAAAATATCTCTCAAAAATAGAGCCATGATACTCATGGCAGCAGCCAGGACATCCAGCTTCTCTAGCTGAGCCTCCATCCAGGTTTGCCTGGACCTTTTTAGACTGACTAAACAGACTGCTAGCCAATGGCTGATCAGACTTCCGACGGAGCTCTAGAGACCAAATTAGGGATGTAAATCACAAGTTTTATCACTGAGCTGAGGTTGGTGTTTGCTAGAGGTTGTTTTGTTTGTTCTGTCCATTTTTAATTCATTTAAAAACCTGAGTCACTTTGAAGCCATTTGACAAAATACACCATTCAGCTCGCCTCTTAGAGACTTATGGGCAATGTGGTGGTGACACAAGGTTTTCTCCAGTTTGTTTTATTAAACTATGCTTGCAGAAATAAAGCAAATAAGACTAGTTCTCAAAATTACATATTTCTCTATTAATAATTTCAAATGAAGTCTAATTAAATATACAACATAAACTTAAACTTTTTTATGTTTTCATATTGTACATTTTCAGGCCTTCAAACAACTGACCTATGCCTGTGTACATAATAATTAAAAACAAAATACATTTTGGACATTCCACCATTCAGCTCAGTAAAATGTTACATAATCAGATAATATTGGTGTAAATGAGGTAAACTACTTGACAGGGATTATTGTTAGCGCACGCTGCCAAGTTAGAGTATTAACAAAGGACAGCTTCTTCACCATGCATTTTTCACGCCAGCGGCATGAAGTGAAATTGGTTTCTGAGCTCCTAATGTACCTAATGCACCGGTCTCCCCTGTCAATGGGTGATTAGCTGAAAGGGCTTTCATATTATGGGCAAAGTTGCAGGGCTTCTTTCAGACGAGAGTCTCGTAAAAGTTCGGGAGGTTCACTTTTCTCATTAGGTTGGAGTCAGCTTCGATTTCCTGTGTGAGCGCAGAGTGGCAGGCCTTGGTGACTGCTCTAAATGTAAATCATGGCTGAATGGAATTACACCGACAGTCAGACATCTGTATTTTAATTGGCCCCCGGCCACTACCACCCCCACCCCCCCCATCCCCACCCCCCCGAGCCCAACAACCACCCCACCCCTCCTCACCTCTTCTTTTTCCCCTTCCCTCACTCCCTTTCCCTAGCAACAGGCCCCCACAAAAACATTAATTTATAGACCTGGCACAAGGAATACACACCATTTGTGTGTACAGAACAAGGGGAAAAGAAGCCTGTAGCTGAACATGACAAAAACAATATTTAGCAGATGAGATCACAACTACCATCTCCACTGTAGCATCAGCATAACAAAGCACCCTGAAAATATTGCACTTGGCTGCTTGTGGCGGGTTTGGCACTCTTTGCCCGCATGTGTTTGCTTTCACTTGGGGCTGCTTATTTTAACTATAACTTTTCTGACCGTGGGCTGCTAATTGTGAGGGGATCTGGACAGGGTGGTGTGTTTTAAGGAGAGGGATTGTTTCAGTCTGAGTTCCTCCACATATGCAGTGGTCCTGCTGTTTAAGAGGGGTGCATGGCAGTCCAAATGAGGGTGAAAAAATCAAGGAGTGTTTTATAATAATAAACTTAAGTGAATCGTATGCAGATGGGGGGGATGTGACACACTTATTTGCAGTCATTAGTATGTGTGGTAATCCAGATGCAAACCTCAATGTGTTGTTAGTTAATAGTGACAGGAAACCACAGGACAGACGGGACTGGGTTCTGCTGAAGACTCGATAGGGAGGATGAGACCACTTAACCCAAACAGACATACAGACATACTCATTCACTTTCTGAAAATTCTCTCTTGTGACATTGTTCTGCTACCCTTGCCATTAGCAGCTATTTCCTCTGGTATAGTACACACTGAACCAATCACAATTTTGCAAAGGCATGCTTTACACAATTCACACAGGGGTATCCAAGACAACAACCCACATGACTGCAGAATTTCTAATAACATATTGGATCAAAAGAATTTCACTGCAAAACTGACAACAGTCTCACACTGGTGTCTACGAAAGGTCCTTTTGATGTCTTTTATTGATACTACTCTGGTTGTTGATCTGCCTATGTGGCATGCTGTGTGGATTAGTTGTATGACTCTCCAAAGATGTACAAAAGCAATTTCTTGTGCATTGGGCCAGTACGCTGGACATCACAGTCAAATCCAGAAGAACCACGCAAATTTCTTTGTAACAAAGACAAAAAACATTAAGAAGACTGACCAGGCTAGAGCCCACTTGGGGCCGGCATACACGGCACATGTTTTGGGCTATCAGAGCAAAACATGAATGTTCTGAAAGACTTGCCGCAATATCTTTTAACAATGTTCCCAATCAGTGATCACTGTACAATACTCACCACACATTTCATTAGGTATATACAGAACAGCCTTAATTTTTCATCACATAGATTCAACAAAGTGTTAGCAACATTCCTGTGAGATTTTGGTCTATATTTATATGGTAGATTTGTCGGCTGCACATCCATGATGAGAATCTCCCGTTCAACTACATCCCAAAACTACTCTATTGGATTGAATTCTGGTAATTGCGGAGGCCATTGGAGTACTGTAAACTCAATGTAATGTTCAAGGAACCAGTTGCAGATGATCTGAGTTGCGTGACCTGGTGCATTATCCTGTTGGAAATTGTCACGAGAAGGTAGGGACACTGGTAATGGACATGGTCTGCAACAATACTCAAGTAGGCTGCAGTGTTTAAACCATGCTCAGTTACCATGCTGTTGTTTATGCCAAAGTCTGACCCTACCATCTGAATATCACAGCAGAAATTGAAACTAAGACCAGGCAACATTTTTCCAATCTCCTATTGTCCAATTCTGGTGAGCCTGTGTGAATTATTTTCTAAGTTTCCTGCCACTCCTGTCAGCCAAGTGCACAGACCAGAAGCAGAAGACCACAACCCTGGTGTGGTCATCAAACCAGTCTGCCCATTCTCCTCTGACAAGGCATTTTCATCTACACAACTGCTGGATATTTTCTCTTGTTTTTGACCATTCTCTGTAAACCTCAGAGATGGTTGTGTGTGAAAATCTCAGTATATCAGCAGTCTCAATACTCAGATGCCCATCTGGCACCAACAACCATGCCACCTTCAGTCACTTAAATCCATTTTTTTTCAATTCTGATACTTAATTTAAACTTCAGCATGTCATCTTGACCAAGACTACATGCACTGGGTGTCTGATTACTTTCTGACAGTGACTTTATTTTCATGGACCACAATACTCCATTATTAATCAGATGAAGGCAATACTCTGATTAAGAAACCGCCATGTAAAAAGAATCCTTCATTTAATAAAAGTTATAATAAGAGCATGCAGTAACTGAATAAAGGCATATGGAGTACGGTGATCATAGTCTCATTAAGACATGCACACCGTGCAACACCGTGATTGAAATATAGCATGGATGGAAATTTCATGGCATTCTGCCATATAATGAAGAAGAAAGGGTATATCAAACATAACATTGTGAACACACTTCTTCAGGCCATGCAGAAAATTTCCTTCCATTCTGCATCAGTAAATTCCATTAAAGTAACCATTTTCCACCAGTCTCTATTTCTTTTCCTCAATCAAATCCGAGATCTTTGGGGTGTCATGGATAAGTTCTAGAATCAGAGTACCCACTAGCAAAACAACTCACAATGGATTTAGGTATCATTAACCCAGTGAAGTTGTTCATGATGATGCTATTTTAAATAATAGTGTCCCTTTAAAACTGTCTCTTAGCATGTAAACTCGGATTATGAATTAAATATTTGATCAAATTATGTAAAAATCTTAATCGGAATATTCTTCATTACTCTGTCAAAGTGAGACATCTAGACTGTCAAAGTTATGAATCCCAATCAATATATTTTCAGCCTTTTTGTCACTATTTTGAATTTGCATGGAATTGGACACTGATTGCTATGAACTTGTTTTACATATTTGGGGTTTGCACAATGATGAACAGCTGTGTTTGAGGGTGTGTTTGGAGAAAATAAATATTTTCACCCCGAAGCAGGAGTTCAGTTTTCAGCCAGGGTGAATGGAGGACATCAGGTCTGGACAGAGGGGCAAGTAAGAGGTGAGCTTGGGAGATGAAAGTAAAGGTGAAGGCAGAGAAAGTCACAATACAAACCCCACTGTCTCATTCTCTAAAAATCAGGCAGAACCTTCCTGAATACCGGTGAGAGAAGTGGACAGATGGTCAAAAAGACTGATGAAAAACCTTCACACTCAAGCCTCAGCTTAATTTACTGCGTGGGAATAATTGTACAATAGACTTTCTTTTGCAATGTACTTTTTTTTCTTTGCTTTTATTTATTTCCTCTAAGTTTTCTTGCTCTTCTAATCTGCCATTTGCCACAGGATTTACATCCCAGTATTGAGTACACCCAGAGAACCACTCAGCGGAATAAGTCCATTACTCACTCAATTACTGGAACAGCATGCCCTGCTGGGTCGGGTTTGGGGGAGAAACAGGAAGGAAGGTCTTGCGGCTACTAGAGGGTTTCAGTATGTCAGTGCTTTTTGCTAAATTCAGCCCCGTGTCTTTCTACAGCTCTTCTAACCAGGCAGCAGGGCTAACTGTGTATTTGGGCCAGTCTGATTGTAGGTTTTCACATGTTCTTTATCATTTATTTTGGTGCTACCTACCTATGTGGTGGTGAATAATAATATAATATACGCTTCCCAAGGTGCTGTGTTGTTTTTAGTGGTATGCATTCAGATACTTTAATTACAGAATAGAAATTGTGATTTATTGCAGACTGCAGCACATGCTCCACTCCTCAGGGCAACAGTGAACAGCTTGCCATTGTTACAGTCTGCATGATGCTGAGTGGCTAACCCACTGGGGTCCCTTCTGCACTACAAGCAACCATATATGGAACAATCACTGTTGAAATTATTTGCTTTGCATGGGAATTCCTAGGAGAAACACACACTCATATTTTTATATTTCAGCTCCCCGTCCTCTTGTTTATTTCAGCAGCACAGTGCGAGGGCTATCAAACACCATCTAAGCTTTCATCTTCCTATCACGTAGCCAAGACTTCCTCTCTCTTAGTTTGTACAGACATCTGGTATTGTGGACTTTAGGTCAGGGGCCCCTGCTCAGGAGAAAAGATGAGATATTAGCATGTGGAGAAAGAGAGGGCGAGGGGTAAAAACAGACAGGAAGGAAAGGGAAGAAGAGAAAGTGTGTGAATGAGAACGAGAGGCCAGCACACATGCGGCATAAATCATCACAGATCCAAAGATAATAGAAAATGGCAGTCCCCGCAGTCTGCTAAATCAAGCCACTGCTTCCTCAGTCTATTCGGTAATTGCAGAGAGTGCTGATCGGGTTGTTTTGCGGCAGCTGCACAGAGCTAAACGAAAACAGCCAGCTTCGCATCGTATGAGGCTGAACTTTAGGGGGAAAGGCAGCTATTCAGTAGCAGCTGTGGTTATCGAAGGGTGGAGCGAATCAGACAGATTGCTTTGGGATGGGTTGGTAGCTGATGGGGATGGCGCTTGACGGGTGCTGCGTGCAGACATTTGTAGAATCAGCAGAGGTGTCAAAGGCAGGTTTGACACTGACTCCCAGTTAATGAGATTCAAGACTTCGAAGCTGTCCTCTTTGTGAAGCCAAAACTGTCTATATTCATTTGTATCCATGTTCGTTCACCATTCTTCACCTGTTAGGACAGTGAAGCTCTCTTTATGCCATGCCAGTCAAATAGGAAAATTCAGTGTGAGTGTCAAATGAGACCTACAGTTATATTTACACGCAGTTTTAAGGAAAAAACCCATCAAACTCCTCATTGATTTGTTATTTTGTTTGTTAACCATGCTGCAGCAGGACTTCAGCTGTAAAGCTGGTCTGTCCACCAAACAGCTAATTAGCAAATACTAAATTAAGGAGATGAGCATGATAAATATGGCCCATTAAACATCGTCAGCTTGCATTGTTATTCTGAAGATTTCAGCATTTTCTTTAGCTTCATTATCATTTAGCTTGAAACAGAGCTGCTTAGATAACCCTTGCGCACATTATATGCTTGTGTGCAGCTTAGAATTTTATTTTTTGTCTTCTGTAAAAGATTAGTTTACCTTAATTTTGATCAAATATATTTTTCATATTTACCATAGAGCAACATCTTGTTTTGCCAAGTAACACATCAACGTCTTGAGTCAAGTACCAAAAAACTCCTGAAACTTTTAACAATGGTGTTATTATATCTTATTATGTCTTAAATGTTAATAAGTAGTCAGTCTGTGCTTGTCAGTGGCGATTTGTCACAGACAGCAGGGGAAAGCAAACTGCCTCTGAAATTCTCTGCTACATCTTCAATGCTAAATTGACGGTAAAACAGTAATTGACAAAACATGAGATATGCCCAATATTGCATTTACTTTCATGACTACCATATCTCATCCCGTAGCTTAATCAAGTGATTTCTCGTGAAATCGCCGCGGTTCGCTGAAAAAATCACACTATGAAGCCTCCCGCAGAAGCTGAGCTTCCAAGGGCTTCTATGGGCTGGAAGCGCTGGCTTCCAGGGGCGGGTCTAAGCGGCAAGTTTTTTCTAAAATTCTAGGTGATCATTGGCTAAATCGACAAAACT